>JAQFVV010006544.1:0-600000 GCA_028023455.1 Epiperipatus broadwayi
TCACCTTACAATATATATATATATATATATAATTTCTCCAGATTAAATAGAAAGCACATACAGTTTATTCTTTCCTTATAATCATTTCTTAATTTGATGTGCAGTATTTTAGATAATATAATATTTTCTGAGCATAATGCTAAAAGTTTTACAAACTTTTAGAACATAACTAAAAGTTGATATTAAAAAATGTCAAAAAAATGAGAGAGATCCTAATTTCTTAATAAAAAGTCACCATTATGTTTCTATAAGAGAAAAAAGTTACAGAAAACCAAAACTGCCTAGGGCATATCTAATAGCAACAAAGGTCAGATATTTTGCTATTAACTTTATTTTAAAATAAAAATACAGTAGACAGTTTTTGCACTTATTCTTATTGCTTCAGTGCATGCACAAATGAACACACATGCAGTAAATGTGTTTTCTCCATTTATTATTAATATCTATATTATTATTGTTTTTTAAAATTTTGTTTATACTATAATCTTAATTCATATATGCATTGTCTGTGTTATAAAAATAAATGTTATTGTTGAAAAGCACCGTATACTTGCAGTTCATTAAACAATATATATTCTATTCTAATCAGTGCTTATCAACAAAACATGAGTTACATCATACACCATATATATTTGTACATGAGGGGGAGTTTGGAACAAAATACAGTATATTTCACAGCAAAACAAAAAAAAAATTGTTAACTTTTATTTGATTTATATGTAAAATTGTTTTATTTTGGACATAAAAAAGTGCCTACCAGAAACAATTAGAATGAATTGAATAAATATTTTATTGGGAATTTTTAATATTACTTCAGATGGATGGGTGGTAATTTTATGAAAGATTATATATATATATATATATATATATATATATATATTATATATATATATATATATATATATATATATATATATATATATATGAACAATGACTGTAATCAATTTATCACAAATATTTTAATAAAAGTTATAATAAAGATAGGATGGCAAACATTTTCAAAATGATATCAGTAATTTTCAAGCAGTATCACTCACTGTTTAGAACTATCAAATCTAACACATATCATGAAGATCTATAGCAAGCTTTCACAGTTATAATACATAACAAAATAAAGTTAACATTATTAAGGTGCATAATATGATTAAGAATTATTACATAAGTATAACACACTAATAAAAATGTTTTAATATGTAATAGGTCTACATTATAAATTATTACTATTTGAAAGATCTGCCAGGAAAATATGAATTGTATGAGAAGCATGAGTCTTATTTCTTGGTATTTCAATGTACCAAGAAATATAATGAGATTTTGTGCATAAATGCAGCTAAAACTAAAGTAATAAACAGAGATAAATGAGATTAAAAAATTAAAAGTGTTGATTGGATAGAAAATTATAAAATAAGTGTGTTTTTAAGTGAAATAGTTCTTTTTTTTTGTTTCTCACATAACATGCTATAATTACTTAATACTTATCATTAAAATCTTATGAGTAAACTAAATTGAAACAACTGTATATGCATACAAACTTGACATTAAATTGTCAAATAAAAAAGTCATAGATCACATGACTTCGTTCTTTTAAGCTTGTAAGATATAAACAATGAGCATTGCCAATTGCTCAACAAGCTTTGTGATAAATGTTTAGCCAGAGAAAGCATTTAAAATATCTCTGACAGGACCCCCTCCCCAAACCTTTGACCAATGGTTTCGTGCTTTGGCACTTCTCAGAGAGGCACTAGGGTAGCCATTAAATTAATTGGCTTATTTTACAATACTGCAATTCTTAGTTGTCTCATGTTTAAGTAGTCCCATCTAAAAGTGATATGTGGTATTTAGATGCAATTTATAATAAAATTCTGAATTTATTGATTAAATTTGAAAAGAATGATTTATTAAAAATAATACAATATTTAGAAGAACCTTGTAGTATAATAGTAATTTATTCTTTTGACAATGCCTATGACATGGATTCAAATTTGGAACAAGTTAACAATTTTTTTTTCAAAGGTTTGGGTTTTTTATTTTAAGTTAAATGATGACCAGTTCAGATAATTATTTAATATTAATTAATAAATGGATATCTAGATATTCTTAATGTGACAGTAAAAATGTTGATTTAAAGTTTTTACATACTTAGCATTCCGATTTAAGTTCTCATAAATGTCCAAATCCAAATCATCTTCTGCTGCTTCTGCTGCCATTGCTAAGTTTAATTTACAACCAATAAGAGCCTAAAAAATAATTATTATAATAATTTTTTATATAAGTCAAATTACTTTTTATTGATCACAGTTATATCAATTCTAATTTATTTATCTATTTATTTTTATATGCAATTATTAGATAAAATAATGTTCAAGCACAAGCATAGTATCACAATTTTATTAGTTAATTAGAATAATGTTTCAATTTTTTCATTTTTTAAAGCAGTTTTGTGGCAATCATTCTAATGGCGGAGTCATATTCTCAAGGCATTTTTATAATTTTGCAGTTTCTATTATTTAGCAATTTAAATAAAGGAACAAAAAATAATAAAATACAATCAACAAAGGTTAGAGAGGAAGTTTTGCATTGGTGGTTGAGAGGTCAGCGCGACTGCCTTACACTTGCAGACAGTTGCCCGAGTTGCGGGTTCGTGTCCTGGCTGATGCTATGACACTTAAAAAAAAACTAAGATTAGAGGTTTTCATTCAGTTATAATATCCTATTGCTTAGTCTCTAAGTTTGACTTTGAGCTAAGAACTTTTTATACATATATTCCTGTTCAAATATGTATTGATTTATTAATAAAATTCTGAATTATTCTAGTTATAATAAAAATTAAAAATTATGTCATTCCAATAACTCAGAAAATACCTTTTATTCAATCTTTTTAACAAATGAATGCCCCAAATAAGTTCAGTTAAAGAAAAGAAAGATTCTAAAGCAAAATATTTCAAACCCATAGGTGTCTAAATGCTACTGTTGTGCCAAATCCACTATTCCATTCTGTGTTCAAATATTATTTAGCTTTAAGAACAAGATTAGTAACTATATTTACACATTTTTATTTCCTACATTTTCTCAATATGTATGATAATAAATAAACTGTGCATATAGTAATTAGTGATGAACTGAGATTAAAACACTTCTCAATAAATAAAAATCTTTAAATGCTCAATCTGACACCAGGGTGCTCAAAAATGACATGGCATCTTGGACAATTAAATAAAAAATATCATTTATTTGACGAAAAGCAAATTTCATGACTCTATTCAATTGATAATCTAGCTAATGTCCAAGTATTTTTTTATTAAAAAGTAAAAGTTAAAATGCTGTAAACTGGATAAAATATTGTAATAATGGAAGTAAAATTAAAAATTGCATAACAAATTAAAAAGAAATTGTTATATTTGATTAAATATAAAAAAATAGCAATAGTAAATCAAACATATAATTCAAAAAAGAAAATTTCTATGGAAAAATGTCAGAAAAAAACTATAAACTACATAATAAAAAAGGGATAGTAAAAGAAATTTTAAGTTACATTAGAAAAATTTAATTGCGTTGACATACCTATAATTAGGAAATAAAATAGAGCAAAGAAAGTGACTTCATAGAAGTATATTAGAGCATTATTTGTCAGAAGATATAGAATATTAGTTCCTAAAGATGCAATGTCTTTAAGCAAGCCACAGAATTATGATATAACCAACAGAATATTATATGACTTCTCTATGGTATACTACAGTCCATTTCATATTCATTCATAATCTATGTACATACATAGAAATCAATGAACAAAAATTAGATATCACATGATAAAAATGTAATTCCAAATGAAGATCAATTGAATAGAAAATGATTATTGGACTTTGAAAACATTGATTTCATCACCATATCCTGATTATGCTTATATACAGCTGTACTTAAAAATATATTACACTTTTATATAATATTATATCCATAATAACCTCTATAACTTCTAAAAGCAAAGAACGTGTCATAAAATGCCTTAAATACTTGATTATGATCACTTTCATCAATTTTTTAACTAAAAGTATTATTAGAATCATAATGAACATTTTTTAGAATCCTAAAAAAAGCCAGACTTATAATGCTTTTCTTTTTTCTTATCACCAACATGCAGTAGCTGATTGATTTCCAATGGATGAATCTTCATACATACTTTCTAATAAATTCAAAATTGTTTAAATAAATTCACACTAATATAGCATGTCAGGTACAAATAATGAAGTTGTGGAAGAATAAATATAAACAAAGTGATTACACAGAAAGTGGCTTATTGGTTTTTATGCTGGGTTTGGGGAAAGACAAGGGGGATTTAGTTATAAAGGCCTTAGAGTTGACAAAGATTATGTTGTGGAAATGGGATGGAGCAAGATAGAGAAGAATATGAAAAAACTTAGGGTGGGGAATGGAAAGGGAAATTAAAGTGGCTAACAGGTTTCTCTGGGTATAGTTGCTGAGAGATTCCCAAGTCCGTATAAAAAATCACAGTGCATCACATCACATCACCAATCTAGAAATTTGATTGCATCTACCCTATCTTTAAGCTCTGTGTATTCATCATCATCATTATCAACCATTATCAATACACTGCAGGATGAAGGTCTCTCCAAGTTTAATCCATCTTCTTCGATCTTTAGCTTCTCTTCTCCACATCACCCCTGCACATTTTCTTATTTCATCCATCCATCTCACATGTGGTCTCTTTCTGGGTCTTTTACAATCTCTTGGAATCCAGTTTAAAATTTCAATTGTCCATCTATTATCATCTCTTCTAGCAATATGTCCAGCCCAACTCCACTTCAATCTTTTAATTTTTTCAATGAGGTCAGTAACAGAAAATATTGAACTATTTAAAGATGCCAGTAATTGTAATCATCTTTAAAAAATAAAAAGAATATAGTCAGAAATAAATTAGACAATCATTCAGTAAGTTTCTCAGAATGATTAATATCCCAAATCAAGTGATGTCTAACACCAAAATAGAAGGCTGAGTATAAAAGTTTCATTTAATTGAGTAAACTGGATTTTTTTTTACTTTCTGTAACTTTTGTATCATTGTCTTCACCACATCACTAAATTTCAAACAGCATTGAAAAGAGAAAAAAAAGATAAGTAACAAAAGCTAAAGCAAAGACTATTGAAAGTGAAAGAAATGCTAAAATTATTGATATAAAAAGTTGTAGATAAAACAATTCAATAATATAAAATTCAAATTATCTTAATATACAAAAAAATAAATAAAAGAATCCTTAAAATAAAACAAAATTTTAATACTTAAAAGATTACTTTATAAAATGTAATTATATTGTAATGGAACAGGCTTTTACCTGGTATGAAAATAGGTTAGCTATGTCATGACAATGAATAACCAAGTATATCTTTTATCTTTGTACCTATTTATACCACATACACATTGATTTCATTCTTAGGAGAGGGGAGGTTAAGAACCAACTACATATTAAATATATACCTAACTCAAGTCATCCATCTATACTGTATTTCATTTCTATTATCCAAGTTTTGAACTCATGGAGACTCTGCATGATTGTCTAATTCAGGTTATATTATTATCACTAAACTATGGATAGGTGTAAACCTATGTATGTGTTTAATGGTAGGTGTGAATATGAACTTATGTATAAATTGGCAAAATATTAATAAATATGTGAGAAGATATGACTAATTGAAAGTTGAGTATAGAAAAACATACCAAGAGTTTTAATTTAACATTTGAATATATTTAATAAAAATATTTACAGTGATTAATATTTTTAACAAAGAAAATTTGAAACAAAATTATAAAACATTTAATTAGATATCTATTGTCATTCTTTCCTTATAATTGGTTCTAAATATTATTCCTAACCCTGATCCTTACAATGAATAACCAATTGATGTCCCTACTAACATAAATAAAATTTATATTATATTTAGGATTACCATAATCATCTTTACTTTTTATATTTTCAATTGAAACTCTTAACTCATTTTATGTGAATTAACTTTGTATATTAGATTCCTATCTGATATTGTGGTGATATAGGATTCCCCTGTTATGTATGATAGTCATGATATAGACAAGGAAAATCATTTATGACAGAAATAGTTAAACGAATATACCAAAAACATTTAACACAACTATTAATATAAACAAACAAAAAAAAATGTATATGTTGCAAGTACATAAATGTTTGGACAAAATATGTATTAGGTAAAATCTTAAATTTCCTCTTTGATGATGATTGGATTAGTATCCAATCAAGTGCTCATCATAAAATATATTTTATTTTACTTATACTAAAGACAATATTTCTTCATTATATTATGTACTAACATTTATATTACCCATTTTGTATCTATATTAAAGTAAAGAAAAAAAAAATCATATCAAATATACAAATAAATAAAGTGAATTATGTCAACATAAACTTGGTTTTGAAATTTATAAGGAAAAATGTCCTAGTGAATTATTCCAGTAATCTTTACTAATCCATTTCAGATATAGATAGTGAATTGTGAATGTTCTAAAACATCCATTAGTTCACTTATCCTTTATAGCTTTGGAATTTCTACTTTGAAGTGGAGAGTTATAGGATCCATTCAGTAAAAATTGACTTGAAGTTTCATAATGCAGGTGTAAAGTACTAGCTTAGTTTCATCCCAATTCTGACAAGTTATAACTTCATGGGTGAAGACTTTCTTTACCCGATGTCGCTTTTGCACTTAGAATTGCATATTTGTTTTTATCATTATTTCTATTTTCCTTTAATGACTTATTTTGAGTGAAGTAATACCAATATTTCTTGTATTATTATATATCCTTGAATTTAGATATTACGATCTATAACTTAGTATTACCAACACTTTAGAAATTCGAATGATCTGAATTTATTTGCAAAGATTTCAATTTTAAATTCTTTGGTTGGCTAACTTTAATTCTATACATTTGTTCTCGCTTTCTCAGATATTCACATATTAGTTTTTTAATAGTATTTCCATTCAAAATTGGCTGATGTTTCTCTTCGAATTATAAATTTGAATCCTCTACCTAAATTTTTGTAGATTATTCGGGAGATAAGAAATTGTTTCTCTTTGGAGAAGAAGCTCATTCTTCAACTAAAAGCAAGTTCATGATCACCATATTTAAGTCCATTGTTGATGTCATTTTAAATTAATATTAATATATATAATTTGTTAATAGTAAAATTTTTATTTGATATTTGTTCACTTTAATATTAATTTTCATTTCTTGATTGCCTTCATTTTATCTTATCTTATTTACCATGCATTTTTATATTATGTTAGAGTTATAACATATTTAACAAGGTAATAATTGCTAAATATTAGTTATCATGTCTTATAATTTAATTTAAATATTTATTTACAATATAATTAAGTTGGCGTTTAAACTGTGTGTTGCAATTAATTGTTTGCCAATTTTAATGCTTTATTATTTATTAACCTAGTAATTAACAAATAACGCTAATGTCATGGGTCTTAAGAGATATCTGTAACAATATATTGCATACTATTTAATGATGAATCTTATCTTGAGATTCCAAACAATTTATCATTTTCTATTATTAATAAACCAATACACTATGACCCACAAAAAAGATCAAAAAGTAAAGAATAAAATATCTAATAACACTAAAACTATTAATATATTACATTTATAAGAATCATTCCCATCTTTTCATTTATAAACAAGAATCGTTATTTATTTTAGGACATTTGTATTAAACAGTAATCTTTTGTTTTATTTAATTCATATTTCTGTTCATGTTTCTATAAAATTTTAGTAGAAACATCAAGTCATAAACCCTCCTTTTTTAATGCTACAATTAACTTTTGAGTAAAGCACAACAATTTAGATTTCATTAGAATAGTTTTTATAAAGTAATAGTTATTGTTTATAAACAAAGTATTGTCACAACAGTAATACCAAATGACTAAAAATCTTAAGATAAAATTGTAATGGCGGCTTTTGAAAATAATATAATAAAACATTTAAGCATAATTGTACATTAATATATATAAATTATTTTCATAAAATGGGTGCTGGTCCTACCTTAGCCATTGCTTCTTCTCCATGTTCCCACATGAAGACTGCCATCTTTTGGCGATTTGTCAAAACTGCCCAACAGAATAATTCATTAAATGGAAAATCAAATGTTAATTTTAAATTAGGAGAGGGCTCGCAACTCTGACCAACTCCATTTACAACCAATTCAATTAGACTGTATTCCTAAAATTGAAAAAATATATATCAATAAACAGTAATTTGTTTTTTAAACTTAAAATTATAGAAGATTTTACTTGAAAGATTTTTTTGCAAATTTCTTTTTTCAATTATTTTTACCTGGTCTTTAAATTTCAAAATGGCCATGAGTGCAAACTAAATCAGCACCCATTATTTTTTTACTAAATTATTTAAGTTTCTAATGATCAACATTCAATTGATTTTCAAAATTATATTAATATTATATTTAAAGGGTAAATTAGCCTTGAAATAGTTAACTGCAATGCAAAAGTCATTTTAACAGCCCTCCAAAAATTAACCATCAAAACCCAGTCTCCAAATGAGATAACTAATGTATAGAGAGAATTTTAATATTTTTTTTCTCTAATTAAGAAACCTCTTTGGTGACTAATAGCTAAAAAATCTACCTGGATTATCTATGAATTAATTACTATATATATAATCTTGTTTAGAAACTGAAAATTTTTTTCAAGATTTGAAACTCAAATCATGGCAAGATATATGAATGCACTAACCCTTATATCACAAAAAGCTTTATTTCATTTATATTTAGTAAAATTATTTGATAGAATGAATGTCCCGGGAATAAATAGGAATAAATAACTTAAATATAAAATATCCTCTTTTTTTTTCATATGTCAAATGCATTGACTGGGAAGCAAACCTGAGCCAGCTGCTTAGAAGGCAGCTATGCTAATCGCTAGGCCACCAATGCTTGATATATGTAAATAAGAAAATAAAGTTTTATATTTGAAGCTGAAAAGAAAAATCATCACTAAATGAAGCAATCACATTATACATCCTCACAATACATAGGAAGGTCCTCACAATAAAAGCAGAAACGAAATGTTTGGATAAATCAATCTGCATTATTATTCATTAAATATCCATCAACATTTTGGCAAAGATTTGTGTACAATGTCTAATCTAAATCTTAAAATATAGTATGATAAAGGTGAAATACTTAAAAAGTTTAAAAAGTCTGTATTGGCTAACAAATATTGTTCAATATTAGTTATCAGTGTATTTTTTATGCTTTATGGAATATTGGTGTCGATCTATAATAGTTAATAAGTCAGAGAACATCAGATAATAATGCAGTTTGCAGACAAACATTTATGGTCAATTTATAACAATTTAATTTTTTCTGATTAAAAAAATAATATGTTCTAACTATTCATGCAAATCAATAGGCAATGATAATATGTCATCTAGTATCTTTTGATTTAGTAAATTTCTCCCTTAGGTTGTGATAATCATTCTAGATATTAATGAAAATAATATAGACATTTTTTCATGTAAGAACTGTTTTTAGACTTTCAGCAACCACAGATATAATATCATATAAATTAATTTTATATTTTAATTAATATTTAAATCATTTTGAACTTGCATTCCAAATATTTGAATAGCATACAAATGGATAAACACATAGTCGTACGTTAAAAAAAAGGAAATGTAAGAATTCTCAGAATTTACAAGGATTTCTTATGGCTTTACAGTCCTGAGTTCTTTACTCCAATGGTAGGTTAATGAACTTAATAACTAAAAGACTCCAGTTCAAAGTTCAGTCTATCCCTTCTTGTGCTTGAATGCCACATGAGTATAATTAGACGTGTAATTACAGCTTTACATAATAAATAAAAGCCTGTAAGTTTTAAGGGCAGAAGTTAAGGTGCCATGTTTTTATCTTTTATCTAGGAATTAAATATAGTTGTGCTTTTGATGAAGTTATTAATGATATAATTTTATAAACAAGATATTCAGATTTAAGTATTTAATAAAATTCTCTGATTATATTAAATGTATGTACATGACATTATTGTCTTTATGCAAACTATAGCATAATAGTTATTTGTTTTATTAAAATTTTTATTGAATTTTAAATAAAAAGTTCTGCCTTTTCTTAAACAGAGTTTATAAATACATCTTTGTAAATGCTTGGAATAGTATGGCTAAATAGAAAACATTTCTTATAAAAATCACTAGCCCTATCAAGACTGTGATGATAAAAATTTTCATAGTATTAGCATATTCTATTGCAAAATACTGAACAATTGTTTGGAAAAAAGTGCTTCCTATAAAACTATGGATGCACAATTAATATTACCATGAGAAATATTAATGGAATATTAATGTCTACTCTACTCCCTTGCAATAGCTTTCATTTCTCTTTTATATTCTCCTGACACATCAAAAAAGAAGTTGTATCACAAAAAAAATATATAAAAAAGTTATTAAATAAATCATTAGATGTGATATATTGGACTATTTCCATCATATATGAATGAATATTGAATGTATAGAAAATTTTAAACTTTATTTAAACGTTTCAAATACAAATAACTTGTTAGTAATAACACACAAAGAGACAACACAGAGTAGAATTTACACAATGTTTCAAGTAGTATTATTCTCCATTCTTCTTCAGGTGTTGCTGGTCTGATATACAGTGACAGAATATGCTCAGTTGGTTACAGAGTTTGCCTTAAATTCAATATACAAAAATATAAAGGTATGAGTCCTACTTCTATGTGAATGCTGTCACTATGCATATCAGCCTAACAACACCTGAAGAAGAGTGGAAAATACTACTACTCAAAATATTGTGTAATTAGCAACCTGTGTTATCAATGTGAGTGTTATTACTAACAAGTTGTTTGTATTTGAAAAGTTTAAATAAAGTTTAAACTTTTCTATACATTCAACATTCATTCATAGATGATGAAAATAGTCCACATATAACATCTAATAATTACAAGAAAATCAAGTCAGATGTCATATGACCTAATTTAATAAGTTTGTATTTACAAATGTTATATATAGAGCTCGAAAAATAATCTCTTAACAAGCTTTGAGAATATCCCCAACCCCAGACCAGTTTCTGCTACTGGCATCGTCAGTGAGATGCTAGGATATTCAAGCATTAGATTAAAAATACCAGGACAAGCCCAGCACTTTATCAAATGTATAATTATTAAGTAAAATATCTGAAATTTTCAGACATCCATATGTCTTTCAATCCAGATATCTAACTTAAATAGCCATATGGGACTGAACTAAGTTCAGATACACCATATATTAATAGCTTTAGCAATATAAAACTCCCAAAGCCTTAATAGCAAAAAATAAAATTAAAAAAAAAATCCAAGTCAGATGTCACATGACCTAATTTAATAAGCTTGTATATACAAATGTTATATATAGAGCTCACTGACAATGCCAATAGCAGAAACCAGTCTGGGTTGGGGATATTCTCAAGGCTTGTTAAGAGCTTATTTTGCGACCTCTATATATAACATTTGTAAATACAAGCTTATTAAATTAGGTCATGTGACATCTGACTTGGATTTTTTATAATTTTATTTTTTGATATTAAGATTTTGGCAATTTTATATTACTAAACCTATTAATATATGGTGTATCTGAACTTAGTTCAGTCCCGTATGGCTATTTAAGTTAGATAGCTGGATTAGAAGACATATGTATAACGATCGAAATGTAAGTGAAGATCGAATCTAACCGCAAAACGATATCTGCAACTACCAGGGCGCCATCTAGGCATTTAAACCTAGAAAAATTTATAAAGTAGGCAGATACGCGCTGTTAAGATTCCACTTTATTTAAATATTCCGATCGTTAGCCCAAGTCACTAGCTCAGCGGAGACACAGAGATAAAAATCTATATCTTAATTTATATCTTAAATATCAATAAATAAAAGCCACTGCCAGAAATTAACACATAAAAATATTTATTTACGCACATATAAAATAACATTTAAATTTTGAGGAATAAGTTTAACATTTTAGATTTTTATATTAACTTTTAATTTTACATTTAACTAAGTTTCAATGAGTTTAATATTTTATTTAGATAGTCAAGTATGAATAGACTACATAGATCTGCATTTGAAAAGAAAATATTCTTCCCTGATTTAACCTTAGGCAACAAATTTCGCAACCAAACTGGCGCCAATCCATCTGATACATTCATGTATTCAATGTAGCATGATACGACAACACAAAATACTATATTGTCAGGAATGTACATCTGAACAATAAGTAGAAATAGAGAAGACATTGACTCTCCACCAACAGGGATGTTACATCTGTTGGCAAGTAGAACAATAAACAACAAACTCCATAGGAATGGACTGCGGTCTTCTGCTGACTTACAAACCCATCCATAGGCAAACAGAGGGTGTGTGGCGTATATCTATAATCCTGCCCGTAGCGGACCTCATACTACATCTACAATTACACAAATATATCCAATCCATTGAACCAATTCAACTACGAAATGAATAACCTAAGATTACCCTCCCTTAATATAACTTTACAAAACTATATAGCCATTCATGCCTGACTTAAATTTAACATTTAGATACGTTCGCACAAATGCATTTTATAAAATTTGTTTTAAAATGTTGAGTACAGATCAGCTGCACAGATTCCACGGTCAAAAACATTCCAAATTCAACACAACCGATCAAAATACAAAGTCCTCGATAAACATCACTTGCATAGGGAATATACAAATCCCATTAGCATTCATCGTAAGATGCTTGCAGTGATATCGTTGACATATATTCTAATCGAATGTGAAAACCACAACATTATTAACCGCTAATGAATCTATGCAACGTCTATACCCAACCTAAATTTCATCATTTAAAATTTAAACAACAAATAATTTATACAATAAGAGAGAAAAAAAAAATGGAAATGATTTTTATCAATCGGAAAACATATAAAATTAAACATTATTAATTGATTTTAAACTTAAAAGTCAGATAGAAGTTCATAAGCTTGAATGAAAGTTCTTAGTTACTTTTAAATTTAGAGTTCATGTCAATATAGCTTACAGTAGAAGAGTCCAGGTTCCTGTTTTTAATTCCCGCGACGTCTCCATTGGAAGATAATGTTCTGGAGGTAGCATTAGCTGGTTCCATTCTTGTATCACAGTCTTTTCATTTTATATTTTTTTTAAAACAAACAAAAAAAAAATGAGAGAGAACGGCAAGTGCGTCCTACCGTTCTCATCAAATCAAGTCCGAAAAACTGTCTGGAACTCAATATTTCTCTTTTTATAGTAAATCTCCAGATTGAATGAACAAAGACGTCACTGTTCTGTTTTTTCGTTATGGTCCGGGCCTTTATTTGCTTCCATTGGTCAAGCTAAAATCTCTTTCTTCTCTTATCTAAGTTTTCATCTGACTTTTAATCATACAAGAGCCCAAGGCTAGCTTGGTTTTCGATAATTCATAAACAATCATTTCCATTTACAGATTACATTAATTAATACCTGTTTTTATTTTTAAATCTTGTACTTTTTTTTTTATAAAAAAAGTACGTTCAAATACTTATTTGTTTTTTTAAAAAAAAATATTTTTAAAGTTTGGCATCTGTGCAAATGTATATACGTTTAACAAACATTTTAATTTTAGCGTTTAGTTTTTTACTTTTATTTGCGAACTTTTAAGTTTTTATTTTAAATTAATGCAACGACATATTTATATATAACATTTGTAAATACAAGCTTATTAAATTAGGTCATGTGACATCTGACTTGGATTTTTTATAATTTTATTTTTTGATATTAAGGTTTTGGCAATTTTATATTACTAAACCTATTAATATATGGTGTATCTGAACTTAGTTCAGTCCCGTATGGCTATTTAAGTTAGATAGCTGGATTAGAAGACATATGGATGTCTGAAAATTTTACATAGTTATCCATCAGATAAAGTGCTGGGCTAGTCCTGATATTTTTAATCTAATGCTTCAGTATCCTAGCACCTCACTGATGATGCCAGTATCAGAAACTGGTCTGGAATTGGGGATATTCTCAAAGCTTGTTAAGAGCTTATTTTGCGAGCTCTATATATAACACATCTAATAATATACCATCACCACAAACCTTCAGGAAAATATTAAATAAATCAGATTTAATATTAGATGAAGTTATACTTTTATTATCTAAGACACTTCACATCAAGATTTTTTTAGATATCTAATTAAAAAATGCTTCAAACAAATAAAAAATTATATATATATTTTTTTACAAAACTGTAAACAAATTTCTTTTTTTAAATCCAACAAGAAAGTCAAATAGATTTACAATTATTAAATTCAGGACAACTCTCAACTGCAATGTTTCTCTGCTTTACTAAAAAGTGTAATTTAATAGGTTCTGATTATGAACCAGGTAGTTTGGTGACTGTCCAATCGATTCATACAATGGCAAAATTGAATAACTTAATAAAGCAAGTAGAGAATCTCATCTCTTGTTTAAAATTTATGCCTAAGATACATTGTAACATAGATTGAAATCTGAGTAAAGTAAACTTTAATTTAATTTTTTTTAACAGTGGTTTAAGAATTTAATCCATAGCTAATTCAAATAACTATCCAGCATTGTACAGTAAATGGATATATAGTTATTACTAGATAGTGAGCAAAACGATGAAAAAACATTCACTATTCTGAAACTGGAAAGTACTTCCTTTTTCTTTACTGTTTCTCTGTGAAGTGATATTAAAGATGTCTTTGTTCTACAGTAGTCTATTTTAAAGCTGTTGTTACTACCCTTTTTTTATACACACACACGCAAAAAAAAAAAAAAAAAATTTTTTTTACTTATAAATCAAACTATTATATTTAATAGAATTAAAATATATTTTCTCATCAGTCTTTTTTTTTTACCTGTTTCAGATGCCTGAGAGATCTCATCACTGCTTGGTAATGCAGCTTAAACTTTTTTTCACAATAATTGGACCTAAAAACTCCACCCATTAAAGATTCAATAACAAGACCAACATCTGGCAAAGTAATCCACAATGATGTTCGGTCTAAAAGACGTTTCCGGGCCGATCGCACCAGATAATGAAGCGTATTATTCGGTCCAGCTTTCTAAATTCAAAAAAATAATAACAAAGAAATTTTACTAATTCTAAATATGAATTAAAATAATTTATAGCAGACTCAAATATCCCATACAAGAATATTATTTCATTAACCTCACGGTGATTAAATACGGATATGGTATTTTGTAATATTATAATATTATCAGTCTTCAGGGAAATTTTTGCATTTTACTAATGTTAAAAACCATTAAAAGTTAGGGAGGATTATTTTTCTTCCGTATTTACCTCGTAATTATTTAAAAGAAAGTTTTTTTAAAAAAATTGCAAATAGTCCAAAATGCTATTATAGTATAGTAGTTATTACATGTGCCTATCATGTCACTATGTGGGATAACTATGTATCTATCGTGCCATCACCTGGGTTCTAATTCGATTGGGTTAAACTTTGAATAGTTTTTATGACATAGAGAATAAGGATTTGGTGGGTGGGGAGTCATAAATAATTTATTCAATCATATTCATCTATTAATAATCCACTGCAGAATAAACAAGTAGTTTCTCTGATTCTTACTTTACCATCTTCCTTATTTTATTCATCCATTTTACATATAAACTCTTCCTAGGTCTTTCACTGTATCTTGGGATCCAATTTAAAATAATACAATAACAGTCAACAAATATTATTCTTACCTGGAGAGTAAAGGTTTCAGCTTATTCTGGCCTGGTCAGATAAAATCAATGCAACCATTTTTTATAATGTGAATAGGTCCTTTTTATAGTCTCTGAACTCATTGTCACCTTAAAGTAACCCAAAATTTATAATGTGACCTTGAGTATTAGTAAAAAAATAGGTCCTCTTTTTATAGTCTTTGAACTCATGGTCAACTTAAAGTAACCCAAAATAATAACAAAGATGATAATAAGAATTAACTCAAATCAAATCAAAATTACTGATGTTATTATAAAGATAATCAATAATTTAGGTAATTTTTAGTAAAAAAACAAAATGCATTTTTTAAAAAGAACCTAATCTGAAATAAATAACATGTTCAAAAAGTTTGCTTGACTTATATAAGAGGAAGGTTTACTTTATGAAAAAATATTAAAGAGTTGTTTAATATATTGCTAATGATGAAATGTATTTTGCAAATAAACATATATAAATATTGAACAATAATGGTTAATTCCCATTATATTTTCTAATATTTACATGTATAAAATCTGTGAATATCTTCTAACTATTATAAATAACTTTTCGGTGGAGATTTCTTTACTTGTGAAAATATCAGGAAGTTGTGATATTTCCAGTTTTTACATATACATTTCCATTATATTTTCAATATTCAAATCAATAAAGTCCATAAAATCTTTTAATTATTATATAGAACTCTTTATGAGAGATGTTTCTTTTATTCATAAAACTATCTAAAAAGTTATATTTCCAGTTTTCACCCACTTAATTGTTTTTATATAAGATGACTCTTATATAAGCTAGAATAAAAACTAAAAGATTTATTCTCACTTTAAAAAGATGGGTCAGACACATTAGATAGTTGTAATTTCAATTTGCAATGCTAGTTTTAAATAGTTTTATGTCTAATCACATTGGAGTTGAAATCTAAAAAAATATATGAAAATTTCAATTATAGTTTCAAAATTTACATTTATAAAATCTGTTAAAATATATATGTATATGTTAAATTAAATCTTTTCATGTATTTATTATAATCCAGGATAAAAAGTGCTATATTACTAATAAAAACTTGTTTAGCTTTAGGACTGACAATTAGTATGTGATAGTTTTCTAGCAACTTCAAAAGTAAAGTTTGCCTGTAGTTGCTTATATGAAAATATTTTACTTTCCCTTGTTTATATTATAATAAATCCATGAAAATATTTAATTTAATATAAACAATTATCTGGGTGAAATAAATTATTAATTACAGCAAGTCAAAAAAAGATGTAAGCTTTTGAAACCTTATACCTATAAAAATTGTTGTTCGAGATATAAATTTTTATAACAACTTGCATTAGAAGTTTTGGTGAATCTCCTTTTTTCCTTCTATTTAAAACCATGACAAAAGTGCTATAAGAGATTACTAGAAAAAACTTATTTAGTCTAACAACTGTTAATTAGTAATTGAGTTTTATAGCAACATCAAAGGTAAAGATGCCCACAATTGTTTATATGGATATAATCCCTTAACTGCCATTGTTTATGCATACATACACATGAACAGCTAAACCTTGACCAGCAAATACATATTCCTCATTCAGATTGTTTTTTTTTTTATCAATACTGTTCAGAACTGAAATCTTTTATATGGTAAGGTAACCATAAAGAATATTATCAGTGTAATTTTCTTTTTCAAGCCTGCCAAAAAGCTATATGCAAAGTGGTATGACTTATTTAGTAGTCAACAAGTCATAATAAAATTTAAACTTATAAATTTTGAAGTTATAAGCTAGTGATATTAACCACTAAATTATCTGCTACTTTAATAGAATTATTCGTGAAATGACTATAATTCCAGATATTTTATTGCATAATTTTTAAAAATCCAAAAATATATGTAATGTGTTAATATGCAGTGTGCTTTAGTATATGGCAAAAGCAATAGATTCAAGAGCTGAAATTTCAGGATTGCTTTACATTTGGGTAAAATAAAATAAAATTTTTATTCAGTCAACTCAAGAAAACTTGTGCTCAGCTTGGAATTTTGTTGCTAAAATGATATTTGATCCCCCAAGAAACTGATCATTTACTTATTAATGTTTTAATGACTAAATTATAGGAATACATCAACAATGGGATTTATATACTCATCTATTACATCTAATGTGATTGATATATTTGGCCCTCAGCAGGATGCTTCAGTGTGCATTTCTTTAAAGCAACATTACTACTTGCTTTATTTCTAAAATAAAAATCACTTTAATTTTTCATCATACGAAACTTAAACTCACATTCTTAATATTGCCATAATAGTTTTTAAATATAGATAGTAGTTGTATGAATGTTAAATTTCCTGCCTGATGATAGATGAACATTATGAAGTAATAAGGTATTTGATTATTTTTGATGATAGTTTTACCATTTCTTGTTAACAAGAATTAAATTATTTATTCCAGCATCTAAATTTTACAATTATATCATAAATTTTCAGAATTTTATACCATTAATGCAATTAACAATTATTACTACTATTTTTATTGTAACATACAACTATATCATTTCTATGATGGATCATTTATCTTCTAAAAACAGATGCTATTACTGACAGTTTTTATGATTTTCTTCGTTGTCATGACTCACAAGAACAAAATTTTTTTTATATTAGATAGATTTTCTTACTATGATCTCATTCTTTATATCACAAGTTTGTCCTAAATCAACAAATTTTCTCTTTTCTTGTAATATATTCAACAGATCACTGTATAAATATTTAAATTCTTTAAATTTTATATAAATTAATCATTATTATTACTGTACATAATATAATATGTTATATATATTGTAACTTCATTGTTATGGGTCACATATAAAATCCGATAAATATTAAGTATTTAAGTTAAGAGAATATTAAAATTAAGTTTTAATACTAGCTAAACTAATTTCAATATCTAAAAGAAAAAAAAAGTTTGCTGTATGTTTTAAATTTTTTAAAGTTTAACAGGATAAAATTAAAAAGGATTTAAAGCAAACAAAAAAAACAACGGAAAGCGTTAATGATAAATATATCATTTCTTTTGTTTTTTCCTAACAGAAAATAATTAATTAAAAAGAAAAGAAAATTTGAAGAAGTCAAAATGTTGTTTCTTTTGTTCTGCTGAAAATAGAAAAATATTTAGATAAAAAAAAAGTTTTAATTAAAGATAAATAAGGGATTAGAGGATAAACTAAAACGGATTAAAGTCTCTAGTCCTGTGTATCTAATTTAATATATATTTTTGCTTGCTCTCTTATTAAAAATAATTATATTTTATCAAAAAAAAAAAAAATAAAGAATTAAAACAAATCTTTTGTGCTAAGATTCGAAAATAGAATTACTTAAATAAATAACGGCAGATAATCCATAGAATGAGAGAGTTTCATTTTCCTTTTGATTATTAGAAAAATTGCTATTGAAATTTTGATTGTCACTAGTCAATTAAGCATTTCTATCATTCTCCAAGTTAACTATTCCCAAAAGTTCAACAATTAGATGTCCTGAGAATAATTTCTGTTCAACTATATTCACATATATCTATTGTTGCAGAGTAGAGATCCTGTTAGACGTTTGCATATATTTCTGAGATGGCACCTAAGAAATGTAGCAAGATGCCTTAAGAGTTACTAAAATAAATGTCTAATTAAAACTAATCATTGCTAGGGTTGCTTGCAGTTGCTATAATTAATAGCCTATGATGTCTGTGAAAAAAATAATCAGAGAAGATAGAACCCATGGACAGAAAGAAAGAATGTATACCAACAAAAACAAATAACAGATGTATTAAACATCTACTTGATACTTGCCATCATTATGTAAGCTATAAAATTATGTAAAGTCATGACCAAAAACACAAACTTGAGTTCCATCAGCATTAGAGAACATTTTGATATTAAAATGAGACATCAAATATCCTAAATGCTAGAAGGAAAAGTCTGTGTAAATATTGAATTCAAAATATGAAAGACCATTTCAATTGACTCATTTGGATAATTAATAACTTTGCTAATAATCAGCAAAATTGATTTAATTTTGTGAAGTTTTATTTTTTTAATTTTAGTCTTAGCAATAATGTTAATCTAACTCCATTTATATATATATTAAATGTAAAAGTATAATACTCGTTATAAAAAATATTATATGTAAAATATAAATAAACAATTTAACGGTAAAAAATATTATATTTTAAATTTTTTAGTAGTGCTTTCAATTATGTAGTAATTATCGTCAGCTTTAAATGATTTCACTTAAAGCTGATGACGATTACTATGTAAAACCACTCAACGTCACATTGTCACCATCTCTTATGCTAGCCTACTGTATGGATAGTTTTGTCTGTTTGATTACTATGTAATTGAAAGCGCTACTAAAAAATTTAAAATATAATATTTTTTACCATTAAATTGTTTGTTTATATATATATTGCTAAATATCAACAATCATGTGATGCAACTGTCTCTGCTACAATCATGAGATTATTATTGTTTTTTTCAGCCAGTTGAGGGCAAGTGTTATCTTGTTGAAACACTGGTAAATTTACTTTAATATTATTTTAATTAAACATGTTTTAATATTTACTGAGGCTATAACCTCGATAATATGTGTATAAAATGCGATAGTAGGGACCTCTACAGGTGTTTTAACCACAAGCTTACGCTATGGAAGAAAAGAGGGGAAACTTCTTTACATCAACCTACTTTCTATTTAAATAGGTGAAGCTGAAGCGTTTAGATCTGCGAGCGTGAAGCTATTCAATACTTCACTGATTAAGTCCACATTTCTTATTACACATTAATACTCGCGAAATCTTTCAATTTACAACGAATCAATGGAAAGATTTTATATTTAGAAATCTATTACAGTAATTTAAAGTTGTAACTATAAATTTATTAAACGCACATTGATTAGCTTGAAACTAGTCTGGGAATATTGGATAAGTAAACACTAGATAGGGAATTTATGTACAAACTTTCCTGCATTCATTGATTACTCTGACTTGCACTGAATGGTGATACTGTATGGAGATTTTTGCCTCTGTGAAAACAGCTTCTGTAAGCATAAAGAATGGTGATCATGTGATGTTTGATGGTTTAATACCAATCCTGCCCAATAGGATTATGGTGATTGTGATTATTAAAGAACCAAACACACCAAAAAGTATGAATGCTGAACTGAGTTCAGATCTATACAACTATACAAGTGAATGAGCTTAACATTTTGAACTCAAAGCTTTATAGTTAGCTAAAAAAGTAAAAGGTGGATGCTAGAGCAGTGGTCTTCAACCACCAGTCCGTAGAAGTTTTTTGCTGGTCCACGATAGACTGGCAAGAAGGTTTTAATAATAAAATAATAAGATTTTAAACTTT
The DNA here is from genome assembly GCA_028023455.1 of Epiperipatus broadwayi. Taxonomy (NCBI): domain Eukaryota; kingdom Metazoa; phylum Onychophora; class Udeonychophora; order Euonychophora; family Peripatidae; genus Epiperipatus; species Epiperipatus broadwayi. The sequence continues at coordinate 21,224 of JAQFVV010006544.1, forward strand.
TAATTAATATAAACAATTTTTATTTATTTTTTTCATCGCACTTTTACCTGATTAAAAAAAAAGAAACAGAACAAAATCTAATCAGTCATACATAAATTAATTTGTTTTTCTAGTTATTACAGATATTTATTGGGGGGGGGGGATAGAATTAAATTTTTTATTACTTTTCTAAAAAAATTCAAAATTAAAAAAAAAAAGTTTTTTATTATACAAACTCCATATATATATATATAACTTTATCTAAGGCTAAGCTGTTTACATCTTTAAGAAAATTTATCTACAGACTTCTGCTGGTCCATGAAACCTTATCCTTATTTTTGCCGGTCGAAACCTTATCCTTATTTTTACCGGTCTGCATGTGTGAAAAGGTTGAAGACCACTGTGCTAGAGGGTTGCATTACATTCTAAGATCTAGGTTCAGCCCTCTCAGGTCCAAGGCTCTTCACTGATGAAAGCTACAAGCTACAAACTATTCTGGGGTTATTGGGTGGGTATGCATTAGATGGACATTTATGCACAAGCTTTCCTGCATTTATTGATTACTCTGACTTGCACTGAGTGACTACTCTATGGAGAGTTTTGCCTCTACGAAAATTTGTGTAAGCATAAAGAATGGTGATCATGTGATTATTGATGATTTAAAACATCTTTTGCCCATAAGAACATTCATTTTAATACAACACACACATATATATATATAGATTGTGACGACCATGTAAAGTTGTCGACACACAAATATATTTATTAATAAAATTAGAAAGTAATAAAGGTGAAATAAATTAACTAATAAATTTTTTTTAAAAAAAAAAAGGAAGGAAAAGAAAAAATTGAAATTCTAATGTCAAAATTACTGTGGATTTTGTAATAGTAAGAGAAGGGGGGGGGGCTGCATAAATAAAGAAATGCGTCTCTTTCTCTCTTATAAGTCAAATGCTAGAAATTATTTTGTTTATTGTGGGAGAGGGGAAGTGGATGCATAAAAAAAAATGCGTTTCTTCTCTCTTTTAAAAAATATATTATAACAAATTAAAATAAATGTAAAACGTAAATGTGAAAGAAAAAAATGAATGAATTGTAAACTTTAAATAAAATAAATGTAATATGTGATATATAAAAAGAAACAATATGGCCGTAGGTGTGAAAGTCTGTTGGACAAATTAAATTCCACGGACAAAGAAATATTATCAACGGAAGATCTTTGCCTGATCTGTTAAATTAATTGGGACTTACATTCTGGCCACTAATTAAATAAAGAAACATAATGATAAGAATTGGTTGGAAATCTAAGTCTTAATTAAAAAATTTTAAAAACAATGAACAAAGGAATAAGAAAATTACAATTTTTGTTTGTCATTGCTAGTAGAGACTTTAGAGAAGCAACAGCTAAAAGAAAATGGGAGTAGTGCGTGGCTAGTGGCGTTAAAGGGACGTGGGTTCGGATTCAAGCCGTCTCATCACTGACTCGCAATGTAAGATCTTTGCCTGACCTGCTAGAGGGACCGCCGCTTCTGTAGCTGTCGATTGAAACTCAACCTAAAGAATCAACCAGAAAACTGGATGAAAATAACCCCACAAACGGAGGAAGTTAATGGAGAACCTAAGGAATCAACAAGCAAAAATGGGAACGAAAATAACCCCACAAACTGAGGAAGTTAATCAAGAGCACTCGGAAGAAATACCCATGGGACAATTACAACAAAGCCTAGGTAAAAGCATGCATGCATTTTCATTTGTCTACTATTCATAACTAAATATAAAATTAATGATTTGATAAAAATAGAACTCTATCAACAGTACTTTAAGAACTTTTATATCTGATCTACTTGCATATATTTATTATAGCCATGTATTTATAAGTGTGTGTTTATTATTATTATTATAATGTAATTTTTTATATAAAGTGTGAATATTATTATTAAACATATTTGTCATTAAATTTCGTATCCTTGCTTTATTCTCCTATCACCAAGCTATGACAGGGGGGAAACTGTAATTAGTGATTAAAGGGGCATGCTGATTTGTTTAAGATATTCATGTGCTGCTTGTTCGTATGAAATCCCAATTCTAAAAAATAAATAGCAAGCGCTGGACATTCGCTAAGTTTCTTTGAAATAGTTTGCTCTGTTCAGCAGCCGAGGGTTCTTGGCTGGGAAAAATAACACCAAGATAATATGTACGTATTGCCTTGGGGTTCAGTCAAGGGTATAGATATGAAGTTAAATTTGTATCTGTATTAGCTCTCTGCTTGTATTGTAATGGCGTTGGTTAAAATAATGAATAAGATAATAAAGAATCTAAGTTGTAATCAATAAATGGATAGAAATAAAAGTTATGAAATAATAAATAAATGTAGAATAAAATAATCGAAATAAATATAGTTGAAAAAGTACAAATAATTAAGCAACCGTACCAAATAACCATTTCCGTTATAATTGGGGGCCAGAGTCTGGGATATATTGTCACATTTACAAGTTCAGCACAGTTGAATTCGAGTATAACAAAATTAATAGTTTATACAATAATTAATAAACAAATCAAAAAATAGCTTGGTGGTAGATAAAAGCAAAAAAAAAATAAAATAAGTAATAGAGTGTAAAAGAAGAGAAAGAGAATGTAATATAATGTGGGAAGTTAGGTTGTAAATTGGAGTCAGTTGCGGAGGGGTCTTGAAGGCAGGCATGGGTGAGTGATGATTAGTGAGTGAGATGGGGAGAGCAGAACAAACATACCTAGTGTCTGTGAAATATAAAGTTAGTAAAGTAATATAATCTTATAAGGATAAGGTTAGATAGTAAAGCTGTAGAATAAAATATAAGTGATTAATTAGTGTGTGTGTGTTAAATAAATTTGATGCACACCAGATCAAAAATAAAAATGTATGCTCTTAGGGGTGAAATAGGAAAAACCTCCGAAGAACTAATGGAACCGTCCGGAGAAATAGCTAGTGACGGAGATATAGAAATTAGAAAGGGAATGGAGACAGTGGTTGATGATAAAATTAAAATAGAAAGCTATAATATAATGGATATGTTCACGAAATTAATGGAAGGCTAGCAAAGGTTGTTTATGGAAATGAGGGAAATAGGTGGAAGAAATAGTAGGAAGGTAGAAGAGTTGGATGAATGACTAAGTAAGAATTTTAACCAAAAATTTGAAGAAGTAAATGATGAGATGGAGTATGTGAAGGGTAAGATGGAAACGTTAGGCCAAGAAGTAGAAAATTTGAAAACGCAACAAGATGAGAAATTAGAGACTATAGCGGATGAAACTGAGAAAATCAAAGAGAATATGAGAATAGGCATCAATCAGTTAGCAGGAACAGTTGAGAAGCTAAAGTAAAGGTAAGGGAAGGGGAGAATAGGACAGAAGTAGCCAAGACTAATAATAAAGAGCAGAGAGGTGTGAGCGAATGCATGTGCGCAGGCAGTGGAGATAACCCTGTGAATCCTGCTACAGTGAACCAGTTTTTAAAAATTCAGGTCTTCTCTGGTTACATGGGGGGAAGCCCAATAGAGCATCTTGGCAGCCTAGAGAGGTATTTCGCGGTAAACCGGCTGAGTGATGAGGCCATGATCGCCATTGCATGTAGTCATATACAAGGTGCCACGCAATCTTGGTTGGATTCGTTATTTAACAAACCAAATACGTTTATGGAGTACAAAGATGCCTTACTCGCCAGCTACTGGAGTGAATATCATCAGGAAAATATTTTACATTGGACAACACAAGACAAATGGAGGCCTGGGGAACCATTCACCCCATTTTTCCATCGCCAAGTGGCGAAGTTATGGGCGCTAAAAGCCCATCCTTTGTCGGAGCGACAAATCATTCGGATAACAAGGCACAATTTTCCTCATAATATAGAACAGATGATCATAGGCACTGAAAGGAAGACTGTCGAGCAGGTTGCCGAGTTGCTGAATGCGTTCGACAGCACTAGGCCTAATTACAAGGCGGAGGATCGGGGATTTAAACCCCAGCCCAACGATCCACACATCGGAAGAATGCAATACAATCCTCATCACAATTATTGGGAAGGAAGCCAGGCATTTCCTGATAGATCCGAAAAGGCTGAAATGTCTGAACAGACCAGAAGGAGTTCAGATCTCAATCATCCAAATGTCCGAACAGACCGGAAGGAGTTCAGATCTCAATCATCCATATGAGCAAGCTGACTCTAGAGAACATCGAAACAGTGTTCCAGGTCCCAGCACAAATGGATATAAATATAGTAGAAAAAATGATAAGAAATCTCCAGACAAAAACTGAGCCGAAAGGAAATAAACGGACGGGTAGGTCGGTTCGATAAAACGGATAACGTAATGGGATCATGAAAAATAAAATTGTTTTTTTTTGTAAACGTATGACAGGTGGGGCAAATCGTCTCACGACAAATAATTAAAGTCACTATGATAGGCAAAAAAAAAAAAAAAGGATAGTGTTCACGGAGTGAAATTAATGATGAACTTAATAAGTATTTATGTGCAGTCAAGCACAGCAAGACCAATGTAAATAAAAGTAATAACAAAAAAAGAAAAGAAATCTATAAATAGTTTATTCGTATCACAATCTGTCAGTTATAAATGCAGATATAATTGACAAATAAATAAAGGTAAAAATAAAATAAGAATCGTTGAGGCTCATTAAAGAACCATTTAATAATTAATAAAATAAACTAAATGAACAACAGTGATAAGGCTTAAATGATAGATATCACTGATAGGTGTATGAGGTTGCAGATTGAGGCATATATGTGTGTGTGTATGCATTATGTTGGGTCGTATTTTGAGCTTGATTCAGCCGTCTCTTCGCACTTTAGATTCTCATGGCTCTCAATGGTTAAACTTTTAAATGAGGCACCAGTAAGAATTCTGGACTCATTATATAATAAGAATTAGTGTCTCAATATAATAAGAATTAGTGTCTCAAAATAAATAAATGAAGAAATAAGAATTAGTGCCTTGAATAAAATAAATAAATAAATAAAGAATAAGAATTTGTTGTTTGCACAAGATGAGCAGGCAGTAAAAATATCCTGCTGTTCACACGCTTTAAACTCCTGTTATGTTTTTTTTTGATAGAGTTAAGTTATGCCATGGTCTCGTAGGCGTTGAGATTAAATTGGTTGATCAGCCAAAATCGATGGGAAAGAATTGTGTAGCTTTACCTAGCTGTCTCTCTGCAGTCATCCTCATCATCATTATGACTCGTCATGACAGAGTGGGAAAGTATGTAATAAAAGCAGAAGTAAGAGTTGAAAGCAAAGAATTAAAATAGGCTCTCATCTCAGAATAAGATTCGACCCGATTTTAATTCTCAAAAACGGGCGGAGTGTAATGTGATGACCACGTAAGGTCGTCGACACACATATATATTTATTAATAAAATTAGAAAGTAATAAAGGTGAAATAAATTAGCTAATAAATTTTTTTTTAAAAAAAAAAAAAGAAAGGAAAAGAAAAAATTGAAATTCTAATGTCAAAATTACTGTGGATTTTGTAATAGTAAGAGAAGGGGAGGGGGGCTGCATAAATAAAGAAATGTGTCTCTTTCTCTCTTATAAGTCAAATGCTAGAAATTATTTTGTTTACTGTGGGAGAGGGGAAGTGGATGCATAAAAAAAAAATGCGTTTCTTCTCTCTTTTAAAAAATATATTATAACAAATTAAAATAAATGTAAAACGTAAATGTGAAAGAAAAAAATGAATGAATTGTAAACTTTAAATAAAATAAATGTAATATGTGATATATAAAAAGAAACAATATGGCCGTAGGTGCGAAAGTCTGTTGGACAAATTAAATTCCATGGACAAAGAAATGTTATCAACGGAAGATCTTTTCCTGATCTGTTTAATTAATTGGGACTTACATTCCGGCCACTAATTAAATAAAGAAACATAATGATAAGAATTGGTTGGAAATCTAAGTCTTAATTAAAAAATTTTAAAAACAATGAACAAAGGAATGAGATTAAGAAAATTACAATTTTTGTTTGTCATTGCTAGTAGAGACTTTAGAGAAGCAACAGCTAAAAGAAAATGGGAGAAGTGCATGGCTAGTGGCGTTAAAGGGACGTGGGTTCAGATTCAAGCCATCTCATCACTGACTCGCAATGTAAGATCTTTGCCTGACCTGCTAGAGGGACCTCCGCTTCTGTAGCTGTCGATTGAAACTCAACCTAAAGAATCAACCAGCAAACTGGATGAAAATAACCCCACAAACGGAGGAAGTTAATGGAGAACCTAAGGAATCAACAAGCAAAAACTGGAACGAAAATAACCCCACAAACTGAGGAAGTTAATCAAGAGCACTCGGAAGAAATACCCATGGGACAATTACAACAAAGCCTAGGTAAAAGCATGCATGCATTTTCATTTGTCTACTATTCATAACTAAATATAAAATTAATGATTTGATAAAAATAGAACTCTATCAACAGGACTTTAAGAACTTTTATATCTGATCTATTTGCATATATTTATTATAGCCATGTATTTATAAGTGTGTGTTTATTATTATTATTATTATAATGTAATTTTTTATATAAAGTGTGAATATTATTATTAAACATATTTGTCATTAAATTTCGTATCCTTGCTTTATTCTCCTATCACCAAGCTACGACAGGGGGGAAACTGTAATTAGTGATTAAAGGGGCATGCTGATTTGTTTAAGATATTCATGTGCTGCTTGTTCGTATGAAATCCCAATTCTAAAAAATAAATAGCAAGCGCTGGACATTTTCTAAGTTTCTTTGAAATAGTTTGCTCTGTTCAGCAGCCGAGGGTTCTTGGCTGGGAAAAATAACGCCAAGATAATATGTACGTATTGCCTTGGGGTTCAGTCAAGGGTATAGATATGAAGTTAAATTTGTATCTGTATTAGCTCTCTGCTTGTATTGTAACGGCATTGGTTAAAATAATGAATAAGATAATAAAGAATCTAAGTTGCAATCAAAAAATGGATAGAAATAAAAGTTATGAAATAATAAATAAATGTAGAATAAAATAATCGAAATAAATATAGTTGAAAAAGTACAAATAATTAAGCAACCGTACCAAATAACCATTTCCGTTATAATATATATATATATAAACATTTGTTTTTATTATTCTTATATTATTAATCTTAGAGACAAGAAATCAATCAAGTTGAAGGGGAGTAAAAAAATTTAAGAAACTAAATAAAGCAAATGGGTGCTTGATTAATTTCACTGATCCCTTTACAAAAAAATTATTATTTTTTTGATTATATACATTTATAAAAGCAAAGTGATTAGAGACCAATTATTTGTTTTATTAAATTTTTTTATTGTTATTGTTAAAAAAGCTTCTCACCTGTCAGATAGTATTTTGTGTATGTTTAAGATTTAAAATATGTTATGATATAGCTACTTTAACAGGGTCTAATTAAAACTCATCTATTAGGTTAATATATATATATATATATATATGGAGTAGATAATGGTCAACACATATGACGGAGGTTCACTTTGAGACTAGTCAGTGATAAGGGCTTTGGTCTAATTATCAACTGTGCCTATTATCAAATAGAATTAAATTTTAAGGTTATAGTTTCACTGGACATCAAATGAATAAATAATGCTTCCCTAGAGACATGAGTCAGAATATAATTACTAATGGCAGTAATTATGTTACAGAGTGTATATAATTGGAGAAATTTCTTGATCACAAAGAATAACCTAAAAAATAGCTCTTGCAACAAAAAAGTATTTGTTTACATTATTTATAATCGTGATATATGACTTTACTCACAGCTTTATATATTAAACAGTCAATGGACACTAGATAGCAATACAAGCAATGTTTGATGATTTCCATGGTTGATTTCTAGCTAACTATCATTCAAGCAGAAACTGCAAATAAAACAAGAACCAGATACTCTCACCTATTATTTAGTGATTATTCTATTTTTACATAAAAGAAAAGATAGAAAAAAATTCAAATTGTTAAAAAAAAAGCCATGTGATATTTAGTTTAGCATATGCACTTAATTTTTATATAAATTACTGTTTTATAGCATTCAGAAATGACTAAGAAACCCTAAAAAATGATTAAAATCAGGCTTTATGAGACAATATGAAAATGTTCTTATTGCAGCATTCAAATTATTATGAAAAGATTTATTAACAATAAAGATATTAATCAAAGGCAGAACACATAATATGGTCAAAAGTAAATATTGGGTGAAAACAAGTACTTAAATAGAACTGAATAAAGACAAACTCTAAAGAGTATATACACAATTATCCATGTTATATAGCATCAACAACAGATCTCAAACAATATATTATTACAAATCCTACTATTTCTAATAAGACACTTTGAGTGAATTATTATTTTAGAGTTTTTAAAGATATTAACCCATTTTGGCAACTGAAATTTTATACACATGAGAAAATTGTGCTGTTTTTTTTTTTTAAAAATTAACAAAGTTTATGAAAATTTATATTTAGGAAAATAACTTTTATAAGTGGTGCAAGAATTGTTAGTTCTTGTGGTTTGAAAACAAAATTATTCTAAATATTATCCTAAATAACTTGTAGAACATACTTGATTTGAAAACTTACTGAATTGTACAGCTTCTCCAACTGTATCATTGTTAGGAAAGCTTGCATATCAACATTCTGCTCCAACAGCAGTTGAACAAATTCTACCTTATCTTGACTGAGAGCTTCATACATAGCTTGATTCAAAACATGTTCCTAAATAATAAATTATGTGAACATATAAATATCATATGTGTACGTTTTTATGTATAAATTTACACAAACACACACACACATATATATATATATATATATATACATACATTATATGTGTATAATATATAATGAATATATATCTTCCCCACATTAACCATTCACATTTCTCCATTATATCAAAAACAAGATATAGCATGATTTACAAACTTCTTTCAAATAAATACATGTGCTTTTATAAACATGTATCTATATATAATATTAAATACAAGTATATTATCTATACTGAACATAATGAAATTGAAGGATTTGAACTCAGACTTTCAAGCCATCCATCCTACCTTATAAATCGATATACATGATCACATACATGTGAAAAAAATAAATGATCTCTTAATATATGCATTTTGTGCTGAAACAACACTCATCAGTTGGTCCAGATTATCATCTCCCACATCTATATACAATCAGTGCTCAGTTTATATCAAGACAGCAAATCACATGCTTCAACTTTCTCCATTTTCCAACTCTTCAGCCATCCATATTATTGAAAATCTGATATTAAAATGCTCAAAGTCCTTGCTGATGCCAATTTTATTGTCATACCCATGTTGAATTTAATTCACTTTGACACCTTACATATATGATCTTAATCATCATCATCAACCATTATCAATCCACTGCAGGATGAAGGTCTCTCCAAGTTTAATCCATCTTCTCCGATCTTTAGCTTCTCTTCTCCACAACACCCCAGCACATTTTCTTATTTCATCCATCCATCTCACATGTGGTCTCTTTCTGGGTCTTTTACAATCTCTTGGAATCCAGTTTAAAATTTCAAATGTCCATCTATTATCATCTCTTCTAGCAATATGTCCAGTCCAACTCCATTTCAATCTTTTAATTTTTTCAATAAGGTCAGTAAAACCTGTTTGTTGTCTTACCCATACATTGCGTTTTCGATCTCTTCTTGTTACTCCCAACATACATCTCTCCATACTCCTTTGAGTGGTCTGAAGTCTCTGTATTGCTCTTCCATTAAGTGTCCAAATCTCAGATCCATAAGTAAGAACTGGTAAAACACATTTGTTAAAAACCATCCTTTTCAAACACATAGGCATATTTCCTTTTAGTATCAAGTTATTTCTACCAAAAGCACTCCAACCAAGTTTAATTCTATAATTAATTTCCTCCATTATGTTTCCATCTGTATTAATAATCTGACCAAGGTATTTGTAACTGTTAACTTCTTCTAATTCTTCATAATCAATCTTTATTTTCATATTTTGAGCAAATCGATTAAACATTACTTTAGTCTTTTTAACATTTATCTTTAGTCCTACTTTTCTACTTTCATCTGCTAACTCCTACAACATTTCCTGCAGCTCTGAAGCATTATTTGCAAAAACAACTACATCATCTTCGAAATCTAAATGACTTAAATACTCTCCATTTACTTTCACTCCTTTAGTTTCTCATTTTAATCCACAAAATACTTCTTACAGCACTGCTGTAAAGAGTTTTGGAGATATGGAGTCACCTTGTCTTACACCTTTCTCAATGTTGATTTTTCCAGTATCATTATGTAATCTAATTGTTGCTGTTGCATTTTTATAAATATTCTTTAAAATATGACAATATCCTGGATCTATACCTTGATGATCCAATGCTTTAATCACTGAAGAAATGTGTATAGAATCGAATGCCTTTTCATAATCTACAAATCCAAAACATAATGACAACTCATATTCGTTTGACCTTTCTATGACTTCTCTCAATACCTGGATATGATCTATTGTACTAAAACCACTTTTAAATCCAGCTTCTTCTCTTGGTTGGTGGAAATCCAAAGTTCTCTGTAACCGAGTTGTAATTATCTTGGTAAAAATTTTATATAAAACTGATAAAAGGCTGATGGGTCTGTAATTTCTAATATCTTCTTTATCACCTTTTTTAAATATTAATATTATTACTGCATTCTTCCAATCTTCCGGTACATCTTTATCATTTAGACATTTGGTATATAACTTTGCTAAAATTGTTTCTATTTCTTCACTTGCTTCTTTTAATATATCAATTATAATTCCATCATTTCCTGGAGCCTTTCCTTTCTTCATACACTTAATTGCATGTCTCACGTCTTCATTTACAATTCTGGGCAATTCGGAAGATGTAATAGATATAGGAGGTACTTGTTCTTTATTACTATATAATTCTTGATAAAAATCTTCTACCAATTTCATGATGTCATCTCTCTTTTTAGTAATAATTCCATCTTTTTTTCTTATTGCAGATATAAATTTCCTACCAATACCAAAATGTTGTTTAACATTTTTGAGACTTTTATTTTCTTCTACAGCTTTCCTTGCTATTTCACAGTTATACTTTCTTATATCATTTTCAACTCTTTTCCGTACCATTTTACAAAATTCGAGATATTCAATTCTTTTTAATAGATCATTTTTGTATATCTTCATATTCCTTCTTTTCTTCATAAATTCTCTAGTCTCAGTAGAAATTTTATTAGTCAATTGCTGCATTTTTCTACCAGCTATGTTTGTTGCAGTTTTTAAAAGTGTATCAGTTATTTTCATATTAATTTCATTCAAATCTGAATCATGTTCAAAATCTCCTAACACTTGAAACCTATTTGTAAGTTCTAATTTAAATTCATTAGAATGTTTCTGAAGATTAGGAATATCAACTGTAAATATTGTTTTTCTTAATAATTTTTGTCTCTCTAGTTTTACATTAACACGTAACTTACACCTTACTAATCGATGATCACTTCCTGTGTTAAATTTATTAAGAACATTACAATCTTGAAATATGTATTTTCTGTTAGTCAAAATATAATTCAATTCTGCTATTCCTTCATTTGGATGCTTCCATGTCCATTTCCTTTTAACATTTTTCTCAAAAAATGAATTCATAATATAAAGTTTTTCTTTTTCTGCAAACTCCACAAGTCTATGTCCTCTCTCATTTCTATTACCATAACCAAAATTACCTACAGCAATTTCATCTTTCATTTGTCTACCAATTCTAGCATTAAAGTCTCCCATAACAATTTTAAAATGTTGTTTACTCTGATGAAAAGCCTTTTGTACACCCATATAAAAATCTACTACTACTTCATCACTATGAGAACTTGTTGGGGCATAAACCTGAATTATCTGCATTTGGTATCTGCTATTAAGTTGTATAACTAATCTTGCCACTCTGTCCGATACACCATCAATCTCCACAATATTATTCTTCCACTTTTTATTTATAATGAATCCTACTCCACTTGTATTTCCAATATGTGTGCCTTTATAATAGAGTATATGTCCACTTTTTAAATCAATTGTTTCTTCTCCTTTTCTTCTAACTTCACAAAGTCCAATAATGTCCCATTTAATATAAGACAGTTCTTCTTCTAATTCTTGCAATCTTCCTTCACTTGAAAGTGATCTGCAGTTGTAAGTACCTAAATAAAAAGTCATCATCAAATGGCAGCCTGGGTCTGCAATCAGGGGATTCTTAGCACCCTGCGCCTTCGGCCACCAACCACTGCCTTGGTTGGTGACTTTACAGCCTCCTGGGAATAAGGGCCATGCTTTATTTTTGTCTGTCATAATTGTATATATGTATTGGAAAAATATTTATCATTTACACAAACATTCATTCTGCCTTATCAGGCACTGAGAAGAAAGACCATGGTGTTTCTTGATCTTAAACTCAGAGGCAAAAAGCCAATAAACTCACCACGCTGGCTATGCGTGTTGGTGAGCAGCCCATCCATGTTCGTATACTATATGAATAATCACATAGTAATAACAGCTGCAATGACAAGAACATATGGAGTGGACATTAGGAATTTGCCCTGCTCGGTTCCTTTAAGGCCTCCATGAGGAATCAAAGGGTCTCTTTTCAGTTAATAGCAAACTCCTTTCTGCAGCCATGATCTTAATACTGCCATTTAAATACAGAGAAGAGAGATGGGCAGAATATAAACTGAATATGTAATTTTAAATACAAGTATACTGTCTATACTGAACTTAATGTAATTATAAGGGATTTGAACTCAGACATTCAAGCTTCCTATAGCCATCTACTCCATGTTATACAATAGATACACATGACCACATACATGTGGAAAATATAAATAATCAATATACACACTTTGTGCTGAACCAGCACTCATTAGTTGAACCAGATCACCATTTCCAATGCATATATACAATCAGTGCTCAGTTTATATCAAGACAAATCCTCAAAATTCAATGAAATGGCTTAGGAAATGGTGATCTGGATCAACTGACAAGTACTGTTTCAGCACAACATGCATATATTGGAGAATATTTATTTTTTCAATGTATATGGTCATATGTGTCAGTTATATAAAACATAGAGTGGATGACTATAGGGAGTGTGAAAATCTGAATTAAAAGTATCTATAATCATTAAAATCCATCAATACTTAGACAATCTCAATAACAATCTCAATCTGTTGGCAAGATAACCTACTTTTAAGCATAAAGGTGAAATTCCACTTTTATTTCTGGTCCAATATATTTATACCGACAGTAAATATTGCAATGTGACCATAGAGACTGAAATTATTGATACAAAGAAATTTAAACAAATCTCCTTAAACATGAAAATATATATTGCAATGGTACAGGGTAAATGAGGTGAACCTGGTGTGAAGGAAAGTCATCATCAACAACCACAAGTCAAAATATAAAAGTGAATATAAAAGCAATGAACATGAGAGATCAGCAGAGATCTTAACTATAAATAAGTAACAGCATTACCCAAAAGTAATATAATAATTCATCATCATGAATGATCAACAATAAAATCAACAGTCAATCTTGTGACTGGGTTTGAAATGGGTGTACTATAGACCAGGCTAATTATTTAGACCCTACCAGCTTGTGGCAGATTATTTAAACATTAATTAGGATGTACAAACTTAAGTGCTAATCCATCAGAATATATAAAATAAAAACAATAATGCTAAGATATTAGAACATGCTAATCATCATCAATGCTCTAATCACTTAGTATAGCTTTAATTTACTAGCCAACTATAAACTTAATTTCTAATAAATACTAAACTAAATAAAAGGTAATGCATAGTCTCTTTAAAGTTATCCACTCTGTGCTAATCCAGGATCATCATCAACAGGATGCTCATAAACACTAAATATAACTCTTTTTACATAACAGACCATTATGCATGAATCTAGCTCAGAAACAAAAGCTCTATAACTGTTATTGTGATCAAAAGATATAATTCTAAGATATAATATTCTAAAATTATTTAGGATTAAGTAAATTCACTGGGATAATGTTAACAATGAAATATCAATTTATTAATAACAATAAAAATGAAAGTAAAGTCTGTAGAATACAGCTAATCATGTAAATTAAGCCTTCTGATTTTCATGAAAAAGAAATCCCTATTACATTGCAATTTACAAATATATATTTAATAGCTTTACAGTAACACACTTATATAGAAGCACACAGTGTGCAGTATAATAACATATAATAATAAAATAATGATTAATTTTAACATATATGTGTCTGCCTGACACACATCTATAGAAGCATCCACACATGGTGTAACATATGGGAATTGTCATATAATAATAATAAAATAAATAAATATCACATTTTAATGATTCATAAATAATGACTGTTTTACATATATAGGTGGGTAACCATGGAAATGGGTGCGCATATGAATGTTTATATCATATAATATTTTAATGTGTTAAAATAATAAACTTATTAAAAATATAATTTTCACAATTAATTCCATGTTGAAAATATATATAGAATTTACACACACACATGCATATAAGTAATCAGGTGTGTTGCATAATAATTGAAAAATTAACATGTTTGAATTGTCATAGACTTATAAAAAATCAATTTATTTTTAATAATACATAAATGCACATATATGATGTCTGTATATATAAAAAATAGATAAAATAAATTAAAGCTATTAATTAGTCTCTCTACTCTTTTTTTATGATAAGTACAAGTTTGTTTTTTAAAAAACTTATCATTTGGAAAGTTTCATTTAAAATTCAGGTCATTGTGGCCTCATTTTCAATATTTAAAAAAAAGATATTCAAAGTTTTTCTCTCTTTTTTTGTTATAAAAACATCAGGAACAAATAATCTTGTAGACACAAATGCCATTTATTATTGTCTTTCCTTATTTTATTTTTAGTTGACAAAAGTCATTTACTTTTAAAATTTGTTAATTAGAAATTTTAAATGTCATTTTAATAAATTATTTAAAATACTATTATTCTCAATATATATAACACTACTCACCAGCTGTACTTTATATATGTATGAGGCAGTACCTTTATCTGTGCTTGTTTGCATATAAATAAAACAGTATACATTTAACTACTTCTTCAGCAAGCTGATGAACTCTCTGGATATGCTGTTCCCTTCTAAACAGTAGACAGAATTATTGTCATTTTCAGGAAAGATATAATTCAGGTAACTGTTAACCTTCAGTGAGATTTCTTCAGTTTCTATGCTGTCTAATACATACTCATATATGGGTTATGAACATGTAAAAGCTGGATATTCCTTCCATGTGATTTCAAATTCTATCAATGTTGCACTAATAGCAGCAGCTGAATCTACTGTCTTGCCTTCAGTTATATCTTCATTGTAATTCTGTCATAATCTGTAAAACTAAAAAATGTTAAAAACAACCCCTCTAATATTTTTTCCAACTTTTTATAACCAGGATGAGGGGAAATAGTAATTAAAAATAAGTTTTGCCTACCTCAAGTGAAAAAAATTAATGACCCTTTTTCAATTCAACTTAATCCTTTGAAAAACAAGTTTGTGAAACTTTATCAAAATATGTTATACAAGCATTAATTACTAAAAAAATTTGCTTATCAAAATTGATAGTAACTTTTATAATCACAAGTATATCTATTGTAACCTAAAAACATGTTTGTTTTAATTTCAAAATCAGAATTAATAAAATATTAATTAGTTCTTTTTAAATATTTAGTTTATAATAAAAAAAATTAAATTCAAAATTATTTAATCCTTAAATGTTATTCCAGTGCAATATAGAAAATATCTGCAAAAAATTGTTTGTTTTTTCTATTTTTCATTTCAACTTCATATATAAATGTGCACACACACTACTATGTTGTTGTATGCCATGAGACACAACTATTTCATATATGTTTAAAATTGTTATATATATATATTTATAAATATGTGCAAAACAATATATTTTAATATTAAGCAAAGATAAAGATAAGAAATTGTGTGATTGAAAAACTCAAGAGGTGATTTCACTCTTTATTGACAAATTACAATAATTACTCATGTAAATGAGGCATTTATTTATATAGCGCTATGTTTATAAATTGTAATAAACTAAAGATTAGCCTTTCAAGCTAAATACATGCACTTTTTACGAATGTTAATAATAATAAATGAATACTTTCATTTCCAACACAAGATAAAGTCTTTGCGAACAAATAAATGAATCACTTATTCATTCAACCCAAATGCTTATATATGGGCAAATCTTAAGTACTGGATATGAAAGCATGAGGATAAATCAATCACTTTGAATTACTGTTTACTATGTCTGAATAAATGACGTCAATGAAATTATCTAGAATTTATGAAACGTCACTCTTAAATGAAACTAAACATATGTAAATAAGACATTTATTTATATAGTGCTATGTTTATAAATTGTAATAAACTATTCATTTATTATTATTAACATTCGTAAAAAGCACATGTACATTAGCTTGAAAGGCTAATCTTTAGTTTATTACAATAATTACTCATATTATTTGCACAGGTTTATAGTCTATATTTTCTATTGTCACTCAGCTAGTAAATGTTAAAAGTTAATGGGGTAAGAGGATTAAATGCTAAAATATTTTATTTTTTAGATCATTTTAGAAAAAAAAATCTATATATTTGAAACTTTAAAAATACACCATTACATTAAAAACAAATGATAGAAAAATTAAAATTATTTAAAAAAATACCGAAAGATTTTTTTACATTACTCTGCTTAATAAATCAAATTTCATATCTATATTATAATATCTTAATTTTTTTATGGCTTTTTAACACTCTGATCATATTTTAAACTCATAATTATAATAATTTGACATAGAATTAACACAAAATCTTGGACTTTTTCAATTCTTTGGATACAATAATTAATTTCTCTCATTGCCAGTCAACAAAGTTTTCATTTTCATTTGCATTGCATATAAAGCCAAACTTTATTCAAACCTTTTACAAAAGTAAAGAAAATTTGAATGTGTACTGTTGGCAAAAAACAGATAAATGTTTAGGTAAGTGTGTACACTTATATGTTTGGGTATGCATGTGTGTGTATATATATATATATATATATATATATATATATATATATATATATATCATAAATAAACTCATATATATATATATATATATGAGTTTATTTATGAATATCAGGAAAATTTGAAAATGTTTTAGAAGTATGAGATATATAAAAACTTAAAAATAAATTTATTTTATATTATTTTTAAACTTTTATGCTTTTGGAAATAATTTATTGCTTTGATATAGTGATTGGCCCAACAAACAAGCAATAATGCAAACATTTTCATAGAAAACAGCCACAATTCTAACAGTACAAATAACATTGAAGATTTCTAAGATTATAATAACAGCCAAGATATTTTCATGATTTTACTACAATTATATAGGTCTTATCAAAAAGTGAGATGATATAACTGGATTCAATAAAAGGATCCAATCAATTATAGAATTAGAAAAAAATGCTTTGAAAAGACCAAACTTTAAACCAATACAATCATCAATAAAAATAATACAGCCAATAAAATAAACAAAAACAATGAAAAAACTGCAATCCACTTTTACCTAGGATTCAGAAATCATGAAACATTTATGACCATTAAAACATAACATGACATCAAAATGTATAGATACTGAACTGGGTTCAATTCTACACAACTATACAAGCTAATTAGCTTGGATTGAAAACATTATTGTGTTTTTAATTTGGCTTTGTAGCTTTATAGTTGATTAAAAAGGTAAAATGTGGCTGCTAGAGGATTGCAATAGATCCAAAAATTTAGATACAATGTTCTCAGATGCAATTTTTCTCACTAATGAAGGCCACAAGCTAGAAACTAGTCTGGGAATATGCAAAAACCTTCTAGCATTCATGATTACTATAGCTTACACTGGATGACACTATTGCATGGAAAGAGTTGTTATTGGTGAAGCACTTATGAGCAAATCCCCAAATCATTCATTACTGTATCATTAAGGGTAATCAAAGCAAGATACTCAAAATGTGAAACAACACTGCAATATGTGTCATTAATTGAAATATACTATAAACATACAACAAATAAATAGTTTAATTAAAATATACTAAAAATACAATGCAAACAAATATACATATAGGTAGTGAGTAAAATGAATTATACGAGTGCACCTTGGTGAATAAACACTATGCAAAGTGTTTGATTTCCTTTCTATTGACTTACATTTCTAGACAACCAGTTATGATTAATTTATTAATTATATAGTTGAATGTGCTTCTACCATTAGACTTGCAAACCTTAGCAATCTAAGCCAAATACTTTAAATTCTAACAATTATTTTAAAAGAAAATAATTTTAAGAAATATATTATTTTGTTTCTTTAAATTATTTTCTTTAAAAATATTTGTTTATAATTACTGTATCATTATTTTTTTAGTAACAAATATTTTTTAAATATATGTATAATTCATAAAAAAAATTAGCAATTGAAGAATATTTGTTACTAATGACTTTTTAAAATATTTCTATACAAGTAAAATATAAAATTAGAGATAATTAGTAGATATTCTACTGATACTGTTGGTGAGGTATCACATCTAGTTGCTACGCAATTATTGGTTTAAGGAACTTCAGGTATACTTCTAAGTTTAACTACCCCTTCCAGTTATACCATAATAGATTGTCTCATGTATAGGTATCATGACACTTCCCCCTGTTCTGTGACAGTTTGCCTCTTGTCTGATTTAGATTCTAGCTATTTCTAGTTCTAACATGAACTGTCTCACTGCTTTAAATCTATAGTGGACAACATGCAAACTACTGTTCAGGTCTGATAGTAAATTATTGTTGTCTGACTTTACCTTCAACTGGACTATTTGAAATTATATCCTCTTCCATAATGAAAACAATCAGATTCACTGAGCTTCATCACTCATTCATTGGATTTTATATATCATCTATTCATATATCTATTGAACTGTGGTGATGAATTCTCAATCCAATCAAGATAAAAATCGAATCTGGACAGGTCCATTAGTTGAAGGAAAGGTGAGATATAACAATCATATTTATGATAAACATATTACCTTAGAAGTGAATTATTGTTTATAAATTTTAGAACAAAATTATGTAAAATCCAACTAAGTTCTCTCTTCAAACTATTATCAGTAAGAAGCAAATGAACATTAGTTAGTCATATACATACATTTATAGATATTAGTAATAATCTCTTAAAGCTATTTAAATTTTAAATGCTTACCGGCCATTCGATGCCATCAGTAAAAACTTGAGTTTTAGCGATTTCCACATTGTTCCATGTTAATGCCCACATTAGTTTTTCAGCAGGAGAAATGCTTTTACCTAAAAATAAAAAATTTCTTAATAGTAATAATGATTAAATGTTTAGTCTTTTGGGAGATCAAGTGATTTTTACTACCAGAAGTGACAGTTTAAACTTCAATTTAGAAACCTTTAACTGTTGAAGTTATCTCATTACACTAAGTTAAACTACATAGGGTCAATAATTTACTTTATACAAAAAGCATGCAAAATAAATGAAATATTAGCACTATATATAATAAACATTATTCAATAATGAACTCGAGGTTTTATATGCAAATATATAAATAAATTTTATTATTTTAAAAATTAATGTGACTAGCAAATCAAAATGAAATCCATCTACATACTTATTAGCATTCTTAACAACCAACAGTTCTTTAGTAGTTAATAATCAACACTTCTAATTGACATGTCCAAGATTGAAAAATGAAGTTTTCACTTTTTATATTCATGTTAACATAATGAATCTTTAGTTGGAAGCTCTATTGATAAGTTATCTCGCAGCAATTGATGACATAGTAAATGATTTTATCAAATTATAAAAGTAGCTCTTAATAGAAAATTTTAGCTCTGTAAATAATTTATACAAAATTATTTATTTAATAAAATAAAAAAAAGAACTTTCATATTACGAGATGTATCTTAGCAAGTAAAATTATTCGTTCGCTTGACATGGTGTATGTATAAATTCTGAAACATAGGAAGATAATAATTTTCAGCTAATATATATTATTAAGATAAACCAACATAAAAGTTTTCCAATCATCTTTTAAAACTATTTACATTAATAATCACACAAATAGTTAAATTTGCTATTTATTGAAACTGAAAAGAGTTTATTTCTTGGTAACAAAACTCATCCTCAGAAAACATCTCTTTCAGCTCCCATGGGCTGTCTCGTGAAAGATCCGAAATATATTTGTCATCAGTAATTTTCTTCTCTAAGTTTAAACATATCTCATTGCTTTGATAAGTAAGATAACTATGTGTTACTATTAAAAAAATAATTTTATAATGATAAATTTGTTCTGTAAAAAATTACTACATTCAAACGATCTTCAACATTTATAGATAACTGCCTTACCATAATACAAACAATATCAGATTTACAAACTGTTTTTACTTGACTGGCTACTTGTAGTGTTAGTTGTTTGTTTTTTTGTTGTTGTTATTTACTAGATCAGCTATAATATTTTTATGAAAACGACTTTGATGTTTTATTAATTGAATGAATCCATTATTGAGGATAAGCATTAGATAAACCCGCAATGTTTTATCTTCTCATCAACATATGATCAATAAAAGTTTGAATAATTAAAATAGAGGTATAAAATGATTCACTGATACTGAATATAAGCTAATTTAGATCAGATTAAAAACTTGCAGCCTATTTTCTATTTGTCTTTCAGATCCATAAAAATGTGACGACTTTTGGAATAATTTTTTTTCCGTAGCCCCTTGCCAGCATAATATTAAATTTATCTAAACTTTATATTATCAAAGATGTTTGTTACAACTGACATAGTGCTGTTCACTTTGATAGGGCTCTGTAAAAAAAGAAAACGAACTTAAAATTTTTATTCAGACCTTTATTGAAACAAATTAAATATCTTATTTTTATGTGAAATAAAACAAAATTAAACATTAATAGTTCAAAGTAAAAAAAAAGGCTAAATTAAAATTCTCTTTAAAATTTAGACTTTGTAAATATTTGGATTTTGGACAAAAATAAAAATTTGGTATCAAACCCATAAAATAAAGCTAAGGTTCAAAACTAAAAATACAATAATAAATGGTGTTAATGAGAAAGATGAACTTGATGCTCTGATAGCAATTGCTTAATATTTGGAGTCAAATGACTGATGTTTAGCCTTAAATCTTCTCGTTCAGTTATTTGCATATAATTTCCTTTTTTTTTTATCAGCAGATTAGTTACTGTGCTAAAACCCCCTTTTCATGAGGTATAAAGATGAAACAGATATCAAAAATCTTCTTGCAATACTCCAAAATGCAGGATAAGTAACAGCTACATTTTTTTAAAGCCAGAACTGCTGCTATTCCTTTTTGAACTGCACTTTAAGTTCTTTGTTAGTGCTTATTTCGATGAATTCTTCTTCCAGTGCAATGTCCGATTCTTCAATTGCACCATACAAATTGATAACCCAGTGTGGTATTTCCATACTTAAACCATCATCAAATCTGGTTTCAAAGTCTAAAAGGAGGGCATTTAAATGTTGAACATATGCCAAAATATCATCCATCCTGAATGTTTGTCAATGATAAGTTATGGAACTGTAAAAATTCATGCCTTCCAATGTTTTGTTGAATAGGTTAATTCTAGCATGAAAAGCTGAAATTATGGACTTTATTTTTATTAAATTCCTGCTAACTCCTTGTAACTGCAAGTTAACCTCATTAAATTTAGCTCATAAATCAGTTAAATAAACAATATCTGGTTTCCATTTTATTAAATTTTCTTTCAAAATAAGATCTTTATCATCTAAAAACTCTAAAATGGGTTCAAAAAGTAAAAAATATCTTTTCGAACATAAGCCTTTTGGGAGCCAGCATGCTTCAGTGTGAAGAAGTAATCAATGAAAGTCCTTGTCACTTTCTTCACACAACTTCTCAAACAACCTAGAATTTAACACATTGCTATGAATCTTGTTTACTGCTGTTATGATGAAGTGGAGAGATTGATGCAATCTGGCACATATTTTTAGCTACTAAATGTTGTGGGTGAATGATGCAGTGAATTGCAAATATACCAGGTATTTTTTTGTTTTAAATAGTTTATAAAACCATGACCAAACATGGCTAATGTTCGATCAGCTACTCCCAATATTATATTTGTTAAGGGGATCACTTTTTCCATGAAATAATTTTTTAAAACATTAAATATTGATTCACCTTCAGTATCTGTTGTCAAATCTTTTGCAAAAAACAATTCATGATGGATTTCTTGGTCCATAACAAAATGAACATATGCCATTAACTGCTTCATTACCAGTTAAAATTGACGCATTGACTTGAATAGAAAAATGGTTTTCTTTTACATAATTACAAAGAAGTTTTCCAGATAATGACTCATTTTGTCAATACATTTTTGAACTTTATTTTTGCTCAAAGAAATTTTTTTAGTATATCATATGCAGGTTTATGTAGAACAGTTTTTTAAAACCTCCTCAATAGCTAGCAAAATCAGTTGTTCTCTGCTAATATGTAGCTTTCCTGATTTTGCTATGAATAATGAAATATTGTAAGACACCAGTAAACCATCATTATCTCTTTTTGACACTGAAGCAAACATGCTGTCTAGTGTGATTTTCTTCTGAAGTTTTTCTTTCAGTGTTGTAAAGAGATCAAATCTTTACCTGTTTTATCAGAATGCAACCTTCTCAGATGATTCTCCAGCTTAGATGGTTTCATAGCATTACAAAAGACACAGGGGCAAATGTTTGTTTGACAATGATGGAATAAAACTGAACTTCAAATAATCAATGCTTACATTTTTTAACCTCTGCCATGCTGAATAGAAAATATCTGTCAACAAAAACAAGCTATTTAAATCTCGTAAGATAAAAAAATTTAAATTAATTGACTGGAGTAAAACTCTATTGAGGCACTTACATTAAAACTAAGTATAATAAAAATTGAAAAAGTATCCGAACAATTCCTATTTCTTTAACACAAAATCTTTAAAAAAAACACCTATATAAACAAAAAACAAACCTTAAAAAGTGGGAAATAATTATTTTTTACTATATCAGAAGCATTGACTATTTCTCTATTTGAAAATTTAATTTTTTGTTCAAGCATGCAAGTAGAGTTTTTGGTCATATGTTTAAGCAGGTATTATCTTTATTTGAAATGTTTAACTAAAAAATGCGGCTGAGTTTGCAATCTGGATGACTATAACTAAAAGTTTGTACTTACTTTCCTTAGATATAAGATGTTTTTGATTCACTTTGATTTGCATCTGTATTTTGCAAATAATGTTAATATTTTTCAACCACTTTTCTCAAAATTCAGAATAGAAATAATCAATCTCTGATTCTAACACTCCTATTTATAATTGCCTAATTTAACATGTCCGTACAAAAGTTTTGGTCGGAACAAGTCTGAACAAATTTATTCACTAATGCGGTTTTTCGATGCGATGCTGGTATGAAAACTTGTAGAAATTTGTACGTAATCATAGAACACTATGAAGCAGATATGTAAATAATCTTGTGAACCAATAATTGTTTGATTTTGTCATATTTTAATAATATACGGGAAAAATTAGGTTTAAATATCAGCAAGAAATGCCATGATAATTCAAAAAAGTATAATTTTCAATACAAACATTGTAAAAACTATTATTATCTTTATTTTTAGAAGCTATATTGTAATTTTTGTAATTTGTAGGAATTATAATAACAAAATCCAAAACTTATCATAATTATTTCAAATTTAAAATATCTACTTCAAAGTTTATGAAACGCCTGAAATAATGATTTCAGTGGGTGGACTCCCACTTACATATCGTGGACTCCCAATTTTTTTTGTCACTGACACGGACCTCCTGAAAGTGAAAATCGACCCCTGGGGGTTGATATTAACTACTTTGAAAAGCAATGGTATAGATAGAAGATTTGTATATATAATTAACATTAGTAAAAACTTCAATTATTAAAAGTTGATATCTATTCCACTAGTATGTTTTAAAGCCTATATCAAATGACCAGTCAACAAAATATTCTCTTTTCACAGCCAATATATATACTCAAAGCCGTAAAGAATTTTTTGAGGCGCCCTAAACAATAGAAATCGTTCTCTTCCCCTGTTACCAAACACAGTAGCTGACTAATTCTCAAATAAAATGAATGATTGAATATTAAATTAATGATAAAATAATTATCCAATAAATTTAAAATGATTTAAATAAATTCACAACAACATGATGTAGCAATATTTTGCACCTTCCCAATCAATACACTAGGCATTTCCTGTTTGCCTACACTGTCAGTGTAATTCTAGCTCTATTCAACGAAATATAAAAAGGAATCACCTCATCTGCAAAAAATATTATTTTATCTGCATTCATATTTTAAAAGCCTTTACTACTAATTCCTGACATGAGTAATAAAAAAACAACAACCCAGTACTTGATTTATATAAAAATATATCAATAAAGCATTTCCAAAACAACATTAAGAGTAAATAAGCAATTATTTTATCTAGCGCCGTGTTTACAATTATATTACATTCAAATATCAGCCTTTCAAGCTAATTGAGCACGGCGCCTTTTGAGAGTGTTAAATAAATGAATATTTTCCTCTTCAATCCAAGATATAGTATTTATGCAGGAATAAAAAGGATCCTCTTATTCCTACGACTCAAATTCTTTTATATGAGCAAATCTGAAGTACTGTTGAGGAGAGCGTGAGTAGAATTCTCACTTTAAATTACTATTTACGATGTTTTTTGACTGAATGACGTCAGTGAAATTACTTAGAATTTACTAAGCGTCATTCTTACTGAAACTTAATTATGAGTAAATAAGCATTTATTTTATCTAGCACTGTGTTTACAATTATATTACATTCAAATATCAGCCTTTCAAGCTAATTGAGCACGCGCATTTTGAGAGTGTTAAATAAATGAATACTTTCCTCTTCAATCCAAGATATAAACGTGGTTTTAATTTCTCCTTATTTGTAATAATAAAAATACTTAATTGCAGGAATAAAAAGGATCCTCTTATTCCTATGACTCAAATTCTTTTATATGAGAAAATCTAAAGTACTGTTGAGGAGAGCATGAGTAGAATTCTCACTTTAAATTACTATTTAATACTCTCAAAATGCACGTGCTCAATTAGCTTGAAAGGCTGATATTTGAATGTAATATAATTGTAAACTTGGCACTAGATAAAATAATTGCTTATTTACTCATAATTAAGTTTCAGTAAGAATGATATTTAGTAAATTCTAAATAATTTCACCGATGTCATTCAGTCAAAAAACATCGTAAATAGTAATTTAAAGTGAGAATTCTACTCACGCTCTCCTCAACAGTACTTCAGATTTGCTCATATAAAAGAATTTGAGTCATAGGAATAAGAGGATCCTTTTTATTCCTGCATAAATACTATATCTTGGATTGAAGAGGAAAGTATTCATTTATTTAACACTCTCAAAATGCGCGTGCTCAATTAGCTTGAAAGGCTGATATTTGAATGTAATAAAACAACATTAATTAAAACTTTTTCAATAAAAGAATAAAAAGTAAAGACAAAATATTTTAAAAGGATCAATAATTAAGGTAAAAAAAAATTTCTCTAATATATTGATTTACAAATAAATAAATATTTATTAATGTGTATATTTTGAAGGATTGTCATTAGACAACTGAGTTAAATTTTACCAAGTTCTCAGTGATGATAACTATTATAGATATAGTTAAAATGTAAAAATCAAACCTAAAATTTAAGGAATAAACATTGCAATTTTTATATAATTACTTTAATTAAATATAAAAACATTATGCAAGTGCAATTTAGCACAGTGTAGGAGCAGTGGACTGAGAGCTAAAGATTTCAAGATTAATCCTCATCTGGTTCAGATTAACTGAATGAATATGTTAATTCTATAACTGCCAGGTGAAATGTCAGATGATTTCTCAAGCAACCAGACATAGGATTATTTACTTAGAAGTGTTATAAATGGCATAGACCATTTAAAAATACTTGTATTATGTTTTTGGCAAAAACTTTTGGCATGTCAGATACTAACAATGTTTAAAATTTAATTTAAAAAGAAGTTCTTAATTAGAATCTCAGCAGCTAAAAACACCATTTATATTTAATGTATTATTTAAAAAATTATAATTATATATTTGTTTTTTCTTTTGTTGTTGTTTTGTTTTCTTTATTAATGTTAATCATAGAAAGGTAGAGTGAAATTCAAAGACCACGAATCACTCAATTCTATAATTTCTAGCATTCATATTTTTCATTAACTTCTAAACAATAAATAATTTAATCATTTATTTATTTAATATTTCAATACCAATATTAAAAATAAATTTTAAAAACAAAATTTTAAAAGATTTTCTTACTTTTCAAAATGGTGGTAAAGATGGCAGTATCTAATTTTTTATTTTCCATTTCCATCAAAGAAACAACAGTTATCTATAATATATAGAAAAAAAAAAAATTATTAACTTTTAATAAGTGTATTTTTTAATAGTTATACTTTCACATGTTTAGAACTTATCTAAGATTTATATTTAATATACTTACTTATTTTTCCTATTATGAAAAGGCTTGGTTTTCCAACTATCTGTTAAACTGTTAATGTCATACTAAAGTTTTATTTTTTGACTTTATCATTCATTTTTATATAGCTCTCATGCCATTTAATTGTTTTAAAATTATTTATGGTTCTTTTTACTATTTTTTTTTCATATTTTTTTCCTTATATTTTTTTATTACCTATAATAGTTTTAATTACAAAAAAAATAGCATAAATTGCACTATTTAAATAAGTAATCAGTAATGTTCTAAAAAAGAAAACACTAATCACCCAAGATTATGAAAATAATTTAACCCAAGCACATAAAATGCATAAAACTGATAAGAAAGCAGCATAATATCCTAATGCTAATAATTCTTAAGCACCAAGACCTGACATAAAACTAAATAGACATAATCCCAGAATACCATGAGCCTAATATGACACATGCAATACTATTAAGTTAATATAAAGTAAGCATACTGCACCTAGTACTAATAAGACCCAAACACTTAGGATCATGAGAATAATAAAGTCCAAGTCCAATGAGATATAAAGATAATAAAGTACACTATGCCATGAAATTAATGTCACAAAACAAAAACTAAAATGATATGAGCATATAGAACAATGACATTAATAAGAAGCAAGCAAACAAGACCAAGAAACTAATGAGGTTCAAAAAGCAGTACTAATATAACTAATAAAATATAAGCCTGCAGAACTATAACGATAATGAGATGCAAACATATAGTAACTATGAAGCTAAAGTGACATAATAGGAATATCTAGAAAACAATTTACTGACCAATATTGTAATAATTATCTGAATTGGCTATGAGCCAACTATTTAAGAGAAAAATTCCAAATCTCTCAAAAAGAATTTCATTTGACTGAGATTTGAACCCCAGATCATTGAAATGGCAGACAAATGCACTACTTCTGCATCACAAGATCCTTACATTTGTATATATAAAGATGGTCTTGAGATAACTTACATTGTCAAGAACTTGAGTAAAATTCTATAATTTTATATTAAATCATAATTTACATTCTTTATATATATAATCATCATATACATTATAGAATTTGTCTTAATGATTTGCATGTTTTTGTCCTAAATACTCAACTAGGTTTTATTCAAAATAAAAATGTGCTAAAATAAAACATGTCAAATAAAAACATCAATATGAAGTCTTATATAATTTATAAATATTACAAAAATTATCTACCAAATCTTTTTGTCTGACACATGTGACAAGTTCCTCTATTAATTGATGAGTTTTGGGAGTATCTAAAAGAAAATCCTCTTGAATTGATAAAAATAATTCTTCATAAGCTCCTTCCAGAAGTGTTCTGAAAATCAATTTATATATGTATATTGTTTTAAAAAATACATATTAAATAAAGTTAAAAATTATAAGCAAGTGAATAATATATATATTAAATTGATATATATATATAACATTGATCTTTCTCTAGAATGTTGTACAGAAAACTCTTACAGTGGAATGGTGGGTGGGTTTTGTGTTTGTTTTGTCGGGGGTTGATGTTATATATATATATATATATATATATATATATATATATATATATTAATATATATATATATATATAGTGCCCTTTTTATTGGTACACCTCATCATAAATTAAATTAAGAATAAATTAGGTGTATAATTCTAAATTTTACAAAGCAAATATATTTATTTATTAAAACTAAGAAAAATAAAGGTCATTTTAGTTTTCTTAGAATTTGAACCCAATATTAGTTAATTTAAAGTAGTATAAATGCTATAAACCCCAAATGAAGTATTTATTTTCAAAGGTATATGAGAAATAAAATAGTAAAATATAACTTAATAATATCTATTAATAATTAATTGTTTAATAATATTTAAAATTGGAAGGAAGTTCAAATCTAATCTTATAAATAAAAATATACATTATATAGGTAGATAATCATCTCTGTGCACATCTAATATTATAAAGTAAGGACTACTTCCAGTGAAATCTTAATTCATTTTAAAAAATAAATAATTAATATTTATGTTATGAATTTTATGATAAAAAGTTTATAAAATTAATTTAGAATTTAGTCGGTATAAAAATAAAATGATCTAAATTGATTTAAAGCAAATTGTATTTTTTATTCAGTTCCTGAAAGATATTGTTTTTTTATTGAGAAATATTTTAAAACATATATTTATTTTAAAAATAGTTAAACTACAAGCAACTCATTAAATATTTAAGCAGAGAAGTGGGAGAGTTAACCAATAGGAAAGAGCAATTTGGAATAAATTAACAAGTAGATGGTGTTTTTTAAAAAAAAAGGATACAAGAAAAAAATACAGATCAGAAGAAAAGGTAATTTTGTTCTCTAAGGGTTTGTTGAAATTCTTTTAAATTGTATTATTTTAAAAAAGTAATTGATTATGTTCCACTTGAGAATTTAAAACTATATTATGTTTTCTTAAAATGAAGGAGTGAAAAAAAGTTAAATCTCTATTGATGAACTCAATAATTTAATAATTTTGGGAAATATCTTGAAGTCATTATATTGAAAAATATTAGGATGAAAGGAAAAAGTTGTAAATTTATGTCAAAGTGTTATAAAATGATACATGAACTCAAGGAAACAATAGTGACTACTATGTTGGTACATGATTTAGTTCTTATGCAAGTTAAAGTACTGATACATTGTGGCAATCATATCATTTGTAAAAGATTAAATTGGAATCGGTGGATGAATAAAATGAAAATTATTTCTGCCAGTTAAGTATAAATTTTTTAATATAGTTAAAATAAATCAGTAAAGAATTATTGTGGAAATATTTGCTCATGGAAAAGTGAACTTAACATTAGAAGAGAACATATACAAATGTATCTGAATAATAATTTCAATGGTATAAAATATCTGAACAGATAATTATTAATTTTAGTATAACTGACATGTATAATGAACTTTAAAATAAATTATATATAGTAGATGAATGATAAAAGTTAAAAGAATGTATGGATATAGTATGAAGCAAAATGTAAAAGAAAAAATTTATATGATTATATTTATACTTGTATTAAGATTATGGAGGTTGCTCAGAAAATGAAAGAATTATTTATCAAAATGGTAAAATGGAAAAATAAGATAAGTGTAAAACATTAAATAATTGCTGAAGACAACTAATAAAGAATAAATAGGTATTGGAGGAGGAAAAAGTTAGATAAATAGAAATAAGCATTTATTTTATATAGCACTATGTTTATAATTGTAATACATTTAAAGATCAGCCTTTTAAAGTGAGTGGTTTATCCTCACGCTTTCATTTCCAGTACTTAAGATTTGCCCATATATAAGCATTTGGGTTGGAAAGAATAAGTGGATTCATTTTATTCTTTCATAAATACTATATCTCATGTTGGGAATGAAAGTATTAATTTATTGTTAACACTTGTAAAAAGCGCATGCACAATAGCTTGATAGGCAGATCTTTAAATGTATAAATTAATGGAATAAACCTTAGCTATATTGAAGATAATGTCAGTCTACATTTAAAGAGAAGGTGTAAAATGTTATTGTCTAAAGCAGGAGTAGTCAAACCTTTTTATACCCACTGCCCACTTTTGTATCTCTGGTAGTAACAAAATTTTCTAACCACCCACCAGTTCCACAGTAATGGTGATTTATAAAGTAGGGAAGTAACTTTACTTTATAAAATTTATAAAGCAGAGTTACAGCAAGCTAAAGTATATAATAATAATTACTTACCAAATACTTTATGTTGGACTTGCGCTAAGTTTGGCAGAATAAATCTTTATAAAACAACTTACTGTAGTTAAATCTATCTTTTTATTTATACATTATATACATAGAGGCATGAAGTCTGATGAAATTATATACATTGTATACGTAGAGGCATGAAGTCTGATGAAATTACATTTAATTAATTAAATTATTAATGAGATCCCTGAGGCTGATGCTCCAAAACTAAATACTGGATATCTGGCTCAATTTTTGTAAGGAACAAAGGAAGGTCTCCCCTTTCAGAAATATTCAGGCAGTTTCTTTCTTTGGTCATAACATGATTAACAGCACTAAAGCCTGATTCCACAAGATATGAGGTAAGGAAAGATATCAATAAACTGAATATCACTTTCCACATATTTTATGGATATAAGACAGGCATTTTTAGTGAAAATATTTTTAAATAATGCTATGAAAATTTTTTAAAAAGTCAATTAAATTTAAAAAAAAGAAAGTGCTTCAGTATCGGACAAAACCCTACCACCCACCATGAAGGATGGAATGCCCACTAGTGGGTGGTAGAGACCAGGTTGACTACCACTGGTCTAAAGGATAACATTGACAAAGAATCCATAAGGAATAATTCGAATACTGAAGTATAGTGGTAGACTGGTAAGATGTTGATATTATAATAAATGCTAGACGTATCTAAATCAAATATAGAATGCAAGCTAAAAATAATCTTTTATTAAGAAGTAAGTGTAAATAATCTGTTTGCTTGGAATTTTGTATTTTTGTGATATTATTATGAGAACCAGAGGAACAGAAGTGGGGGAGGGGATGCTGATGCTTAACTAGTCTGAAGCATTTAGAACAATTGGGGTACCATAAAAAAATTAAAGCTTTTTAAAGATGAACTTATGTTCTTGTTTATTTAAAAAGTAACATAATATTTGTATATTGTTTAATTTTATACTTTAAAATAATCATTATAAATAGAGGGGTATATGTAAATAGATAAAGAAATTAATAATTAATTTGATTTATTTATCTATATAATTAATTGTTTAAACTTTTTATTTTAGTGGATATTGTTAAATAATTAAAATAAATGGAGATAAACAATAAGCTAGGAAAATTTACATATAAAAGTGATTACATATGTTTATTATAAGAAGATAGAAGAGGTTTGGATTCGAATATAATATTGAAATGATAAATTGTGATATTTAAATTTTGATCTTATATTTAACTATAAATAATTTAATATAACATAGTGGAGTTATAACTAATCTTAGTTTGTAATTCTTTATAATCTATTATTAATAAAAAATAAGAGTGAAAATAAGAAGTTAGTAGCCGAATTATTTAGATAAAATGAAGATAAGGATTTATTTTAAGATGCATCAAAAAGTGTTCTATAAACATTTAGCATAGTATCACAAATTGTAAATGGAAATTAGTTCAAGAGGAGATAAGTTGTCATATTTGAGAGTATATAGTACAAAAGTTTCCTTTTTTTTTTGTATTTAGTTGTAGAGTTTGATAATAGGACCATAGGAAAATTGAATGTGATATCAGAAACCAAATTAATCATTCCATAATTATCGAATTAGTATCTTCTTAGTGCAAGGTAAAAAGAAAGATCAAATGATAATTATCATAAGATATAAAAAACAGATAAATGTGTAATACTTCATAATATTACAATATTATTTTATCTAAGAAAGAAAACAATAACCTATATTTGTAAATCTTATATTTTGAAGTATAATCTATAAGGGGTAATGAATATAAACAACACCATATCTTATGAAAAGGGGGGATTTAATTTTAAAAATCTGTAATTGTAATTAAGGGGAATAGAAATGTTTAAAGGTTTATATATGGTACTGTATTATATTGTTATATAATGTTATTAATATTGTTATTTATTAAGTTACTTAGTAGTTAAAAATAATTATTGGAAGATTTTGTAAATAACATGTTATTAAAGTTTATGTTTACAAGCAAAACTAAGTATTTAGAGCTACATTTCTTTTGTTCAAGTCATCATCACTTCACCATCTTCAGAGATTATTAATTGTAATACATACATTAACTAAATTGTACAATCTAAAATTTGAATAAGAAACCATTTAAATACAAGATAATGTATAATAATTAGAAGAGAATGATATTTTATAATCTAATTTATTGCAAACTGCCTTTATCACACAAGTCATTGATAAAATTTACGACAATAATGTGGAGAAAAAAATCAGATAATTAAATTTGATTGGTGATATACATGTATAAATAGATTAAAGATAAATCTTTTTTTAATAAATATCCTGCTGCAGGAAAAAAAAAATTCCAATAGTTTCTCATGGTAAAACAGTAAAAGAAAGTAATAGTTGCCATACTTTCCAACTGATGAGTGGCAGGGTGTGAGAATTTTGCATCCTTTATTTTATCCTCTAGCTAAAAATAACTAGGTGCTAAGTTTCCCACCAGTTTTGGATGGTTAGTTGGGTTAAATGAGCTAGTTACCTAAAAAAATTCTAAGCCTCTTAAATAATTTTCATGTTTACTCAATCCAGATTTGAACCCAGATTATAGGCATGATAGACAGTTGTTCTACTTCTGTATTACAATGACTTTATATATATATATAATTGAAATAATAAATTTAATGGTTTACAAACAATTACAAACAAACCTTAAATCCACAGAAATACTTTCGGTTAATTTCTTAAACCTGTCTCAACTGCCATTAAATTCAAAAACAAAAGCGGATTTAAGGATTGTTTGTAATTGTTTGTAAACCGTTAAATTTATTATTTCAATTATAATTACAATTTTGTTTTTAATTAACGGACATTTTATTTATTTTATATATATGTATATTTATAATATTATTTTCAGGAGCTCCTCCGAGTTTCCTTTGTAGTCTCGTGGTTTATATGAAATTCCATGTGGAGTTTGTTTATATTCATACATTGGACAGATCAATCATAGAATAAACATAAGGAAAGAACACATTTTGGAAGTTAGAAAACAAATCTAATTCATCAATTTTAATAAACATATATATATTCTAGAGAAAACCGAACAATATGACCATGAGACTGCTAAGAGAAGCTATAGAGATTTTTAAAAGGCCTAATGTGAATTTAAAAAAAATAACAATATTTGAAAAAAAGCTATTGGTGGATAAAATATTTTTTAAAAATTCTCAACCAATAGAATTTGAGAATGAGAAGAAAATAAAAAGAGAAAAAAAATACGATTTTAAATCTCACCACACACATTCTTATGATTTGAAAAAGCCCTGAGGAAAGTACTTATCATTGTACTGAAAAATCAGCTATTTAGCTACTGTATTTTTATTACGAGGAAGCTCCAAGAAATAATAATATGAATTCATTTATCTGTCCGTGAGAATATTAGAATTAATAAATATATAAACACTCACATCTAAAGAAAAATAAACATATGTATGATTGTGAATAGAATTAATATACAGTATATTTATAAAGCATTTAATTTCTAATATTGTATATATTGTAAATTTATTAGATGCAATTATATAATCTAATTACTATAGTAATGATTAACTAATTGAATTTCTAATTACATCAAATAAAACATTAAATTTCATTCCTAAATAATATGCCCTACATAGATATCATAGTTTGTTACAGGAAAAATCTGATTTTAAAGTCACTTCTGGATTTCATAAAACATTTTAGTTCATAATTTTTACTACTATATACCAAACAATGTTTCATATGATTTTCTTACCCCATTTGTGATATCTGCATTAGAAGAATTAAACCATTGAATTTAATTCATGATAAAATCATCTATTTTAATTTTGCATAATCAGCGAACACCAAATTGTAGGACCAATAAAATCTCCAAATGTACTTCTAGATATTAGTCTTCATTAAATGTGTGGGTAAACAGCTTTACTTTTTTAATTCTGCCCAAGCTAATGGGTTAAATTCAAATACTCAAATATTTCCAATTATTTTTTTTTGCATAGCTATTTACTTTTAGCGTTAGTCAAGAAAATATATACTTTAATCAATTATGGTAACTTATTTTAGTATCTGATTAAAAAGTATATAATTTTATCAATTATACTAACTTGTTTGTATAGCTATTTAAATCTAATAATTAGCAGTACATAATTTAACTTATTTTCAATGTCTTGATTAATCTACCATTAGGAGTCATCTATAGAAAGCTCGAGTAATTAATAGACATTAAATTCTAAATTCAATTTTTCACATAATTTCTGAATAGTGTATTTTATTAATGAGAAGCATGGTTTGTTTATTATCTGTCAATTAGTCAATAAGGTTGATTACTGTTTCTAATAAAAAAAAGTAAGTTGAGAATTGTATTATCTTTCTTGCTAGTGCCACAGAAGATGCCTATAATAACTATAAGATGTGGCTGCTGGTCACTAATAGAACCATACAGCAAAACATAAAAGCCTCTAGAAAATTTGAATTTCAACTTTGTAAACTTGTGGAAAAGTGACACATTGTTTGAAGAGTTCAATTTGTTGATACTAATTAACTGAAATCCAAAACATCTGAATGATTTAGTTTGTAATTCTGACATCTTAGATGATTATTATATTCATTAAAATCAGAAAAAAACTACTACATCAATTAAATTTGGAAATAAATACAATGGACATTAGAAAAGCTGTAGGTGAGAAACTCAACACCAATGAAATGCAAATCACTTTAATGATTAACATTCATGAGCATAAAAGCAACTTATCATGGCTTCACTATAGCTGAGTTGTGACTTCAAAATTATTGGTTTTTGATGTTCCTTACTGTGATATAAAGTTTTTGGTATCACAAATATAGGAAAGGGATAAATAATGGAAACATATGACAAAATAAGATAAATTATCATTTAGAATATATGTAAATTCATAAAAGCATGTGATTGGAGGTTTGTTACCTTCTTTTATTTTATTATTCAATGAAATTTTTTTTATCCTTATCAAAAATGCCTATCAATTAATGAGTCTTTTTCTATTTGTGAAACATAATATAACTATCAGGATTTAAGTGCAGTAATATGGCCTTCTGTTAATCTAATTATGATTCTAATAAAAATATCACAGCTACAGACAGTTTGAACATTTTGGAGACTGTTCATTATTTATGATTGAACATGTTTTTATAAAACAGTATCAATTTCTAAGATGACAATGTTTTCATTCACATAACTCACAAAGTCAAATATTAATCTAAAAACATTTGGGTTGAGTTTTTTCTCTCCCAGAGATCTCATAAATAAGCCTCTATGAAATATTTTTGAAAATATACAGAATGTTAGGATTAGCAACTTTAAGGAATCATTATGGATGAGATAAAACTTTAGGGAAATGTATTAGAGAGATCATTTAGTTGTAATTGAACATTGGTGATGTAAACTGAACTAAAGATAAATTATGAATTTTAAGAATAAGAACATGCACACATATATATATATATATATGTGTGTGTGTGTGTGTGCATTCATTCTTAAAATTAGCAGTATATAGCTTTGATAGTGTATCTACTGAAATTTGACATGTATTTCACGTATGCGATAACATGCCAGTCAGAATTTTTTTTATTTTTCTTTCTTGTTTGATTTTGGGATTGTGAATATGTTAACTTATAAAACATTGAACTGTGTTGCTATGATAACAGTAATACTAATATAAAATTCTATATTATTAATTGTATTGTAAAATTGTAAATTGACTTTATTCATTTTAAAAAGGAAAATGAATATATAAATAATAAAGCATATAGTTTGGATAAAATTATTATTCTTTGTCATTATGTTTTTTTTTCGTTACTGCGATGTAAATTATAAACAATACAGATAAATGTTTAATATTTGAAATATATTTGTCCTTTTTATTTGTATAATATTATACTAAGGAAATGTGTATAAAAATATATTTCCAGTGTAATATATTGAAAATGTGATGTCGATTGTTTAATTTTTGTTACAATGAAAAAGAGCATCAGCATTGTAAAACATGAATTTTTGTTGTATGTAATAATTCTAATATATTTATTTTTATTTGTTATATAATACAAGTTTTTATTAAAGTAATGTTACCAGAAATCACTTAATGAGTAAAAATAGAGGACTATTATTGTTACACTGATGTCAACAGTAGAATTAAAAAGTTTGAACTCATTCTCTTTTATTTTTGCTTTAAATGAAAGCACATAGACATTTCTTTACATTTTTTTCTTTTTATTTCCTTTAAAGTATATAGTTCATTGAACAAAGTGGAGGCATAAGAAACAATATTGTATGCCCATGGACCAGGCAGCATATTAAGAAAATTTTATGGAAAAATGACAATTTATTATAAAAGAAAAACTCATCAAAATTGCTTCATTATGTTATAAACCATCAGAATATTTTAACTTTTAAAATAGATATTACCTATATTTTAAAGATGAAATATTATACATCAGCAAATATATCTACCTGTCTGCATAATTTTATTAGATCGATTAATCAAATTTTTCTAAGAAATGAATCAGTTTAATTTCCCATCATATCACCCTAGATAAAGCTAGCATTTATTCATTCATAATATTTTAAAATAATATTAGTTCATGAAAGGATATCTCTTCATATCATCATGAATATAAACTATTACTTATGTGTGTCCAATATTTTCATATATATAAAAACAATGTGATAGAGTGAATGCAATAGTTAATCCATATCTATAGCCACTGGACCCCAAGTCAATGTTTGAAACTGTGGAAGCATTTACTAGATGCCATACATTTTGAACATAAAACCATAGATGCAATTAAAATTAAAACTAACTCACTTGAAAAAAAACACCAAAAATAGAGCAATATGTTAATGAAAAGAACAATAAAGTAAAAATAGAAAAAGGAAAAGTAATTACATGACTAAATGCTGATTGAAAGATGACTTATCAAGCTGATCATATAACTCGTATATATAAAATTTATAAATTCAGATTTAGAAATCTTAATTTTTTTGATTATGTATTTAATATTTTTTCAAACTGCTGATTACTGATACCAAAGATGTAGAATTTACTTACATGAGTGGATTACTGTATTTAATTTTATCTGTTATTTGAAACAAATTATTTTACAAATAAAAAGAATGATAGTTGATAAATATAAAAATTAAAATGGAAGTATTACATACCAGTAAATTAGTCAGAATTTTCAAAGAAATAACTAATAATTTTTAAAAAATAAATTAAAATCATTATTTTTAATAAGTTATGCACTTAATTCTGTTATATCCAGACAGAATCCAAATAGTAATACTTGGGAGAGAAATTTCAGAAAATACAGTATTATTTAAAAAAAGGGAATTTTTTAAAATATTGCATGATAAATTCATAATCCTTTAAAATGTTGATTCTTTTTTGTTTTTTATCATTGTCATAAATAAAAAAAATATATTGAAAAGTGTTTAATAATCAATGAGCTTTAGTAGTACAGTGTCAGATTGGAATTCTATTTAGAAGGTAATAAAGTTTTAAATCAGTGAATACTCTCATTCCAACAAGAAGATAAAGACTTAGAGAAAATAAGAACAACTGGCCTATTTTCACATCTGAATGCACTTTTACAGGTCAATCCGTGCTCTCATTTCAAGATACTTAAGATTGGCCTATATAAGTGCATTTAGGTTTGAAAATAAGATGGTCATTTTTATTTTCTTAAAGTCTTTATTTTATGGCTGGAATGAGAGTATTCTTGCATTTAACATCATTGACTTAATATTTTGTATTGTGCTAATGAGAAAGCTTTATTACCTTTTAAATAGAATTGAAAGGTATTATTAACTACATTTTTTATTTGCAAATTATAATAAAATTAACGTCAATTAAGTTAAGTTTTAATGACGATTTTAATGTTAATATTTTTATTAATACCAAAATAATCTTAATTATATATATATAACATTGATTTATTGATTATTATTATACTTCCATCACTTAATGATAAAACACTGTTTCAGAAAAATAGTAACAATAAATAATATTCACTCTTTCTTGGACAGACTATACATGTCATAAATTATTGTACTTTTTTTGCACTTTTTATTTTTTTATTAATATAAACGTATATAAAACATTTATATGAATTTATGATATAATTAATTTGCTAATTACAATTCTAAAGACTGTTAGGCAGATGAAAATTGTATGGAACAACAACAATGATAAAAAGCAGTGTAGAAATAAAAAAAAATACAAAAAAAAATTACAATATTTTATTAATTAATAAATAATTAATCTCATCAATTCAGGAAAATATATAGAATAAATAAGCTAAAAGAAATAAAGAGATAAATATAAAATAGAAGATAGATTCATAACCAGAAAGATGCAGATAAAATCCTACAAATGAATATAAATTGTAAAAAAGCCCATAACATAGGTTTTTAGATATGGTGCAAAATGAGTGAAAACAATAATTTGTCTATAAGCAGTAATTTAATTTACCCTTCAGTTTGCAAACACTTGGATGTGTAGGCAATAAGATCAGCAGCATGACCACTTCCTTCAATAACTATAACTGGAACAGGTGGTTGAGATGTGACATAACTCAGGACAGACTGAATAACAAATGGGTCACCTTCTACTATAATGGCAATAATGGGGACCTTTTGATTATTGTCTATAATATATATATATATATATATATATATATGAGAATAAGTTTTTTAAAAAAGTGTTAAATTTATTAGTAAAAATAATTACAATAAAATTTAGTAGCATTATTATTTTTTAATATTAAATAAAAGCAATTAAAAAGTATTTTGTCATTTAAGCTCAAATAAAAAACAAAAAACACAATAAAACTAAAAAGTTGCAATAAATACAATTTAAACCAGTTTGCTGGTAATCATGTGAAACTCTTTGGTTGAGCAATTTTCCAATAAGGTTGTGTTAATAATTTTTCGGTTTGAAAAACTTCTAAAATGATTGCAGTGGTGGTAAAAATTTCTACTTTTCAAATTTTCTGCAAGGTTGTGAATAATATCAGGAAACTTTGCTCCAATGAATTTATAATATGGTTGAATAAAATCGGGTATTAAAAAAAAATATTTTCCGAAAAAGATGAAAAAATGATTCATTTAAATAATTGCAATGATAATTTTTTTTATTCTCTTGATTATACAATTAATAACTTCATATAAGTAATAAGTATTATAAGTAATAATTTTGAGCACAGAAGCTACATTGCATGTATTTTGAACTTCAAAAGCTATCACTACCACTGAACCAAACCATACAGAGCTATACAAATAATAAATAATCAAGCTGCTATCAATTTTTCAAATGATATATACACTTCAATAAGCTGCAACTATACTGCATTGATTAATATTAAGTTCAGAGTTTGTTTATAGTTTGCCTATCTTCTCAAATAATAAGAATTATTTAATAAGCTTCAGACTTAACATTAATAGCTGAGTTACATTACTATTACAAAAGCATATTTCCAATAACTTTTTGCATAGAAAATGCTTGAAGATTTTTTCATTTTCTAACATTTACCATATCTGTGTTCCACTATTAATCATTACTTTAACTAAAAAATAATTATCACATGATTACCATTTCTTACGCTTGCTCATAACTGTTATTAAAACAGGCAAAACTCTCCATACAGTAGTGCCACTCAGTGCACTAATCTGGGGATATTGGGTGAGTAGTCACTAGATAGGGACTTTATGCACAAGTCTTCTGGCATCCATTGATTACTCCGGTTTGCACTGAATGGCACTGCTGTATGGAGAGTTTTGCCTGTTTTAAAAAATAATTAAATGAATTATTGCTCATGAGGTCATATGATGTTTAAGTATTGGAAGTAAGAGAAATCTTTAACTCTTACTGCACTAGACCACACAGAATACCACATTAGTGATGCCATATAACAATGGTGGGCAAACTATGGGTTTTGAAACAATATTGACTTTTATTGCCGTTTTTATAAAGTTTTATATAAATAATGTATAGTAGTATAGTATGTTTCAATATTAAATAATTTATTTCATAAATGCTTTAAAGATAAGTAAAAAAAAAACACAGATATTTTCAACCTTTAAATTTTTAGTTTTTAAATAACATTAGTTA
This sequence comes from Epiperipatus broadwayi, assembly GCA_028023455.1. Lineage (NCBI taxonomy): Eukaryota > Metazoa > Onychophora > Udeonychophora > Euonychophora > Peripatidae > Epiperipatus > Epiperipatus broadwayi. The sequence continues at coordinate 61,835 of JAQFVV010006544.1, forward strand.
AAAGCGATATTAATATGATTATATTACCCTATTTTGTGAGTAAAAAGTGTTTTGGCATTTAATTGTGGGTATGACTATTATATAGTTATAGGTTTTATTATTTATAAATAAAATTTTAAGATATTTTCTGAGGTTTTTGAATATTCAAAAATGATACAAAATATCTGGGCCTCTTATTATCAAAAAATTGAGGCTCTTATGCATTTAAAAATGTATAAAAAGTATTATAAGTGGTGTTTATTATTGAAGAACTTGCCCATCCCTACCATATAATATCTTTGGGGGAAAAAAACTTCATACTAGCACTAAGTTTCTTCTGATAACATTATCTTAACTATAGTTGTATTTTCTACATAATACTGAATTCTTCTATTCGTTGCTATTACGCTTTTACACTTTAGTATTATTGATAAGTCAATTTTTGTAAACATGTGATAATGGGTTTTATGTTCAATGTCTTAAGATAGACAAAATGATTATGCAATAAAAGATTATTATGAAGCAATAATAAAAGTATCAAGCATAAATCTGCATTTATATAAAAATATTTGATCTAAACAAACTGGGATGAACATTCTAAAATACAATATATTGTTCAGAACTGAATAATAATTTAATTATAAAACAAATAAGCAAAAGGCTGTCATTTATTATCAGAAAATTAATAAGAAAAACTTTCACTCATTAGTAATAAATTAATTTTTTTATTATATTGAATAATAATTTAATATAATCATTCCAAAATAGGGCAAAAATATTGGTCTTACCTTTACTAACAGAATAATCTTCATTAATTAAAAAAAAATAATTACAGGGTATCAACTATCTTAATACTGTTAGAAACTTTTAAAATATTCTTTATAGAAATCTTTTTAATATAGGAATACTGTGTTAATGTGATCACATTTTAACATGCCTCAACAATGATTTTATTTTTTATTTTTGACTTAGCATAAATTGGGTTATGCATCATCTAGCAGAATATATTAACTGCACAAAAACAGCTTTTAATTGATCACTGCCAGAAGTAGTTTTCTATTGCCTGATCCTTCTTGACACAATTTCTTCTAAAATCTCAATTTTAGAGTTAAACCGTAAACTTTAATATGATAAATTATTAATAAGCACTGCAAAAACTCGATTAAATTTTTTAAATAATAATTATATCATTGTTAATTTTTAAAACAATTAAAATAAATATAACAGTAAATATTTTTTAAATAATTTTTTTATTGTCAATAAAAATTTTAAATTCAGAGTTTTAAAAACATTTTAAGCAAATACAATATTTTTTAAACTATTAAAAGATATTTCAACTGAATATATTTTTGTTTACATTGATAGTTTACATAAAAAGTCATGTAAAGTGACTCTGGCTTAATTTAAAAATCTTTTTTAAGTCTTATGATAGAAAAAAGTTCAAATTAGAATAATGGTGCAAAATAGTCTTAGCTTACTATGCTTAAATTATACAGAAGTCATTATTTTTCAAAATGATATATACTGTTTTATCTTGAAATATTCCCAATTTGTTTCCAATCTCAAACTATATTACAAATGCTACTATATTTTTTAAAAATTAAAATTTCTGATAAATAAAACATTTTCTTATAAAGAATTACCAAATTATTCCTGCATCATTTTATACAACTAATTTAGATCCGATAATGAGCCATCTTCAATAAATATTTAGAATATTTACACTCTCATCTAATGCCAATTTCTCAGTAATGGAACACACGATTCAAACAATGATAATATTAAAAGACATTTCAACTTTACACATTTCTTGAGGCTTTTTAGACTGATAAAAACTCAGTCTTCCAAATCATGTATTTGGATGTTTAGAATAAAACATAAGATATTCTTTTTATTCCAAAAATTATCTGAATCCTTAACTATCTCAGTGATCATTTTCAAATTAGACGATACTGTATTAGTCAGTATAAGAACTTTTGCATATATCACAGTAATAAAAAAAGATCATGTTATATACTAAATTATATGTACAGAATATATACATATATATGATGGTAAAATATTTAGAGATAAGAATTTTAGCATGTAAAAGATGTTACAAAAGTTATTGATATGTGACTAGATGCAAAACATTTTTAGTAAAAAAAAAAGGGAGAAATCAGAGAGTTAATAATTTTTATTAATCATACATTAGACTACAGATTATCCAATAATGAATAATATTTCTGTAGTGTAATTTTCACTATACCATTCTCATGTAAGATAGAGATTAATTTCTATACACTTTTAACATCTTGTGGATGAATGTAATCATAAACATATGACCAAAGACCTGTGAAAAAGATCTATGATCTCCAAGATGCACATTTTGTTTTGAACTTGCACTCATCAGTTGGCCTGGACCACAATCTCTTACACCCATCTTTATCATTGGTCAGTGTATATATACATAGCAATTTACTAGTTTATTTGATGTATCAAATGTGCTGCTCTCACAACTTTGAAACTAATCACTTAATGAAAATATATTAACAACTTTTATTAGTCATTCATTAGACTAGAGATTATCCAATAATAAAAAATACTTCTGTAGTGTAATTTTCACTACATCATTCTCACTTAAGATAGAAACTGGTTTCAATCCACTTTTAATACCTTGTGAAAGGATGTAATCAAAAACATGTGGAAAACATCTGCGATCCCAAAGATGCACATTTCATGCTGAACTTGCACTCATCAAGACCACAATTTTTTTTTACCTTGCATGAGAGTGGTGTGGTGGAAATTACACTACAGAAATATTATTCACTATTGGATAATTTCTGGACTAATGAATGAAAAATAAAAATTATTAATATACTTTCATTAAGTGATTTGTTTCAAAGTTGTAAAGGCAGCACATTTGACACCTATCAAATATCGGTAGTAAGTTGCTCTTTCTTTCTTTCTCTCTATCTATCCATCCATCCATCCATATATATATATATATATATATATATATATATATATACTGAACAATGATAGATATCTGTAAGAGATTGTGGTCTGGGCAATTGATGAGTGCTAATTCAGAACAAAATATGCATCGTGGGTGTCATAGATATGTTTTACATATCTTTGATCATATGTTTATGATTACATCCCTCCACAAGGTGTTAAAAATGAATGAGAGTGATGTAGTAAAAAATATAATACAGAAATATTATTCAAAATCAGAGTTATTTAACTGAAGAAAATTATAACAAGAAAAGTACAATTGTCTGTCCATATCTTCCAAACAAATGATCTGGGACAATTACATAAAATTTAAGCTGATAATTTTAAAGAATAGTAAGAAGTTAAATTTACATTTACTCAGCTTTTTGCAAAAAAGAGACAAAATTTGGAAAGAGGAGTTAAAAAAAAATACCATACACTTACAGATATTGAGCTCATGATTTATGATAACGATGTTATAATTAAAACTAAGCAACCCATTCAATCTAAAATTAAAAAAAAAAAACTTATTTAATACAAAAAATTGCAATCCTTAACAAAAATCATAATGCAAAACTTGCTGGCCATCTTTGTTACTACATCATCTGATGGAAACATAATTTGACAATCATTTTCCAAAAATATTCTGAATAGCTCTCCAAAACTTCTTTCTATAAATGAAATGCAAGCTCTTGGTACTAATGATAATGCCTTTTAAATATATCTCTTTAATAAAAAATTTACTAAAATAAAATATTGATAATGATTTTAAAATAATATGGTCTTACTTTAACTATGATCAATAATTTTAACCATTAACATAGCTTTTACTGGTAATAATGATGATTTGATAATAATGATAAATATTGTTAGAAAGTTTAAGCTACTTACTTTATATACCATAAAATTTATATAATAAGATCTGATTAAAAGACTGATAATATTTTGGTGGAGTCATTTTTTAGTTAACCCATACTGCAAAATAATATCTGTAACAGAAATAAATTTTTTAGATAATTTCCTATTTGTCTCTCTATATTTATCATATCCTACAATAATGTCACTATTATTTGACAAGTAATGAATTAATTATCCACTTACTTAAACAATATAAATTTTTGTTACTTCACATTTTTATTCTTCTTGTTTGTTTGCTTAAATTTCTAATTTTTTAACTATTTATCAATGGCAATATCTTTTTTGAAAAATATACTCATATTTTATTTTGTTTTTTGTTTTCATATGTAAATCAATAAGAAACATACTTTCACTACTTGTCAAATTTATTGTTTGGTATGTGATATGATGCACTATGGCTTCTCTTTAATTGAAGTTAGGAATCTCTCAGCCACTATGTCCAGGAAACTTGTTAGCCACCTTACCTTTCATTTCCATTCTCATCCCTAAGTTTTTCTCATATTCTTCTCTATCTTGCTCTATCCCATTTCCACAACATTATCTTTGTCAACTCTATCGCCTTTATATCTAAATATTCCTTATTTTTCCCCAAACCCAGCAAAAAAACACACACAATGAACACCCACTAAACATCAAAATACCAAATCTTCAAACACCAATGAACAAGCCCCAGCTTCCCTCCCCCAGCCATCTACATCATTGAAAATCTGACAATTGAACACCCAAAGCCCCCATTCATGGCAATACCACTGTCACACCCCTCACACATAGGATCCCAATATGTCCATCCAAACACACAGAAGAGGGATAGACAGAACACAGGCTGAATATGAAATACCCCAATATATATGCATTGCACATACCAACCAAGCTCAATGTAATCAAAAGGGACCTAAGCCCAGATTCTCATACAACTTCCTCTCAGTGGCTTCCCAAGTGTTAATAAATGTTCCTCAACATCTACTGAATATACATACTTATGAACTAAGACTTACAAAGTGGAATTGCTTTTTCTGTTATGCATCTCTCCATTCTTTGACGTAAAAAATGATCTGCACCAAATTTTCCGACAGTTCCATTATCAGCTAAAAGAAAATGTGTATGCTGGATACTTAAAGACGTCATTCTTTTACACGAAGATTCAAACTTCATAGGCAATTTATACTAAAATAAATATATATATTAAAAAATCCAACAAATTTCTTATTTAATTTTAAATTATACATTTAAATATTAATTGATAAACTATAAACATGATAGCACATATATTTCTTAGTTTTACTTTTTTATATAAACATAATCACAAGTTCTCTCCTATAATTTGAATTAACAATTTTATTCAAATTAAAAATAATTTCTTACCCTCCCCTTCCTATCATAAATCTCACATATTTATAAAATACTCATATCTTCCAGAAATGTAAATAACAATTATTAATTTTACTATATAGATAATTTTTTATATTTATTATGTATAATATTTAAAAAACGTATTAAATAAATCAAAATTTATACATTGCTGATTTAGACCGCCATTTATTTTTATTTTTAATAAATTGATACATATTGCAGTAAATAAATAAAACAAAATTAAAGTATTGCAAAAATCATGAGTTTTTATAAAACTATAAATAGATAATGCGTCTTATATAATTACGAATCATTTCTAGTAGATTTATAAAATACATATATACTGTACTGTATTTAATAATCTGTTAAATATTACATTATTTTAAACAAATGAATAAAGATAACGGATTGAAACAAATGACTTTTTCGGTTGTCTTTATTTATTTGTTTGAATAAATGCAATATTGACAAAAGATTTATATATATACTTAATAATAACCAATAATGTATTAATTAATACATAACAGAGCTTTTTCTTATAATATTATGAATTCAATAATTTAATTAAGGTCGATTATTACTTGATTATTTAACAAGTGATAAAATTTAAAGCAAGCATGTGCGAAACAAAATTATGAAGTTAAACTAATACCACGTATAACCAGAGTTTATAATAATAAATATACCGATCTCTAATTGAATATAAAATCTATATCTGGATTACTTATAGTATAACAATTTCTTCTTTAATAAATAATTATTAAAATCATTGATGTATTTATTTAAAAATGATGAATAATCATTAAAGTTGTATACTTGCAGATTAATCAGAAAACAAAGTAGACTTTAAGAAAATGGTATTTTAAATCAATGAAAAACAAAAAATAGTAACAATTTTCTGGCTAAGTATGTATCATGGCTTTAATTAATTTTTTTTTCTCTTTTATAGTGTTCTTTAATTATTTTAAACAGACAAATGTGAGTTTTTTTGGACAAAAATATTTTAAAAAGTATTTTCAGTGATGGTGATTTAAAAAACAAAATACAGTACGTGTAATATTAGAAACAATAGTTTAGTATCAATTTATAAACTAATTTAAATACGCAAATTGTACAAAGTTTTGAGGATGCGAAATCATCCCATCTTTCACCCTTGTCAAAATTAATTAATTTTTTTAGTGTCATAATGTAATTTTATAACTGCTTTTGCATTTTGATAAATATTCTTTAGAATTTGACAATATTATGGGTCCATATCTTGATACTTTCCAGTGGCGGACTAAGGCTAAAGCGGGTCCTAGGCAACGTTGTAATTCCGGGCCTATTTTTCAGTCATGATACATACTTTGCGTTTGGTATTTTGGTTTTAAAGTATTAGCATGTAATTCTATTTAATTATCGGATTCCAGGAAAAAAAAAATATACATGTACAAAAATTAAATAAACATAATTTATCAAAACAAACAAACATAATTTATTAAAACAAACAATAATACTTAAACAAATATACTCAGATTGATTAGTTATATTGTCTTTTTTCTCACTTTTAATTCTGCAAACTCGTCAATTAGTTTGTCATAATTAATAGAATTATTTAATAACTCTTTTTCTATATAAAGTAATGATAAACTATTTAATTTTTGTGGATGCAAAAGCACGGGAACGCTCTTCCACACTTTTCGACTTATATCAATCAACGATTCGGCATAATTTGGATACGTTTCAGCAATAATTATGAATATCACGTTTTTCTGTTAAATAAAAATAAAAATTAATTATAAAAATTTAAAAATTAAAAACCTAATTTTCGGCCCCCCAAAAATTACGGGTCCTAGGCACGTGCATAGGTTGCCTAGACCTTAGTCCGCCCCTGATACTTTCAGAGTATAATTTATTGCAAGATTCTTTTATAATCTACAAACTCAGTGAAAATTGATACTCCTACTTATTGGTTCTTTCAATAACTTCTCCTAATATTGAAAATGTTATAAACACTTTTGCACCTACTGCACTATAATATTCACAAAATAGCAAAAGTAAATAAAAATTAAACAACCTTGCATAATTTAGTAAAATCAGTTCCTATCTGATATATAAAAAATAAGTTCAATTTGAATAAATTGAATAGGCTGTTAGATGCAACTTATTGTTTTGCATTCCAAAATCATGTAACCCTATTAACAAGATATTGTATTTATTTATTTATTTAAAATAAATCAGCATAGTTTCTTTGAGAGTTCATGAAACTTCTTTTTATTTTAAAGACAGCCAACCTTATACAATTAGTAGATATATAAATATGAGTTGGGTTTTAATAGTTTTTTTTTTAAATAAATAATTATATTCTTGGCTATTTCATTTCAAGAACTAATAGTATTGTTATGAGCATATCATTAAAAAAAAAATGCAGTTTATAATAGGAAGTTTCCAATTAAAATTTATAAGATTGGTTTCTTAAAGCTTCCAATGAAGAATTTTACAAAAAGTAAAAAAATGAATTAGATATATTTTATTGAAAAAAGTTACTGTAAGGAAGTTACAACTGTTTATTCCTTTATGTTGAATGAATAATGATTGGAAATTGAAAAACTTATTTTTTGGTACTATATAGGAAACAATCAAAAGACAATAATTGGAAATGAATTAGTGAAGAAAGCATTGTACACAAATTGACAATAATGGTGATTAATCTTGAATGAAATATTTTTAATATAAATAACTTGATTGAAAATAAATGAATTTATCCAATGCTTACTTACAGATATGAAACTTGAATCTATCTATCTATAATACATATAAAAGTGAAATGTTGTTGTCAAGCATTGGTGGTCAAGAGATCAATGACAGCTGCTTTACAAGCAGTTGTCCCGGGTTAGCGGGTTCACTTCCGGCTGATGCTATGACACATGAGAAAAAAAAAGTGAAATGTTGTTTTTGTTTATTTGTGTGTTATCTCAAAAATATTGCACCAATCTTGATGAATCTTCCATAATTTTGTTTCTTTTTTTGAAGAATTACATAGGCTATAGATACTTAATTGTTTTAAAAATTTTGGTAATTTGCAGTATTAAAATGTGTCAAAATCATAATCCTTTTCTAATGACTATAAAAAAGTAAAAAGAAAGCAGTTCTGATTAAAAGAGATTATAGATGTTGAAAATTATTTAAATGGGCACAAGGTACATTGTGACCTGCACATTAGAAAAATCGAAAAATAATTATAGTTTTTTAATAATCTGAGATAAAATTTTATTATGTAAATATATTTTAAATTAATTAAATTTCATTTCTACCATGTATTTAATTTATTCCTTTCAGTGGAGCATGAACAAAACACCACAATGTTAAAATTTCATAGTCATTTTAAAAATTATATAAAAGTTATATTTTTGGGATACTGCTGTTGATAACTCATGTATTATTATTTAATGTAAATATTACATAAATATATTTTAATTAATAATAACATTATTATACTTTTTAACATTATTCTACTAATGTGAGCAAAATCTCATGGATAACTAGTATTTAATTAAAAAAATACAGCAAATATGAACAGACATATATTGGTATTAACAATGAATAATCAATGGATGAGTGAGCTAATAGAAATCATTGACATCACTAAAAACATTAAGAGGCTAAAATAGTCATAATAAACATGACATAAGATGTCAGTAAATGGATAATTGAAGATGTAAGTTGGATGGATAAGAAAGTTTTTTTGTGATATTCTATATATAAAAATATTGAATTCAACATGAAGAGTTTATTGTCTAGTGCAGTTGTCTCCAAACTTTTTTGATCGCATATCGAGGACAAAACATAAATATTGCATGCCACAAAATTGAAATATCAATAATCAATTTGGATACATATTGTAAAGAAGAAATAAGCTTTATATCATCATATAATAACCAAACAAACTATTATTACACATTTTTTTTTATAAACAGCTTATATAAATATTTTTTTCTCATTACAATTTAATGTGAACAATGAAATTGCATTTGTTTAAGGATATTTGAAAATTCTGGTTTGATGGTTTCTGAAACTGCTATATGAAGATCTGGCTCCATATTTAATTTATTTTGATATTTACTTTTAACACCTGCCATCATAGAAAATGATACCTCATATAGGTAAGTAGAATCAAATGCTAAGAGTGCATCAGTTGCTATGCTTGCTAAATTGGGATAGTTAGATTTTAATCTCATCTACCAATCATAAAGAGATTTTTGCTCAAATTAATTTTTTAATTTTGTATTGAGAAAATATTGGAAGCTGTTCAATTTTTACATTTTTAAAAAATGAATATAAAATCCATTGAAATTCTTTGCCAGAAAGATATGTAAATGATTCTTATGGTTTGTGAATAAAATTTCCTTTTGAAAGATAAAAATGTGTTTCTAAACTTTTTAAATGTGTATAGGTAAGATTTTTTGTTTGTTCCATATTTACATTATTATGTGCAATGAAATCTGATAAGAATGGAACATTTCCAAACATCTTTTATCAACATTATTCCTCCACAAAACTATTTTCTTTAAAAATGCAGTTCTTTTGTCATTCATTGTTAAAATGTAACCTTTTCCTTCAGATTAAGTATGTTTATTTTTTCAAAAATATCATCTATGTAGCATACTAAAAAACAGCCACTTATCATTAGTAAAATGATTTGCAAATTTCTTATCTTTATCCAGTAGAAAGATGTGTAATTTATCTTTCAGTTCTGAAACTGTTTTAAGATTTTCCTTGAGATAACCAATGAACCTCCATGTGTACAGAAGATTTTCATGAATACTGCCTATCTCTTGACATAGTATTATAAATTTTCTGCTATGCAAAGGTCTCATTTTTATAAAATTAACTATGTTGATAACATCCTGCAGTATTCTGAGTATATCAGGTTCCATTTTTTTGCCACAATAACTAGTCTATAAATAATACAGAGAACAAATTTCACTGTGGTGTTACTTCAGTTACCTTTCTTTTGAATCCTTTTTTGTACCAGCTAAAGCAGCTGCTTCATCAATAAATATACTTAAACAGTTTCACTATAAAATATTGTTTTAAACAAAGAAATTATTTACTGCAATTTATTCACTCCATTTTGAACACTTTTTAGCAAAAACCTTTTATTTCATATATATGCATACACAATCTTATGTTTCAACTGTTCTGCAGTCTTCTTCAGAGCTACTTATTTTTGTTAAAAAGTGCTACTTATTTTTGTTAAAAAGTGTTTGAAATAAAGTGGAAAGATAGGAAAATAAAGGAAGTGGTGAATTTGGTAAATTTTTAAGTTGAGAAGATGTTTTCCCCTGTATACCTTTCTCCAAGTTCCTCACAAAAAAGTAGTTCTTGATGCAATTCAGTATTAAAATAATATCTAATAAATACCAACAACTGATACATATTGGCAACATCTGTGCTTTTATCCAGTTGTATAGAAAATTTTCCATATTGGGTAATTTGTTTTAATAGTTGCTTCTTTCAATTATCAGCAATGATTTCTATACATCTACGAATAGCATTTGCTGGCAGAGGAACACATTTTACTTTATCTGCATATTATTTTTCATGAATTATATCATTTTTAGAGCAGTGGGGAGTACAAAGATTTCCTCAATGGTGTGCAGCTTTTTGTCTTTTGCAATTAAGAATGAAATCTCAAGAGGTACTTTCAAATATTTACCATTAATTTTAGTAATTTTTTTTAAATTGCTGGATTGAGAATTATATATCTTTAAACATTATTCAAAAAAAAAGTAAAGGTTTGTGTTCATATTCAGGATGTTTAGTTTTTAAGTGTCTTACTAATAATGATGGATTCATACAATCATTAGATAACATCTCATGACATAAAACTATAGGATGAGGTTCATTTTGACTATAGTCAATGTAAACCTCCATTTTTATTAGGCTTCTTGATAATTACAAACTTTGCTGAGCAAGTTTTTTTAAAGTTTCAAATCAATGTTTTTATCACTCAATCTGATTGGCAATGAGCTTTTACAACTAAAAGTAGCAATTCCATCTTTTTCTTATTGTTCATCAGATGTAGAAGCACTACCATAAGTATCTTCAACCTGAGATATAACTATTTATTTTTTGAGGATAATGCCATACAATTTAAATATAATTTGTTAACTATTGATAATATCAAATACTGTTTTCAAAATATAAGCAATTTTGATAATACTAATTCACTATTATTAGTTGATAACATAAAAAAAATAAGAACAAAAAGATATCAGAACTACACAGTATGAACATACAAAGTGATATATACAGAGCTGCACTTGAATGTACCATACATACATAAAACTCTGCCATTGGTTAATTTCAAATGAAGGATCACAGGATCACATTTAGTTCACATATTTTCCACCAGGGTACTCTGACAAGGTATGGAGGCAAAGAGAAATGGAAAACATTCATCTGATTGTTTTCTAGGTGATTTGAATGAAGTTTTGCAACAGTTAAGTACAATTTCAAACAAATATTTCTGTTTAAACCCATGTTATAGTCCGTGATAGACAATCTAAGCTGATCCAAGCTTAAGTTAATCTAAAATTAAAATGCACATATTTTTAGTATACTGACTGGCATACCCCTGGAATACACATATCCCACTTTAAAGACTACTGCTCTAATAAAGTGACAGTGATAGAAAACAATGATGATTAATCCTTAAAAATATAAACAAAATACAAAAAAAAGAAAGAATATAAACAAATTCAGTTACTAATGAATATTAAATACTTGTTTTTTTTTATATCTAAAAACAAATTCCTTTGATATAGCAATTCCTTTTGTTTCAATGTTTTTCTATGACTCTGTTTTATGTTCGTTTTTATCACCCAAAGCATTTTATATGTTTTGAAGATAATTTTTTTGTTCACTTTAAGATAACATTAGTAGCAAATTTAAATGATCCTAATTGAAGATAATGCAATAAATGTATAATTAAATCATTACTTGGGAATATAGTTCTTATTTTTTGAAAATAAAAAATTTTCTTTTTTATTTAAATTTTGTAATTTTTTCATTTAGTTTTAGAGAAAATACTTTTGATTTTTGATTTTCAATTTTTACAAAAAATATGATCTAAAAATGAAAAAAGATTATGATGATAGTTGATATTATTATTCTGATGTGGTGAAAATTAAAATACTTTTTTGATTTCATGGAGACCACAGTCAATACAATTACAGTGTAAATTCCATGTACCCAAGAGATAATTCATTACTAGTATTTGCTGAAATGCCAAAAATAAAAGTACTATGAATTTGCTTTTATTATATTTATATAATAAAATACATGATTTTTAAATTATTTTATTAAACAAAAAAAATATAAAAATATAAAGAATAAGACAACTTTTCTTAAACAATGAAAGTAAATATTGTTTTCCTGAAGGTTTGTAATGATGGTGTTCTAGTTATATTTTTATATTGGACTATTTACTAACCTGTTTGATGTGCTATTACTAACAGTTGAATGTATTTGGAATATTGAAATAAAGTTAATTTTTTCTAAAGACATTTAATATGCATATTAGATAATGAAAATAGTCCAATATAAAAATACAACTGAAAGTATATATATAGCTAAAAAAAAATACAACAACAAAAAACTTTAATATGAACTAATTAGAATTTGCAATAGTTTGGCTTTGCAAAATATTTGTAAAAATCATCACAAACAATATTTTATGCTCAAGGCATAAATATTTTTCATAACGGTTGCAAAAATATTTTGATAAGTTACCCACTTTGGATTATGAAACAAGAATTATAACAAAAGTAATGATTTAAACATTACAGCTTAACATTAATCTTATACTAACATGCAGCTAGTCATAATTTTAAATCTTTGTACTGGATACATGTACCAATATTAAAAAAAGAGGTTGTATCTCTCAGATTAACTACAGGGTTAATAGTTACATTTCATTCCCTTACATTACTAGAATTATTGAAGAACTCACTATTCATGCGTAAAATAAAATAACAGATTTAAAGAGCCTACTAGAGAGTAAACATTGCTTCATCACTCTCAACAAATGTTGACAATAAGGTTATTAAGTATTGTACTTTAAGAAAACATATTCTATCATTTGATTTTTAATTTTCCTATCTTTGAACTAAAATATTAAAATCTATTTTTGCAGTTTTGAATTTTAAACTTTTAGTTTATATCAAATAGAACTTAATATCTATTTAATGAAATGGTTACAATAAAATGAAAGTAAACTTTTTTGAGATCTCTTATTTTATTCTCCTTTTTATTGCATATAAATTAAAAAATATCAACAAAGTCTCTATTTTAAAAATAGTCTATTAATTTCAAAATATGTACAATCCATGCACAATTTTTTTTATAAATCTTGATTTATTATAATATGAATTATTATAATTGTACAATAATATACTCCAACGTTTCGACTTGATAAAACTATAAAATAATATAGTCGAGACGTTGGAGTATATTATTGTACAATTATAATAATTCTTATTATAATAATTCAAGATTTATAAACAAGTTTGAACGTGGATTATATATATATTTATTGCATATTTTAAATAAATAAATTATAAAATATAAGATAAAAATAAAAATAAATTACCAAATTAGTAATAATATATTAATTATTTTTAAACTTTACATAACATTAATTATCAATTTAAATGCAATAAAAATAGAAATTCCAAAATATTTTTTTTTTTAAATTCAATAAAGCAACAGGAAAGAAAATAAGATATAATAATTTTTAAAATTTTTCTAAAAGTGAAGGAATAATAAGAAAAGAAAACAATGGTAATTATTTATAAATATAGTATATAGTATATTTTTTTATGTATGGGAATGCATATACACATATTATATTTTATTTTTACATTGTGTTATTTTTAATATTTTTTATTAAATAATACTTTATATTTTTTAATCTATTTTATGTACATATATATATATGTGCATATTATCTATTATGATGTAGTTGTTTTTGCAAATAATGCTTTAGAGCTGCAGGAAATGTTGCAGGAGTTATCAGATAAAAGTAGAAAGGTAGGAATAAATATCAATGTTAAAAAGACTAAAGTAATGTTCAATGGAATTTTCTCAAAATATTAAAATAAAGATTGATTATGATGAGTCAGAAGAAGTTAACAGTTACAAATATCTTGGTCAGATTATTAGATGGAAACATAATGGATGAAATTAATCATAGAATTAAACTTGGTTAGAGTGCTTTTGGTGGAAATAGCTTGATACTAAAAGGAAATATGCCTGTGTGTTTGAAAAGAAAGGTTTTTAATAAATGTGTTTTACCAGTTTTTACTTATAGATCTGAGACTTGGACACTTAATAAAAGAGCAATGCAGAGACTTCAGACCACTCAAAAAAGTATGGAGAGATGCATGTTAGGAATAACAAGAAGAGATCGAAAATGCAATATATGGGTAAGAGACCAAACAGGTGTTATTGACTTCATTGAAAAAAATTAAAAGACTGAAGTGGAATTGGGCTGGACATATTGCTAGAAGAGATGATAATAGATGGACAATTGAAATATTAAACTGGATTTCAAGAGATTGTAAAAGATCCAGAAAGAGATCACATGTGAGATGGATGGATGAAATTAGAAAGTGTGCAGGGGTAATGAAGAGAAAAGAAGTTAAAGATCAGAGAAGATGGTTTAAACTTGGAGAGACCTTCATCCTGCAGTGGATTGATAATGGTTGATGATGATGATAATTATTTATATTTATATAATTTTAGCTATTTAATTTTTGTAAATTCATTTGTATTACAATTTTAAATTTCATTAATTAATACAGGATATAAATAAAATAAAATTGTTGTTAACAGCATAATTTTTCATATAAACAAATAAAATGAAAGAATTGAATGATTTGACCATTCATAAAAAGTTTGAATGACAAAAGTGATAGAATTGTTTCATGATCCATGGGTCTTGAACTCCACCAGTATACTCATTCTATCACTGCACTATGCAGAGCAACATAACATTATTAGGTAATATTATAGAATAAAAATAACGTTATTAATTAAAGTAGCATGTTCAAAATTAGTTTTAAAATTTTTTTGGCTTATTTATTTACATTAAAAATTATGCTGTTAACAATAAATTTATTTCATATATATATATACAATATTAATTAATAAAATTTGAAATTGCAATACAAATAAATTTACAAAAATTAAATAAATATAAATATAGGTAATGTGCTCACCTATATCTATATAAAATAGATTAGAAAATAAAAAGTATTATTTAATAAAAAATCTTAAAAATAAAAGAATATAAAAATAAAATGTAAGATGTATATGTGCATGTCTATACATAAAAAAAATCATCAAAATAATCTTATCGTATTTTACAATTTTGAAAAAGATTACCAGACAATTCGAAACTGTCAGATATTTTAATAAAAAGCATTTTACTATAGAAATTTGCTCTTCTTTTACTATTGTGATATTTGGTAATTTTTGAAAAATATTGGAGGAGTAGATATAAATTTTAAGACAAAACATCTTTATAAATTCCTTTTTTACTTTAGCATTTAAAAATAGTTTTGTATTTATTTACTGCATTGCAGAACAGGTATCTAAAACAACAAACCTGAGTTTATTTAAAAATTTTCATTTAATTGAAATATCTCTGACTTCATAAACCTTTTGTCAAGGGAACAGTAATGGGCTAATAACTTTCCAAAAGGCATTCAATTGTATAACATTGGCAACTTATGTATTTGACAATTTTATGTAATCATATAACTCATTTACTGTATATATCATTTTGTTTTTATGTAAAATTAATCATAATAAAAAAATAATAAATAGAAATAATATGTTGATGCTGATATATATTGATCAACAGAATTACATAGAAATAAATGTATAAAATAAAATCAGTTATGATGTTAAAAAAATTTATTAATGATAATATCAATTATACTTTTTAACATTTATATACATATATTATTATTATTATTATTTAAAAGTTCCTATTATATTTCATGAATAAATAATAATAATAATAATAATGAATAAATAATAATAATAATCAAAACAATGAATATTTCTATTTTTATTCATATACCATAAATTAAGTTTCATGTAATAAAAATTTAAGAAAAAGAAATCTACATTTCTGTCTTTTTTAAATTTTGTATTTATTTGATTTTCAGACATAGCTAGTTATTAGTATATTAAGTTGGTTTGAATTTATCTAAGTTGACATATTGTATTAAAATTGTAAAATATGTAAATATATACAATAATATACAATTATGACAGAAAAAGTAAAAAATAACAGAAAAATTAGCTAATTTCTTTATATGTGACTTCAGACTAAAAATAGCTTACATTACGTCATATTTTACAAAAAAATGAAAATGACTAAGTTTTAAAGTTCTAATAAATTGACATGAATTTAAAACAAATTACTAAAAAAAAAAAAAAAATCAAGTCAGACGTCACAGGACTTTTTTTTTTGCGAGCTATATATATAAAACAAACTACTAATATGAAAATTCAAAATTTAATAAAATAATGATAATTATGTAAACATCTTTTGACAGTAATCTGTTTATCTTATAACATACAATTAATTTTTAAACACTTACACATAAGTATACTCAATATGTTCTATTGGCTCTTTCTTGAAACTGACTGCAGTGTGTTTCCTGAATCTATGTAGGTCGAATTTAAAAATATAGTTTAACTATTGACTACAAAAATTTTAAAGCATTAGCATTACTTGACCATGACTGATGATATAAAATCCAATCATATGTTTTGTACCTTAACTTAGAAAGGAACGATGCCCTAACATTATTATTTTTTTAATTAAGCAAAACTGCTATTGAAAAATTTGAAATAATTCACACAATAAATGATAGTGATGTTGTGAATTGCAATAATGTTTTCAAGTGGTTTAAAAGATTTCTTGATGGTACAGAAAGCATTGAAGATAATCCAGGAAGATAAAAAACATATTGTCATATTTCAGGTCATAACTTGTGATTCAAACATATTAGTGCCTTAAAAACTTTGTGGTGAATAGTTAAATTCTCTTGCTACATAAATCATTTTTTAATTCAAAGATGGCACTACAGATAGCTTGAAGAAAAATGTAGACACCTTTTCATTGGAACATATTGTGTATAAATATGCACAATTTTAATTTTAAAAATGAATGTAAATTTTACAATGAAATTACCTGATGCCCAATCAATTCATTCCTATTTTCAATAACTCCCCAAGGAGCTACCCCAATGACAGTTACATCATGTTTAGTATTTACAACTCGTTCGCCAAGAGTACTTCCTACATGTCGAACAACACCTTTAACATAATTGATACATTTTAGAGTGTAATTAATTAAAATCTGATGGGGAAAAAAATATATATTTTCATGAAAAATTATAATTTTAAAATTATTACATATTCAAATTTTATATATATAAAGAATTACACACACACATATATACATATATTTAAATTGTAACTAATAGAACAAACAATGACATATCATCATCACAAACATCATGTTTTATTATCTGTCCATAGAATTATGTGAAATCAAATACCACATGATTGCATAATTAATAGCTAATTATCATCTAATATTTAGCAACTAAATTAACACATAAATAAATGATTGTATATAAAGATATGTCAGTATTATCTTAACTATGAGATCAAAATAAGATTAATATTAAAAATGAAGATGGTTATGATAATAATGAGTTTTAAAAATGAAAAAATACATAAAGAATTGGGGGAAGGAGAGTTTAAATCTATTATCATATGTGAAAAAAGAAATATAAAGCACTCTCTTTCTTTATATATATAAGTTAATTATTTTGAATTAGAGAAAAAATGAAGGCAAATTGCATGTATGCAAAATAAAGAAAATAGTAAAAAAAAGCATTTTATAGAAATTTGTTTAGGATTAATGAAAAGAAATAAGGAAATTAAAATAAATTGTGATGAAAATGAAAAGAATTTGACATAAGAAAAATTGAAGAATTAAAATATTAGAAATGTTTATTATTTGTAGTGAGCACTTTTTTGTAAATTAATTCAAGTAAGAAATTACACGGAATAATATCATTTTTTCTATTATAAAAGTATTTTACTTAGGCTTCGAATAGAAAACTTAATCTAGAATCACTACAGTAAGCTACATAATACTTTAAATTAATTTTTTTTTTTTTTATGTGTGTCAAAGCGTCGGCCTGGAAGCGAATCCCGGGACAACTGCTTGTAAGGCAGCTGTGCTAACCACTCGGCCACCAACGCTTGAACTACTTTGAGTTAATTTTAAAACAGTTTTTCTCACCTGCATTAATTCCACTTGTTATAATCCATGCATTGGTAGTTCTTGCCGCTTGTAAAAGACTCCGATGAAAACAATTTTTAATTCTCGAATCTAAATTAAAATTTTTGTTACTTCCATGGATAGAAATTAAGAGTTTTGGCAAATCCAAATTCCAAATATTTAAAAGAAGATGCAAAATTAACTCTGGATTTGTGTCATGAGATAAGCGAACAAACTAAAATATATAAATATACGTTGAGACAGTCAGATAAAATAAAAATTAAGAAAGATAAAATAGAAAATTATCTATGCATAAAATTAATTTTTTATTTTATTTAAACCATTAATAACCCTTTTATCCCTCAATTATAAAGCTATATTATACACTGGAACATTATTTATTTTCTTAAAGAACTTCATTAATAGCTAATCTTACACATATTTTATATTCTTCAACATTTTTTATAAGCAATTTGTAGGATACATTTGTTGGAGAGACGTGTGTGGGTGCATGCACATAGATATATCAAAAACAACATTGATAATATTATAATAATTATTTTTGAATAAAAATAAAACTAAAATAAATTATAACAGATAAGAGAATATAAGATACTATATAACAAAAGAATGTATTTATTTCATGTTTTTATTCTATCTTTATAAAAGAAATTATTTCATATTTTCTTAAAATAATATTAATAATAAACAGTGTCAAAAAATTGAAAATAGAAACTGAAAAACGCTAGCACTGTGCATTAAAAAAAAACTGAAAAAAATAAAATAAAATACAAGTTTTAATTAGGAAGTGATATATAAATAATATATTAACAAAGTCTTTATAAAATGTTAAAGTAGATAAAAAAAATTGATCCAAAACAGTATCATTCGGAGTTCCTGAAATTTTTCTGTGATGTCTGATTCATCAATATTCTCCAATACTTTAGGGATGAAATACAAAAATTTATTATAATTAGAAGGGATTTGAACCCAGACTTTCAAACTCCTTTCAATCATCCACTCCATCTTATACAATCGATACACATGTCCACACATATAAAAAGATAAATGATCTCCAATACATGCATTGCATGCTGAACTGGCATTCATCAGGATAATCATCTACCTCCCATACATATAATCAGTGTTTGGTTTATATTAAGATAGAAAATATTCAAACTTTAATGGATAGGCTTCAATCTTCTCCCTTCTCAAACTCTTCAGCCATTCATATCATTGAAAATCTGATGACAGCATGTGAAAACCCCTTGTTTTGCCAATTTTGTTGGCATATACATGTTGACTGTAAGTCAATCTGACTCTCATATGTAGGATCAGGTTGAATCTGTAATATTTAAATACATTTTTGTAATGATAGGAGATTTGAACTCAGATTTATAAGCTCCCTTCAATCAATCACTCCATTTTTTACAATTGAGACACATAACCACATATATGTAAAAAAGATAAATGATATCCAATATATTTGTATTTTGTGCAGAACCAGCAACTTACCACTCACTTCAGAACATCATATCCCAAATACATAAACAGTCAGTGCTTTGTTTATATTAAGATAGCAAATTTTCAAAGTTTAATGTATAAGCTTTAATCTTCTCCATTCCCAAATCTTCAGCCATTCATATCATTGAAAATCTTTTTTCATGTGCATGTGGTGATGTGTATTGGTTATATAAGATAGAGTGGATGATTAAAAGGAGTTTGAAAGTCTGGGTACAAATCTTTTTACATCTAGCTTAAGTATATATATATATATATATATATACTTAAGCTAATGTTTAAATACAAGTATATATATATATATATATATATATACTATATATATACTTGTATTTAAACATTAGATTCAGCAGAGATTTGCAATATTTTAAAAAAAGCTAAGCTTCCTAAAAATAATATTTCAAAAAAAGAAAGACAAGCATTAAATAATATAAAATTAGACAAATCAATTGTTGTACTTCCAGCTGATAAAGATAATGCCACAGTCGTTATGGATCGGGACATTTACCATAATAAAATTTTAGATCTGCTTAATGATAAAACTTATAAGCTATCAAAAAGAGATCATACTATGTATTTGGAAAAAACAACAAAAGCCATTATTAATAAATTGCCTATTGAAAACAGAGAGAAAAAATAAAATAATCCCTCGTGAAAAATCTTGTGTCCAAAATTTTATGGACTTCCAAAAATTCACAAACTAGATAGGCCCCTTTGTCCAAATAGTAAGCGCTATAGGATCTCCAACTCATATTTTAGCTAGATACTTATCATATTTCATTACACCTACAATCCCATCTATTAAATCATATATTAAAAACTCTTTTCATTTTATTTCTGTTTTAAAAGATTTAAAAATTAATGCTAATGACATTCTGGTCAGTTTTGATGTCGTGTCTTTGTTTACAAACATTCCAATTGATGAACCTTTAAATATAATTTCACAATGTTGCAATTTACCAGACCATATTATTGCTTTGATTAAACATTGTCTCTTAAACACATATTTTGTATACAATGGACAGCATTACAGACAAGTTTTTGGTACTCCTATGGGTTCACCTGTCTCAGGAATAATAGCTGATTTATTCATAAAAAATATAGAAACTCGTGCTTTAGAATCATCATCTTTAAAACGTCTCATTTGGTTCAGATACATAGATGACACTTTTGTCATATGGCAATATGGAAAAAATAAATTATATGATTTTTTTCTTACATTTAAATAATATGCATCCTCATATTAAATTTACAATAGAGACAGAGTCTGATGGAAAACTCCCTTTTTTCTTTGATGTTCTGGTCACCAGAACACCAAACAGTTTATCTTTTTTGATTTACAGAAAGAATACACACATGGACAGATATTTACATTTCCATTCTCATCATCACCCAACTCAGTTTCTGTAGCCAAAACTCTTTTAAATAGAGCAATTAACCTTTCAGATAAGTCACATCTGAAAGAAGAAATAAATCATATTAATAGTGTTTTATTAGCAAATAGTTATAATTATAAATTTATAAAAAAAAAAAAGCCTTATTTCAAGCCCAAAATGGACAAAATAGGAAACAAAAAGTTGATAAAATCAGCTATTAGGATTTGTGTTCCATATATAAAAGGAACTACAGACAGTATTGGACGTATATTAAAACGCTATAATATAGATACAGTATTTTATAATCACCAAAAGTTCAACAATATTATAACCAAGCCTAAGAATTCAATCCCTCTTGAATCTCATGGTGTTTATCAAGTCTCATGTGAAAATTGTAAAGCTTCTTACATAGGTATGAGTAATCGTCACATCAGTGTTAGGAGAGATGAGCATGCTAATACAGTTAAACAACACTCATCATCATCAGCACTCTCACTCCATACTATAGATTTCAGGTCATAAAATTGATTTTTCTAGTACCAGGATCATATCCAGATGTCATAATCTCTACCAGTGCAAAATTAGAGAAGCCATTGAGATACTTAAAAGGCCAGATTGTATCAATAAGCGAGATGATACATGCAAACTTCCTTCTATTTGGACAGATTTTTAAAAAAAAACATTCTTAATTTAATATTTTTGCTATTGGTGGAACTTTAACGTTTTTTTGCAAATTAGTGATTGTAGCGCCTCTATAACCATCTTTCTACCTTTTATCACCCAGTGGTTGACTTGTGTGATCAAATCAAAACGTCGTTGGTATATAAATATTTAAAAAAAATTTAATATGGATGAACCCGCAAAATATGTTTTTTATATATGCAACCCGTTAAAATCTTCGTATCAACATATATATATATATATTACTTTATAAATACATTATTAGTCGATGGGGGCTGAGAAACATATTACTGTTTTTCAGGAGATCCTCATATCAAAAAGTTTGAGAAGTGCAGATTTAGGGGAATCTCGAGCAAAAAAAATCGATGGAGATTTAGAAAATGAATTCTATTGAAATATAGTTAATTCGTTTTTCCTTTAAGAAAAATATCTCTAAAAGTAATAATTTTATTTATACATTTTTTTTAAAAAAAAAAAAAAAGAAGAAGAAGAAAGATAATCTATATAAAAAACAACAATTAATTCTTAAAATATATTGAAATAAATTTAATAATAAAGAAATTAAAACAAATAATATTATTTGTTTTCAATAGTTTGTAAGTGAATAAAAATTCATCATAGCTTGCTTAATAAAAATTAGAAATGAAAGAAAGATTGATTAAATAATGTTAATCACAAATTATAATTAAACCTCTAATCAGATCTATTCTTTGTTTTAAGTTATTATTTAAAAACGAATCGAAATGATTAATACTGATTGCTTAAAATAGTGTAAAATTTTTAATTTCTAGCTGTATGAAAGTTTTCTCTGGTTATATATATGTATATTGTAACGGACCGGTGAATTTACTCAGGAAATAGGTGGACCTTATCTTACTATAGTCGGACTTTTGGTCTTTGGGTAGGATGCAAATGATTACACGATGAAATATAGAACATACGACTGTGTTTGCTTCTAATAGACTAGCTCTGTGTATTTTTATTAACTTGGATATAATTTGGGTTAGTTCATTAGTTCTCATTCCTTTCTGGTTCCATTATACTACAGTATTCAAACTCAGAGAGTAATTGCTTTAGACTCTCTTAACAGGGAACGAAATTACACTAGTCAGTAACTATTCCATTTCTATATAAATGACAATTGATTATACAGACTCTTTAAATATTCTCTAGTATCATTGCACATAGAATAAGGTGTGTGTGCATATACATATTCAAGATTATTATATTAATTGGTGTGAATGCCTATTAATAATGATGATAAGATACATAATAATGATGAGCTAGAGACCAAATTAAAATAATAAATTCTGTAACATTTATTGAATGACAACAACAAAAAAATAACACAAAATAGTTTAACAATAGTGAGTTATATAATCAGTTATATCAAGGATGAGCTTCTACCATATTGTTATTTAAAATAATGAAAATTTTTGTTCCTAACCCATGGTAGAAATTCATGTACTTATTACCAATTATTTACAAATTTATACATATAAAAAATTTTTTTTTTTTATAAAACCACAAATCTGATTTACTAAATCAATACTATTTACAGTCACATTTAAATGATTATCCTGGCCCAGTTCATGTTAATAGTTATTGAACTTCTTGGGGACCCTTCCTTATTTATGTATCTCTAATATTAATAAGAAAGAATGTCCATGCAGCAATGTTAGTCAATTATTCTGAAAAATGAAAAGAAACACTTAACAAAATATTAGTTAACGATCAACAACTAACAAAAAATTATGTCTTGCATTCAGTGTTTGTACTTAATATGAGATATTATCAAAATATTATCTTCTTTCATTTCCTATTAGTATGTCAGAGTCATATTAGTGATGGGAGGATAAACTGACTTAATAAAAAAAATGCTTAATTAAATCTTAACTGCTTCCCACCTTTCTTATTTTCAAAATGAACTTTTCTGAGATTTAGACACTTTTGCTTCCAAATGTAGAAATGAAAAAAAAAATAAAAAAAAAATAACAATAATAAAAAACAAAAATCAAAATTTCCAATCAATTATGTGATTAAAGTCTGATGAGTTTGCTGGGAATGTACTTTATATTATCAGTCCATCCTTTTTTAAGGCCAATCTCCTTGGATAACAATAACACACTGCTCCTCTGGAAAGTGGTATAATCATGCTTGGAACATTAGGACAATTCTCTTCTCCAGTTTATTTCTCTTGGTTCAAATGCAGGCATTTCTCCAAAGACAGTAGATGTTTCTTCAGGCTTTGTGACAATAGACAAGTGAAATCACTAGGCTTTCATAGCTCCAGAAATGACCTTCATTCCTATGACATCGTGACTTTAGCTGGAAAACATTAATCATGTACAAATTTCTTGTAATTCCAGTTTAGCATTTAATAGTGATATATGTATAAGAATTATTTTACTTCTTTTACTATTTACTTTCTTTCTCCTCATGCGCTGAATAGAGTTAATGTTTCTTAAAATAAAATTTAAAAAAATTATTTACTTCTTTAAATTGAATGTTTTACTTATTAATTTTGAATTTAATTGCTGGTTTGGCTTTCTAATTATTTCAGTGCTATTCAAAATCTATACATCCATTTTATAGCATTTGAAGTTTAAGTATAACTAGATTGACTTTTATTTGGTGAAAGCATTATTTTGAAAGAGAAAGGATGAAGATTCAAACTATTTTTATACAATTCAGTTTGAAAATGAGATTAATTCATTTCAGACTGTTGGTGTGTTGAATCTTGCATTTCCTTATACATTGATATGATTTCCTGTTGTTGGGTAGATTTCATTTATAGAAATTGGATTAAAACAATTATTTATTGAAGTTTTAATTTCATTTCTACAGTTTGTTGCCTAGTGACTAATTTGAGATTAGATCATTATTTTATGCATCTTGTCAAACATCTTCATTATTGTTCTGGTTTAGTCTGTGACATACAACACTAATTTTTTTTTTGTTTTGATGTTAGTCTACATATATATTTGACTGAATTTTTTAGAGTGTTTAGATTGAGTGCTTATGATTTTATAATTTTTTCATTATGATAGAAAGTGTTTTAATCACTAATAAATTGAATGTTTAATGTGTGTCTTAAAAAATACTAAATTGCTTAGTAATCTAAAAGTTAAGCACATATTTTCCATGGCACAATTTGATGATGTGGGTTAATCTGAGATATAAGTGAAACAGCTCTTCAATAGCCCATTGGAGGATAAAAACCTTTCCAACACCCCCTCAAACAGAAACGGGAGGGGGAAAGAGGCACTTCTAACCGTCTTTGCAAGTTTTTTTGTTTTTATCAGTGCATCTTTGATCTTTAACTCAATACCATCACAATCATCTATCAGCCCCAAAATCAGACTAATCTCATATACTATAGATACATTAGACACATACTTTTCCAAGTATTCCATTTAGCACATATTACAATTTAACTTAGTCTTGCCAATTTCTAAATGACATGTTTTGAATGTTTAGCCATTTTGGTTTATCATTTAATTAAAAAATTGCTCAATACCCATTAACCGACCATTAGAGTATAGTTAGTTGAATTGGATTTGGACTAGTTAACTGAAAAAAAAAAAAAAAAACATCAATCTCTAAAAAAAATTTCAAACTTACTCATTTCAAATTTGAACCCAAAATCATAATAATATTAGGCAGAGATGCTGTTATTGTGCTACAAGGTCTTATAATAATAATGATGATAATAATAATGATAGTAATAACAACAACAACAACAATAATAATAATAATTAATAATAATAATAATTATTATTATTTTCAAATAAAAATTTATACCTGTGCTTTGTTGATTATACCTGAACCATGAAATTCAATAATACCATAAGCATCAGTTGGTAACATTTTGGAATGCTGATGAGATTGCCATTTAAGCCCGGCATGAATTGGACTGGTACAGTCAATATCAGATTCATGGCTAAAAAGATTTCTTCCACACCCACATCTTAAAGATAAATAATTAATTAAAACAATTAATAATATTATACTTATTGAAAATTAAATAAAATTATTACATTTATATAAAAATATTTTATAATACAATAGTTCGCCTATATTATCATATTTGATTCCAAATCTTTCCTGGATATGTGAAACCATGATTAATAAAAAATATTATATAATACAGTTCATAATATAAATGAATACATCTATAATACCATTTAATTTATAAAATATATACATTAAGATATCAGTGAAAAAAAATAGAACAATGAAATTATAAAAAAGATAATATAGCAATAAATCACAAAAGAGAGAGTAACCACATGACATAATGAATGTAGTAATGTCCATAGAGAAATGATTGTGATATAACTCACAGACAAGTCATGAAAAGAAAGACAACATCATTATTGATTAAGCACATGCTGAGTACATACTGACTACAAAAAAATAAGATGATTCATAATAGTGCTCACACATGAAGGCACATTTACAAACTTTATGAACTCAAATTTATAAGTTTTTTTATTTAATATATTTCCAAACCATGACAGACACAAATCGACTACTGTAAATATAAATTGTGGACTAATATAACATGCACATACCCATATATATATATATATTGTAATCAGTTGGCTTACATAGCATACACTAATATAGTGTATGTGCATATATATATACATAAAATAAAGGAAAAGTAGAAATAAACACAGACAAAAACTATAGTAGATATTTTCTACATTTACTGAAATAGAAATAAATAAATAATAACTCTGATTTAAAATATTGTTTTATAAATTAAACTTTTAAAAGGTCTGAATAAATATAAATATTGTATTATTATTATTATTATTACTCTGATTTTGAAATTTAAAAACACCCTATTGTATTTTTAAAATTGTAATTAATTAAATAAGATTTTTATCTATTAGAAATCCCCTAAGTAAAAACATATGTTTTCCAAGAGATTAGAGAGATAAAAATAAAATTATGTTTTTAATCAAGGTGTTGTTATAACACCTCAGATGATTTTATAAAAAGGGCTGATAAAAAAATATCAGCCAGTCTCGATGGTGATTTTGAAAAGAACAGTTTGGCTTGCAGTTTTATAAGAGTTAGCAGAAGAGCTAGCTATAAAGTTGGCTCAAGTATTTTGTGAAGAGTTGGTAACTGCAGCAGAAAATGGCCATAGTAAAGCTAGCTGCAAAGATGGCTAGTATAATTATCAAGAGAACTGCCATGAGGATTTAAGAATGCAAGGAGGTGGCTGCTCTACATTTCACTGGAGGAGTTTGAATTTACATGGAGGAAATGGATCAAGATTCTTTGTAATTCATAACCTTAAAAGTGTTCTGAAAAACAGCTTTCTGATCTGAAGCTTACAAAATCCAAGTACACCTGGATCTCATTTTACACGATAGATAGGTTCCTCAGAAACCACGCAAAAATAGATGTAACTTACATTGAAAAAGGGGGGATGCAGTCTGTGATTTTTCAAAATTCGTGTAAAAGCAAAGCACCAATGTAAAATTACTTTAAAATTCGCGCAAAAAAAAAAATAAAGAAATAAAATATGACTAATAAAAAATTTCAAATTTGAAAAAAATTGATACAAGACAAACTTTTTTTAACTATAATATTTAATTTTATTCAAAATAATATATTTTTATGCATAATTTACAGTACAGTAGTTTACATTTTTTTATACACGTTTTAATTATCGCTATTCTTCACAAGAGGAAATACAACTAGTGCCAACTTCACACTCATGTTGTGTCAATGGTTTTCTGGTGACAACGTAATTAGTAATTAATCTTTGAGATGATGATTTTATTAATTGTTTATGAAACTAACAACTAAAAATTAAATTCTTATTTTTGTCTTTAATTTTCAATTCCGTTTAAAAATCAAATTTCACATCACATTAATTTCAATTAAAAATCAGATTTTAATTTTTAATTGTCAAATTTAATTGTGCCCACTGCTATTACCTTTTAAAAATAAACTTGTGGACACTAAATGATTAATAATTGATTACGTTCTTTTTTGAAAAGCAAAAACAGAATGTGATTTAAAATGCAAAATTAACACGCATAATGTTTGAACAAATTTACATTATAATCTTGTAAAATTTAATGTGTGTATACATAAAATGTGGAAATCATGATTTTAATTTCATTATTGCATAAAATCTTACTATTATAAAGCACTGAAAATATTAAATTACTAAGATGAAAGTTGAATTGCAATAATATGCTATTACTTTCAATATAACATAAGTGCGCGGACTTTATTATTTAAAGTAATAGCGCATTATCGGAGTTCGACTTCTGGTGAAAGATGAATCATGTAACTTCAAAATCGTGTTAAATAAGTCCACGTAAAAAGAGACCCAGGTGTATAAGCAGAACTGACTACAGAAAGGAAAAAGCCAACCATACCTGAATTATGTGCTTTTACCTGATGATGACAATTTCCTGGAATGACCAAAAACAGCTTGCCCAAGAGAGCAGCTGAATAAAGAAGTAGTTATACATATGCTGCTGTGTCTACATATGCGAAGAGAAGCACAGATAAACTTGCATACAAAAGTGAGTTGTTTTTCAATAATTTATTTGATGGACATTTTTAAATCTATATTTTTAAATTAAAAGACATTGATAATTCGTTAAGAGGTAACCTAATAAAAGCTTTCTAACCTCTGGAAAATTGTCTATATATCTTTTGTAAAAGAATAAAAGAAAGCTATAATAGAATTTTTAAACTGATTTTTTTTAAATATTGATACACATGTATAAGTGTGAAGTTTATGTGTTTTCCAAATGAATTAATTATGAAAAAATATAATATTATTGTAACGAGTTGAAATAGATAAAAGTCAGTGTGCATATATACATGCACACTCATATATGTAAAATTTTAATATTTTTTTTGATTAAATGTCATTTTTTTTGTTAATTGTATATTATAAATCGCGCGTCTGTGAGCATATATATGTAAACCATAGTAATAACATGAATTGTAACTTATAATTTTGTAAATCAATATAACAATTTAAATGTTGAATAGTAATTATTTAAATCTCAATGTGATCATTTGAAATTTTGTATTATAATAAAATCAGAAAATTCACACACATATGTGTGCTTATATATGTCAATTGTATTGGAAATAACAATGCGTGTCAGATAGACACTTATGTGTAAAATTCTGATCATTTTTCTAAATTAAATGTTAATTCAAACATGTTTATTTTGTATCAAGCCACATGCCTGTGTGCTGAATGGGTTTTAAGTAAACCTAATTTATTAATCATGTAGCTCAATGTATACTTTTCAAAATCAGAACCCTTAACCTATAAGACCTTAAATATCATTTTTTATTGTTATTAATAAACTTATTTAATTGTTAAAAATGGTTTCATCATCTCTTGGTCACATACAGTAATAGAGCTTGTGTTCCTGAGCTAGATTCTGACACAGATAAATGGGGACATGTATTTAGTGCTTTGGGGCATCCAGAGATGATCAATCATCATCCTGGTTGGTGCAAATAGGATACTCTTTAAATCCCATGCACTATCTTTTATTTTAGTTTACCCTTATTAGGAATTAAGTGTATAGTTGGCCAGTACATTAATGGTACTAAGTAGCCAGAACATTGATGATGATCAGCATGTTTAAATGTCCCAGCATTATTGTTTAGATTTTTTGATTCTTATGTATTTTAATGGATGAGCACTTAAGTGGTGCATCTAAGTTATGTTTAAATAAATGCCCAAGTTGGCAAAGGCTCAATGGTTAGCCTGGTCTACAGAAGACCCATTTCCAATCCAGTCACAAGGTTGATAGTTGATTTATATTTTTATGGTTCAAATCCAGTCACAAGATGGTCTGTTGATTCTCTTTATATTTACTTATACTTACTTTTACTTTATAATGCTGGTTGAATTTATAATTATGCTTTTAGTTGCTCTTCTTAGTAGCTGGCTCAGTTCTCAGTGATCACTCATATATTTTAAATTTTAAATGGACTGGGAGTGATGATGATTTTGCCACCATCCAGTTCAAACCTTGTTCCTACCAACTTCTCACCCACCCCATCACATTACAATATATATATATTGTAATGGTCATTAGTAGAGAAAGAAGCAGCAATGACCTTTGCTAGCTCAGTCATGATATCAAAATTATTGTTTTAAAATTTCAACATTATTATTATTTTTATAATAAGAATATAAGATTTTTTTTTCATGTGTCATAGCATCGACTAGGAAGCAAACCTGCTAACCTGGGACAACTGCTTATAAGACAGCTATGATGACCTCTCGACCACCAATGCTTGACAAGAATATAAGATTTTATTGTTAATTTATTCTAATTTACAATTATTTATAACTACAAATGCCATATAAGTTAGTTCACTTATTCATTATAATATTAATATTCCTCTATGACTCAATTACATTAACTTTACGGTCAGATTAATAATAATATAAATCATGAGATCTATTAAATGTTTTTAATGAAGATAATGATAGAATATGATGAACAAATGTCATAAACCCATTGTTTTATCTATCATTGATAGAAATATACTAATTTGAAATAAACAATTGTGAAAATGAAACTGAGACTAAAACACCAGAGCAATTAATAACTATAATATAAATTTTATTGCAACACATATTAACAAAATAAAACACAAAGTTAAAATGACATTAAAACAAAATTTAAATAAATAAATATCTAATGAATACCAAACTTACATTTTCATTTCACTCATTTCAAACTGACCACCCTTATATTAAATCTCTTTCATATAATTCTTACCATCTTTTGCAGAAGAAAATAAACATCATTTAAAAAAAAATAAAACAAAACAAAATAAGAGTATTTATTTATTTAAATTAGAATAAATTTATAGTCATAATTTTATTTGTTCATACAAATATTTATTTAAATTAGACTAAATTTATAGTCATAACTTTAAAAGTTCATACAAATGTAAAGTGACTGTTATTTACAAAACAAAACCACATTATTTTATCATGCATACCAATCAATATAATTGTGTGCATTTTCTTAACATTTAAAATTTACATTAGTTCATTAAATATTATAATTGTGAATCTGATCTAAATTGATATTAATTCGACATAAATACATAAAATACTATTGCATTCCTTTTATAATGTTATATCTAATACTTTATCATCACAAATTAATTATTCATTTTTTAAGCATATTATATACATAATAATCATTTGTTTAACACTTAAAAAGTAAGATTTTAATGCTTTAATATAATTTCTACTTCATCCATGGCATGAAGTTAAAATAAAATATAGTAGAAGATTAGTTCAGTTACAAAATTTAAATCTATTTTATTGTTCAAATTAACATTTATAAACATATATTGATTTGTCTGTCATTTATCTACATCTATTTTAAATCATAGGAATATCTAATCATAAAATTATATATATATATATTATAAAAAGTCAGTGAACATTTAAACATCCCCAATATGAATAACAATCAACAATTTGCTGTTGTCAAGGCAACCTTCTTTTAACAATAAAGGTAGAATCTGACCATTACTAATAGTCTAATATATTTATATAGACACTAAAGATTGCAACTTGACCACAAAGATTTTAAATAAACCTCTTTAAACAAATAAATATAATCTATTCTGAATGCAGACTAATAAATAGTCAATTATAACATTACGAACTGCAATTATAATTCTCAAATTGCACCCAAAGTATTACTTAAATAATAAGTGTAATAATGCTCAAGGCTAAATGGGTTTGTAAGCAATCATTAAAAGTAAATCAACACTTAGACAATCCTAATATCAATAACATTTAATAATTTCAAACTGTTGTCAGGGCAACCTTTTAACAATGAAGGTGGAATTCCACTTTTATTAATGGTCAAATATATTTATATAGACACTAAAGATTGCAATTTGACAACAAGTATTGAAATTATTGATATAAAGAAGTTTAAATAAACCTCTTTAAACAGGTAAATATTACATTATATTTATGTATGCCTGTTGTTTGTTTTTTATCATTGTTTGTTGTGACATTCATGTAAAAGTGTATATAAATAATTTATTAAAAATTAAAAGATTTCCTTTTCAATATTTCCTATTTTAAATATATATATTTTTAAATGAATATTTTTTTTTAAATGAATAAATACAAAGTTGACAATTATCAAATAAGATAATTATTTAAGATTGTTTTTCACTTCATTTAAACTTTAAAATAAACCAACATAAAATCACCAGTAGAACAATATCATATTAATCTTTAATTCGAGCTTAAAGTGTATCATTTAGAATCTTATTTAAATAGTCTTATGAGATATGATGTTTCTTTGGACCCAAATATAATTCAATATTGAAGCTTCCAATGATAATATCAGATGAAATTGGTTATCCCGATGAATACATCCATGTATTTTAATCATGATTTTATAAAGCAATCATCATTTAACAAATTATAAAACGTAAGAGGTATACATAGCTTGAAGAAATCTATTATTAATCAAATCTTTTGGAATTATGTTGAAAAGAACAACAGATCCCCACCCTCTTTTTTATTTGTTTAACAGTGCATTTTATCCACAAACTTCCAAAATGATCAGTAATTTAAAGTCTTTTGTTTTAGTATAAAATTATATCATTCAGTTCCAGCTTAAATGTGTTGTATTTTATCACTGGTCAGATTATATTTTTCAAGAATCCCCCCCATATTCAACATAGCATATTTAAAATAAACATATAATAACCAAATAAATAAATAATATTGTACACATTAATATTTTGTTTTAAAATAATAATAATAATAATAATAATAATAATAATAATAATAATAATAATAATAATATTTTGTTTTAAAATAATAATAATAATAATAATAATAATAATAATAATAATAATAATAATAACAACAACAACAACAACAACAACAATAGTAATAATGAAATACTTTGTTTCTTCACTAAGCTTAAAATATTCATTATAAAAATTAATTATCGACAGTTATTAATATATATTTTTTTCAATAAATTAATTAAATGTTAATATATGTGTTTGTATAAGATTTAAACTTAGACTTTCACATGCCCCTCAACTCTCCATGCCATCTCATATTGCTGACCCACCTGATCACACACATGTTGAAAAGATAAATAATCAATATATGTATTTCAAGCTAAAACAGCAATCATAAATTGGTCCAGATTACTATCTCCACATATACATACCATCCATGCTCAGCTTAGCCAGTCTTCATACATTAATGGAAAGGCTTCAAACTACTCCAATCCACAACTCTTCAAACATCCATTTCATTGAAAATCTGATGATGGAATGTTCAAAGCACATGTTAGCATCAAGATTGTCATCTTACCCATGTTGATGGTTAGTTATTCTGACCCCTCATGTACTAAAGTGGGCTTTGATGTTCCATCATCAAATTTTCAATTAAATGGATGGCTGAAGAGTTGTGGGTTGGAGTAGTTTGTAGCCTGTCCATTAAAGTATGAAGATTGGCTATCTTAATATAAAGCTGAGCACTGTTTGCATATATGTGTGGAGATAGTAATCTGGACCAACTGATGATTGCTGATTTAGCATGAAATATATATATATAATTATAATTGAAATAATATTTTTAACGGTTTACAAACAATTACAAACAATCTTTAAATCCGCAAAAGTACTTTCGGTTACTTTCTAACCTGCCTCAACTGCCATAAAATTCAAAACTAAAAGCGGAAGCAAACATCATCAATTCAAATTCCACGAATCTCGTATTTTAATGTTAGAAGCTTGTCGATTTATTAAATGCGTTTTATTCCTGTTTATAAAAATTGCCTCTTTAATTTTTCTTTTACTATGGTTTCTCTCTTCGTGAAGAATTTTCACATTTTCAAAATTAAATTTAAATTTATATTTACATGTTTTTCATGATCAAAGAAAAGTGAAGAAGATATTAAATCGCCATTATTTTTATTTTTTACACGCTTATATAACAATTCGTGTTCCTTCAATCTTTTCTCAATGCTGCACCTTGACAGGTATGACATCCTTAGAATTATTAACTAATTTATTAATATTGTTTGGAATGTAGAATGAAACATTAAATACATTCTTATATAAATCCTTAAAAAATTTTACTTGTGGATTTAAAATAAATGGAATAGATATCCATTTTTTATTATTAATCTTCATTTCTTTTAAATTATAATAATTTTTTTTAAATTGACTTAAAGTATTGTTTATTTGTTCCATTTTATAACCAACATCAAGCAATTCCTTGGCAAATATCTCAATATTTTTCAATTTATCATTTTGGTAATGACATAATTTTTCATTCCGAAACAAAAAAGATTTAAAACTTGCCATCTTATGCATCATTGGTACTTTTGATTTACAATTTATATATCCTCTTTTTTGCAATGGCTTAATTATTAGTTTATAATTTAATATACTGTTATCTCTTGTGATCATTAAATCTAAATAGTTAATCTTATAGTCCTGTTCTAATAATAATTAAGCCATTGCAAAAAAGAGGATATATAATTGTAAATCAAAAGTACCAATGATGCATAAGATGGCAAGTTTTAAATCTTTTTTGTTTCGGAATGTCGTTACCAAAGTGATAAATTGAAAAATATTGAGATATTTACCAAGGAATTGCTTGATGTTGGTTATAAAATGGAACAAATAAACAATACTTTAAGTCAATTTAAAAAAAAATTATTATAATTTAAAAGAAATGAATATTAATAATAAAAAATAGATATCTATTCCATTTATTTCAAATCCACAAGTAAAATTTTTTAAGGATTTATATAAGAATGTATTTAATGTTTCATTCTACATTCCAAACAATATTAATAAATTAGTTAATAATTCTAAGGATGTCATACCTGTCAAGCAAAAAAGTAATGTCATATATCAAATTTTTTGTGATTGTATACTATCATATATAGGTGAATCTAGGTGCAGCATTGAGAAAAGATTGAAGGAACACGAATTGTTATATAAGCGTGTAAAAAATAAAAATAATGGTGATTTAATATCTTCTTCAGTTTTCTTCGATCATGAAAAAACATGTAAATATAAATTTAAATTTAATCTTGAAAATGTGAAAATTCTTCACGAAGAGAGAAACCATAGTAAAAGAAAAATTAAAGAGGCAATTTTTATAAACAGGAATAAAACGCATTTAATATATCGACAAGCTTCTAACATTAAAATACGAGATTCGTGGAATTTGAATTGATGACGTTTGCTTCTGCTTTTAGTTTTTGAATTTTATGGCAGTTGAGGCAGGTTAGAAAGTAACCGAAAGTACTTCTGCGGATTTAAAGATTGTTTGTAATTGTTTGTAAACCGTTAAAAATATTATTTCAATTATAATTACAATATTGTTTTTAATTAACGGATATTTTATTTATTTTATATATATATATATATTAGTGATTATTTATCTTTTCAACATGTGTGTGATCAGTTGGGTCAGCAGTATGATATGGCATGGGGAGTTGAGGGTCATGTAAAAGTCCAAGTTTGAATCTCTTATATATTAGACTATATGTGCAGGCATGAGTAAGCCTGTACAGTGTATTAAATTATATGTGTTTGTGTAAATTTAATGCACACAGAGAGATATACATACATACTTTTAAACATTACAAGCACAAAACTAAACTAGTCAATAAATAATTAAAATTATCCAAAAGTTAACCAGACTAGCCAAGAAAAAAATAATTAAAAACACAATCAAAGGTTTCACAGCTACAAGCAGACTTCTCATGTGTAAAGAACTGTAAAAACTAGACCATATACATAATATTAGACATTACCCATGAATCTATTTACTTTCTATCCACTCTTAATATTAAAAAAACTCTTAAATAAGTTAACTGCTTCAGAATAATAAATTTTCAATAATACAGATTCTTTAATTCTTCTTTTGATTTCATTTCTCTCAAAAAAGACAACCTTAGCTTCATCAAAATTAATAGTGTGACCTGTATCTTTCATGGATATACAAAACAGCACAAAGATATTTCTTTCTAACCTACTTTTATGAACCTTTATTCTTTCATTTAAAGTCAAACTACTCTGACCTATGTAAACATTCTTACAAAAACAAGGGATAAAATACACTACATCAGGAATAGTCCTCCTATCAAAAATTTCCTTTGTATTTAATAAATTATTCAAAGTAATACCCCTTTTCCAAGCAATTCTCTTATTTCTAAACAAATTGCTATTCTTACATGCAATTTTATAAGAAGACAATTTAAATGGCAAAGAAATAAAATCATATTTTTTTTTAACCTTTACATCCTTACAAATATCACTATTAAATAAAATACTTTTAACAAATTTATCAGAGTAGCCAACACTCAAATACTCTTTATAGAATTGACCTTTCTGAAACAAAGCAACCACAATAGAATTATTTAATTTTTTATTCCTATAACAATATTTTTTAAAGCAGTTACTTTATGAGATACAGACTGATAGCTATCAGGTTTAATTATAGACTTAATTCTTTACTTTTAACAAAATGACTGCATACTAAACAATTAGTCTTTACATTTCTAATCACCAAAAGATCTAAAAATTTTAACTTAACAAAATCTAACTCCCTTCTTTTTTTTCTTTTTCTATATGTCAAAGCATCGGACGGGAAGCAAACACACAACAACTGTCTGCAAGCAACTGCTTGCTTGCAAGGTGGCTGCACTGACCTCTCAGCTACCAATGCTTAACATCTAACCCCCTCCTTCTAACACATGTCTTATAGAAAATTCAAAACAATTAAACTCATTTACAAATTCCTTCAATTTATCATTCTCAAGTACAAACAAACAATCATCCACATATCTAACAAATAACCTTAAATATAAACAATTCTTTTTAATAATAATTGTCTCTTCCAAATAATTGACATAAACTGAACATACTAAAGGAGAAATAATATAACCTATTATCCACCCTTTCTTAATTTTATAAAAATTACCTTTATAAGTAAAATACATAGAATCCTCCAATAATAAAAGCAAATCTTTAATTACTTTAATTTTATTTTTTGATAAAGAACCTTGCTTAACCAACACAGACATAAGAACATCAATATTTCTTAACTTATTAACAGACTGATACATATTTTCAATATCTAAACTGCCAAATATCCAATTACTTTCCATTTTAAAATTATTAAACTTATCAAAAGCCTCAAAAGAAGAAGAAACTGTGTAATGACCAAAATCAATAAATTGTTTTACTACCTATAAAATCAAAAATAAATCTTAAAGGAAAACCATCTTTATGAGTCTTAATATTCACAAACATCTTAGTTGATATGAAATAAAATGCATATAGGAATTATTTTTATCTGTAAATATAATCTTATAATATCGATGGTGTATTTTGACATGGGATTTAAATCAGTTTATTTTCATGTTATATTATCATAAATGAAAACCAGTATCTGTTTAGTCATAATACCATAGGATATTAAATATTTGCTAAATGAAGAATAAAAATTTAATACTCAGAGAATATTGAAATATAACAAATATGCACTGTTTTGGGATTACTGTTTATAATTCTTTTACTTTCTTTGAATTAATAAATATCATTAAATTACAGCTCATAGAATAGACATTGAAATTATTGTAACTTTAAAGTGCTATATAGGAGGACAGTGAATCAGGTTGTATGTCAGTAAGTATTATTTTTTATGTATGAATTGTATAATATTTATAAATATAACTAATTGCTTTGACTTAAGTTAGATAATTGTTTTATGTATATAAAATAGAAGAAAGTAAAGTTTAGTTTAAATTCAAATTTATATCTTAAATTTTAGTAATTAAAACCTTGATTCAAAATATTATTCAGTTTATTCATTGACTCCAAATTACTTTTGAATCTACTTCTTATAAGTATTGAAAATCTGAAAGAATTATGTAGCAGTTATTCATTGATATTTTATTTGAAAAATAAGGTAAGAGAATAAATAAACTAATGATTATCATATTTTATTTCAATCAATTATTTTATTATGAAGATTAGAGAAGGGTCATTAACTTTCTTGTATTTCAGTATATGTGTAGTAGCATTTTCGTTCCACATAATATTAAGCATTACATAGGTGAATTTTGATGTACAAACATCTCTTATTAATATTAATTTCAATGGGGACTATATTTCATGATATTTAATTAAAGTGTACATCACAAATGTTTATCGTCTATTTGTCTTTTTTTATATACATTTATTGTTAATAAATTTTAAATTCATGTAAAAAAATAAATTTACTTTAGTTGTCATTCATTTAATAATGTAAATCTATTGGCTAATAAAATTTTGATATATATATAGTGCTCATATATGGATTTACAGCATATGGTTTATAATAAATAATCATAAAATAGTCCAGAAGTTAAATGATTGGATTTGTAAGCTTATGAATTATTACGAGTTATTTTCTTAAACCACTAAACATCACATGATCACCATCTCTACACTAGCACATAATTGTTGTAAACAAAGGCAAAACTCTCCATACAGTAGAATCCAGTGTATTATTATTTGACCTGTTATACATTTTTATATAATAATAGATTAATTAATTTGATATTGCTAGATGTTTAATAAGTAATTAGAAGATTATCATAAATATTTTATTAGTTATATGTAATAGTTATTTCTGGATAAAAATTAATATCTGAACTAGTTTGATAGTTTATAAAGTACAAATATATTAATTATTTAAAGTTATAGCCCAATTTATTATGAGCAATATATCATGAGGTTAAATGCTTGAATAAATTTCTCATGTGAATTCACATCTCAGCAGCATAAAATTTTAAAAGTTGCTTTAGATAAATGAATCAAAATATTGTGTTCATCTTCCTGCTGCATGCATAACATTATTTGAATTCAATCATTATTAATAAGTTTAATGTAGAGAACGGTCATTTTATAATATAAGCAACATCAAATGTAATAGATAATGCATATGAGACCTATATACCGAAATTTAATTTAAGGCAAAACAAACTTGAGGCATTTTTAAAAGCTATAAACAAAATTATTTTTTTGCTATCCATCCAATATCAGTCAATAAATAAATATTAGCAACTCTTAGGTGGAATGATAATGCAAAAATGGAAATTTATTAAAATCCCTGATGATGTATATATTTTCTATGGTGAATGTGGCATTAAGAGGCCTTTTTACTGTAATGAACTATTTAAAGATTGCTTTAGGTTTTATCTAATATATAAATACGTAACAACTTAATAACTAAGACAATAAGCTCAATAGCAGAGGTATTTCAAAAGTAATTGGTTTTTCATCAGATATCTTGTTAAAAAAATCAAACAAATTGTCAAGCATTGGTGGTCGAGAAGTCAGCGACAGCTGCTTTACATGTAGTTGTCCTGGGTTGGCGGGTTCGCCTCCTGTCTGATGCTATGACATATGAGAAAAAAAAATCAAACAAATCCACTTTCTTTTTCAATACTTTTTCAGGGCTTCTCATTATTCAGCTTTTCCAACTGTAAGCTCAATAATAAGGAGAAGCTCTGAGAAAGATTTCTGGGCAATAGAAACTGTCAGATGGATTAACTCTAATAACGTAAGCATTGAAACAGTAAAAAGACAGAGGGATTTGTTGGATTTTTTATAATTTTATCAATGCATAAAAAAAAAAAGATAAGTGATATCTTGTTTAAAATAGTAATAAACTATTTCTTGAGATAAAATATTTAATTTTTTAAAATTATTATTGATAAGCCACAGCTAACTATGAATACTCTTATTCTTCTGTTTTATTTTCTTTGCATATATTCACAAATATATTTTTTATAATAACTTCTTTCATATACACTTCAATGCAAACAATTTTTTTAAAAAAACTTCCTTATTTTCCTTACAGTTTTGACAATTTGGGGATGTATGTAATATATAATATGGAAAATATAGCCAATAAAGCTCTGATGAAGACTTCTGAACAGTCAAAACTGTAAGGAAAATAAAGAAGTTTTTTAAGAAAGTTGTTTGTATTGAAGTGTGTATGAAAGAAGTTATTATAAGAAATATATATATATGACTAACTATGAATAATTTATCTCATAAGAGAGTTAATAGTCTTGAAATAGCTCAATTTTCATAGTTACTGCATTCGCATTGGTTTGAAAATATAAATAATTACAGTGAGTATTTGTAAAATTTTATACAATCCTAAACGATGCTACGTCTGTCGGATATATACTAACTCCCCCCCTCCCTGTAATAGGTTACTTTAAATAACTTTTCAATATAAATGATATTTAAAGTAAAAACTTGTTAGTGCAAGTTTGTAAAATAGCTTTGCTTAATATGTAATCTAATGAACTGTATTATTGCTCGTTTACAATTTCCACGAAGCAGAAACAAATAATAGATTTAAAGTAAGATGACCTAAAAACGATTTTTTAATTACAAAATAACAATCTTTTAAAGAATTCTCAGTTCCGAAGATTATATATTACAAATTAAAAAAAAGACTAAGAAATACTTAAAAACATGCCCGCATACATATGTGTGTGTCCATAAAAATATACACAAATTATTTTTGAAATTAGAATATTAAATTTAGAACAAGGCAAAGGGGGAGGGGCAGACAAAAATTAAAGGTTTCTAAATTAATTCTTCATTGAAAAAGGTAAAAAAAAATGTCTGTTCAGACATTAATGGAATTTATGATTTATCCTAACATTTTGGACTTGGAACATCACTTTTTGACTAATCAAGCATATAAAGATAAAGTAAATAACTTTTTGAGAACCATTGGTTTATTAGAAATTAAATATAAATAGAATGAAAAAAATGTAGGATTATATTTTATTAATAAAAAAAATCGTAAAAATGTCAACATAATATTTATTATTAATAGACAAAAAAAAAATGACTAGAATTTTTCGCAGTATGCATATCATATTTTAGATATGTTACTAAAGTTTAAATTCTTAACTAATTATTATTTTTAAATTCTACAAATATCTATTCCAACTTCTAAACACCCAGATAAAAAAATATTTTCACAATGTTATTGATGGAACAATTGAAATCTTAAACTGGATTCCAAGAGATTGTAAAAGACCCAGAAAAAGATCGCACATGAGATGGATGGATGAAATAAGAAAGTATGCAGAGGTGATGTGGAGAAAAGATGCTAGAGATTGGAGAAGATAGATTGAACTTGGAGAGACCATACTGCAAAGGATTGATAATGGCTGATGATGACGATGATTTATGTAAATAAGAATTTTAAAATCATGGGAGTTTGATTCCAAATTTTTCCATAAATATCTCAAACTGTGGATAATAGCAATCTATATATGTGTGTATGTGTTTAACTTATATATGAAGACTTGCAATATGTAATTTAATTTTAAAATGTACACAAACTCGTCAAGCGTTGTTAGCCGTGAGGTCATCGCCTCACAACTGCCTTGCAAGCGAATAGTTGGTTGCAGACGGTTGTGGGTTCGCATCCCGGCCAATGCTATGACATATGAAAAAAAAATGTACACAAACATTAACAAAAATAATTAACAACAAATATCGTAATTTGGTTATAAAAAGGACAATTCAATAAAAATCTAGAGAGAAAAAAACAATCACATATGTGACTGAATAAATACATACCACTAGAAAATGCCTATTGAGAAATAATCCATAATACTACATATATAAGTGGACATAGTATGAAATGTATAAACTCAAATGTATTTATTTAATATTTTGAATATAATCTATAAATAAGGAGAGGCTACTGTAATTCATATTTTAATCCTGAGAAATTTTAACACAAATAGTTAAAGTTTGATGTGCTAAATAATTTTTAGTAAATAATCATAGATAAAGATGAAG
Organism: Epiperipatus broadwayi; assembly: GCA_028023455.1. Lineage (NCBI taxonomy): Eukaryota > Metazoa > Onychophora > Udeonychophora > Euonychophora > Peripatidae > Epiperipatus > Epiperipatus broadwayi. Next base: position 103,937 of record JAQFVV010006544.1, read on the forward strand.
GAACTAAAAACAAATGAAACTAGTTTCGTTTTTTGAATTCATTTTCCAAAATAAAATTTTATGTGGAAATGATGCAGAGGGTTCTCAATGGCATCCCAAATAAAATACAAACATTGTGCAACATTTATCAGTTTCTAACCTTAATTCTAGTAGAGATGAACAAAAGCCTGGAAAATAAATACTCAATCTTATGATAGATGGCACTAGAGTAGAGAACTGCTCCCATTTTATTTTAAATCTTTTGAGATGATATTATTTTTGCAGTAACACTGGAGAAGTTAACTCAAAAATTAGTAATTAAATTAGCTAATTTAAAGACGATTAGAAAATAAATTTTTGCATTGTCAATAACTATTATAGTGAATACGAAAATAATTGAAAAAGTGGGTAATTATGTTTAATCAGCTTTGTTAGTATCAAGTTTACTTACTATCTTGGTATATGTTTGTGAAGTACATTATAGTGGTGTTACTATATCTGTTGTAGGCAGATACAGTAATTTAAATTCCTTAATTGTCACTGTAGACAATTGATGTTTGTGAATGTAACATTTTTTAAACTTTAATTATAGTTTTGAGCAATAAATGGATCATTTTTGTTTCTTTATTTTTTTTTTTAAAGCTATATTTATGCAAAGTCAATTAAATGAACATTATTAAAGATCTACGTTGCAAAGGAGGTTAAAACTGCAATACATTTTTGTAAATAATATTTAAGAAATATACTAGATGTAGATTTAAATGTTAATTGTTTGTATGAGGGTTTTTTAATGATAAAGTTGTTAAAATATTTATTCATTTTTTATTATTTACAAAATTTTAAACTATTTTTTATTATTATTTCTAAATATATATATATATATATACTATTTCTAAAAGTATACATATATACACACACAAGTTGTTATGTATATTTTTTCACAAACATAAATTAATGAAATGCTTATTTGTTAGAAATGCTGCCTGTTTGTTGTTGTTGTTGTTTTTTGATAAAATTGGGGGAAAATATCATTCAGTATGGAAAAAACTTACCTTTACTTTCATAAAACGATCAGCCAAATATATTAGAACAATAAGATTTCCATCTTTCTTTGAGCTAAACTAGTCACATTCAATAAGTAGCCTTCTCTCTACATTATCTAATATTCTAAAGATATTAATCTCATATAATTAAACAAATTTGTAACAATTTAAATTTTTGGCTTCACTTTCAAAGTACTCAAGTGTTCAGATATTAATGTAATTGTATTATTATTCATAAACTTCTAACAATTAGTCATTAAATACAAAAATTTTAAACTTCTCAACGTATATGTTTAAAGATCTAAATTGAATTTCTTAGATTGTACTTTAAAATTATTATTTGTTAAGAGGGTGCGAGTAAGAATATAATGTGTACATTAAAAATATGATTGTATAACATATTTAAATTTTAAAATTAAATTAAAATATATGCCATATGGATTTTTCACTTTCATATTTAAAGATTAATTGTTTGACGTTTAAGAATAATAGTATAATTATGTTAATTTGAGTGCTTTGAAAATGGAGTTGGAAATTTAAATTGGTACAAGTTAAGCTAATACAATTATTAAATTATAATGGTATGGATAGCATTTAGTAAGTTAGATGTTATACTTAATTAATTAAACCATTTTTATGTTTTAAAAAAGTTTTTAATCAATATGGACTGATTTGGCATATGATTGCCAAAAATGGGTGAAGATAATTTTGACAATATACAAAATAAGACCAAAAAAGGTAGAAAACAAAAATGAAATAATTAGCAATGCTGACATTTAATATGCAGAAACAATAAAAAATAATTCATAAATTAATTCAATTAACTAAGTACCAAGGAATAAAAAAAAGTTCTCAGGAAAATCTTAATTTAACTGGGAATGATGATCATGAAAAAACTGATAGATCTAAGAGAAGAACAGAATGGAAATGCTATTAGTGTGTGTTGGTCTGATAGTAGATGATGACAATAACATAAAGAAAACACTTTAAAAATTTAAATCATACAGCCTTTTACTTTAAAATTTTTAAATTATATATAAATTCAATACTTATTAATTAAAATGTTAATTTAGTAAGAGATTAATATATATATATATATATATATGATTCTAGTGTCCCAACTCCTCACTGAAGAGACCCATAGGTCGAAACTGGTCTGGGGATGGGGACAATCTAAGATAAAGATGATTTGAATGCCTTCTCTTGTAGTAGCATTTATCATAATAAATAAAAAAATAATAAAAGCTTGTTTAGAGTTATAGCATGCTCTTAAGTTTATATATATATATATCAAACAAGATTGATATCTCTCCATATTTATTTTACATAAATTTCAAAGTATGTTAATCTATTAATTCTATAGATCGATTTAAGGTCTCTTGATTTAGACTAATGTATGAATCATGTTTCTAAGCTCTACCTTGATTAGTGTTTGGCCACATTGGAATAAATTAATTTATAGACATCAACTACAATGCTAAATATTTCACTTTAATATCATGTTGATCAGAAATAATATAAGATAATAAGTTGTATATTTGTGTAGACAATTGCCATCACTACAAAAAAAAACACAACAACAACAGAATAATAAATAGCTGTGGACAATAATTGGAGCTGATATTTCTTCAAATGTATGAACATATATTGTTTCAAGTTACATTTATGTTTAGTTAAATATATTTCAATGTAAGGCTTCTTGACCTAGTTTAATTTTTAAAAAAAGTTTTAGACTCTGCCTTCAAGACTATTTATCTTTATTAGAATAAATCAATTTATGGAAAATGACTACAATACTATATATATCTATGCTTTAACACATGAGCAGTTATTATATTTGTGAGAGAAATTGACATCACTCTAAGGCAGCGAAAGATGGATGATTCCAGATATGTATGCATATTACATGTAAGTTGTCAATTTTTTCATACAGTATGGTAACAATATAATAGCTGATTCATGCAAAGTAATTGAAACTGACATATTCACAAATTTGTTTATGTACCTAATAAGTATTTAAATAATTAATAAAAAAAAGCTTTTAATAAGTTTTAAAAAAAGTATTTTAATGAAATATAGAATTAGCACTGTCTATACATAATCAAAATAAATGTTTCCTTTTTGTTAATCAGATTTTGATTTTTCCCTTCAGCTATATTTGTAATTCAAATTTGCATACATTTGTTTGTCTGCAAAATGAAATGGTTTCTTTCTTCTTTATAACCTAAAACTTAGTGCACTTTCAGTGAAGTTCACCAGAATCATAGCTCTCTTAGCAACATAAAAGACAAATTACAAATGGAAAACATTCAATATTTCATATAACAACCCAGGCTGCATGACTGTATACTATGAGGAATCTAGAGCTAATATCTCAACCAGATTAGCACAGCACAAATAATTAAATAAGCATATTAAAAACAACCTCAAATATAAGCCTGTTTTGGGATTACATTGGTTGTAGCTGTGACCCACAGACAATCTGGTGGGTATGGAACATGATGTTAAAAAAAGAAAGATCAAGGAGGCATGATTTCCTGCCGACCATAAAAATGTAATAAACAGAAGAGAAAAGAGTATATAATTAATCAACAAATTAAATATTTAAATCTTAATTTAAATAAAAATGCATGCATAATTACATTATGATATAAATAAAGCTGCAGCAATAATTTATTTAAGAGATCTATGATTATGATGAACCTCACAAAAAGTGCACCCAGCTTTAGATTATAAAGAAGGAAGAAACCACTTCATTATGGAGACTAACAAATGTATGCAAATTTGAATTAACTGTATTTTATATACAAAGAAAAAAGAAAAAAAATCAATTACATTAATCAGAAACAGGGAATAAAAAATATGCATAGGAGTTAATTTTATTATATGTTTATAAATTAAAATGCAATCATTGATTTTTCTAATGCAAGCTTAATTCACAAATAATTGTTATTAATTGCTTATAACTAACTGAATAATTATTAATTTTTATTTTATCCCCTCCCCCATTTTCTGTTATTTTATTATTTTTAGTCATTTAAATTCCCTTTAAGTCATTTAGATTAGTGTAAGGTTCTGTCATCAGAAGACTATTATACTATTGGATCATTCTCTGCAAAACCTACTAATAAAGGGTTGTGTGTTTTGTGCAACAACATTTCCATCCTTTAATTACAGTCACAGAAAGTCTGGTTTCATTTTTTTTCTGTTTTTTATTTTAAACTTTTATTTTTTATCTCTTTTTATCTTTGATTTTTCTTATAAAGTTAGAATGTCTGTATTAATTTATGACAGTCTGATAATATTTAGCATTAAAATTAGTTAAACATTGCTATCTCTACAACTTTAGAATATTTTAAAATTGTATATTAAAAATAATAAAACTGGTCTTTGAAAAGCCTACTGCAGAGCAAAAGATTCTCCAAAAGGCTTTGATAAATATATGATAGCGAAGAAGGCAGGTTCTCCAATTTCCAGCGGATGGGATTTGAACAGTTCTCCCTCCTTGTTTCACTTTCTAGATGAAAATAATAAGATACTTATTTATTGGCCAATATTGTATGTTTAGCTGCATTGTTTGCTTGAAAGATAAATTTTAAGTTCCTAAGCAAACTTTATTTGTACTTAAGAAAAGTGGTTATATCAGTAAAAAGAACAAGAAAAAATGAGTACATCAAGAAACAAATGTTACAATTATTACTATGAGTACAAATGAAAAACAATCCAAAGTTTCTCCTAATGTACTGTACCAGTCGAAAAACCCACCAAAAAAACTGCGTCGGATTCAAACTCAGGCAGTTCAAACTGAATTCAAACCCAACTCAACAGCTCAGATTAGTAGAAATCTAAATCGATGGCACAGTGCTATGCACCAAGAAACTAGCTCAATGGTTGGTGAGGATCAGAGACCCCTGAACTGACAATATCTAATAATAAATGACTAAAATAATTTTAAATCAAATCATATGTATATGTTCGGGTTACCAACACAGACAGCGAGTATTAACATTAAAATAATTATGAAAGAATTAAGCACTAAGAAACCAAGTGTGTTTAGAAAATATTTAATAATAATAGTTTGTTTTGTTTGAGTTTTAAATAATGATTATATTAATTAATTCTAGTCCTTAAACAAAGTTTATAATTATAATACGAGTGGCGGTCTTTATTATATGCCAATGAATATTATGCAATATTTGAAAGTCTATGTCTATGCCCCCAACAAGAAAATAAAGGCAGATAAAGGTATTCAGTTGTAAAGGAAATTAAGAGTATTATTTTATATAGAAGAATGTGAGATTTATTCTCACATTCGCAAATCCATTCATGAAAAGCACGATACATATTTTAGGGCATAACTTTAATCTTTATTGGAAGACTTATTTACTGAGAATTTGTTGGACTTTAATTTAAATCACTTCATCATGAATTATGAGCATCAGAGCAGGCTTTACCGGAACAGAGAGGCAACGGTGCTGACGAATTATGAGCTATAAAGTGAAATTGAAAGACGATAGCTAGTCGATAATCGAAGTCCTATGGTGGCTTGCATCTGACAAGTCTTATGCCCTTTGACTAATATGAATTGGAGAGGAAGTACTTTCTTCCTTGATAATTTAAAATAGCAGAAATATTATCACCGACCAGCCTAACAGAGCGGAAGATTGCCCTACGTCAGCCACGTTGAAGATGATGACTTACTAGTCACCGTTTGAGAACTAAAACCCATATAGAATGCTCTACATGATGACTTGATCAAATTAATTAAAGTCAAACGAGCTTTTAACTAAAACTATTTTAACACATTATAAAATTATATTCATCATGCCCCAATTATCGTGCCCCTCCTGAATATTAATAGACAGTGAAAACAATCTGAATTAGAATGTATTTAGTTAATTCCTTTATCTACCCTTTTTACAAAAACATTTTAGATTATATGTGAATAAATAAATATTGGTGAATACGAGAAAAAAAACATTTTAACATTATATATATGAATATATAAACATTTGTAAATTAGATAGGAGCTGGGGACATAGGTGAGAAACGGAGCTAATAATTTATTATTAGCCAAATATAAAAATAACAACATTTAATAATTTCTTTTGACTCGATGATTGATAGAACTGTATAAATCTAATTCTAATGGATGAGAATTATTATCAGATTTATCTGCATCAGGCAAAGAAAACAAAGGGCTCATCGAGTTGAAGGATTATTGGCATATAATTAAAATAAACAACATTAATAAATCACACAATAAATATATATATAGTATAGTAAATGAACCACCATAGAGGGAAGGAAAGTTAAATTTAAAGACTAGAGATTGAGAGAATTACTAATTTAAAATAGCATAAATAAAAGGTTTTATAAAGATTATTACATTATAAATGGGAGAGCTCTTAAAGGAAGTGTAAAGTAAAGTACGGAAACTGGCCAGAAAGCTTAAGGTTCATTATGGAAATATATTACCCATATTTTCCGGGGCTGGTTCCCTTAGGTTACACATCCAGGTTGGTAAAAACATAGGCACCATTTGGTCGATTACTTGAACAGTATTTTAATGAATTTTCACAATTTTAGCAGCATGATTGGTCTGGAAAGATTCAGCAGCTTCATTGAAGATTCTCAAAGGGCTTCAGGAACCATAGCCAGATTCCTGATGTTCTAGCCCTTCACCATAATCGAAACACTATTTAAAACACACTGAGTTTACTGCACTTCTCTACAACAAAGATGGCTTCTCCAAGCTTTTCAGAGCTATATATCTGTCCTCTGATGCCTTCAGGCTAGCACTTCTTTCATTATCAATGTTTTTAGATTTACTGGTTGTTTTTAGATACATTCCTTCGATAAGGCTTTCAAACTTATTAACTTGAATTCATTTTCTAATTAGAAAATGAATTCTTAAAATCAGACAATGATTTTAATTAGGAAATCCTTATCTTTTTTTCTAATTAATAAAACTTTAACTGTTGTTTTTGGAAAGGGAAAATCTGAAAGCTTATCGAAAGAATGTAGCTTTTAATCAATAAAACTTCAACAAATTATTTAAAAATAAAATCAAACATTCCAGACGCAATGAAACTTTTAAACAATTATATATATTTAAATATTTACAAATATATACGCACAATCCACGCAGTTATAATATATAAATTCTATCATGAATTTATTAATAGAATTGATCAATTTAAATCTGAAACTAATTAATTTTAATATGCATTTATGAAATAAGTTATTCTTTATGGAAATTAGCATGGATTGAACGTATAAAGTCCCACTGCATCGGAAATTTAAGGTTAGTACTAGGGTTTGAAGTGGGCTTACGGCTAGATGTCATGAAGCTAGGATCGAACTCAGACCCAACTGCTTCAGTACCTATTATTTACATAAGAAATATTTAATAAAATTTTAATTTAATGGGAGCAACTAATTTAAAAGTATATTTAAATTAGTAACAACTCTCTGCAGTTGATCGTACAACTCAGTACAAGTTATAATAATCAATGGATGCTAGAAGGTTTGTGCATTAAAATTCCTACTAATGCCTACACAACCAATACTCCCAGATTCTTTTCTAGCTTGTGATCTTCATCAGTTAGGAGTCTTGGATCTGAGAGCACTGCATTTACATCTTTGAATTTAATGCAACCCTTCAGCAATCATTTTTTTAAAGTTATCTATAAAACTATGAGCCAAAAAATGAAATCAATAATGTTTTCAATCCAAGCTTATTTTCTTGTATAATCACACAGATCTGAGCCCAATTCAATATCTATACATTTTGGTGTTTTTGTTTTTTTGAAAACTATAGTCACCATCATCTTTTCCCAGGATTAGTATTAAATTACTAAAAATACCACATGACTTCCACTTCCTATGTTTGCACAAAATGTTAAACAGTAGCATTTCTCTCCAAACAATAGCATCCATTGATCTAGTATGGCTTAAATTGGATGATACTACTGTTTGGAAAGAGTTGCTATTGTTTTAATAGATTATGTAAGCAGAAAAAATGGTGATCATGTGAATCTTGTAAATTAAAACTTATATAAATATGTACATATTTAAACAAAATGATTATTACAAATATAAATTGCACAAAATATTAAAATAAAAAAATACCATATTTTAGAGTATACATTTTTTATCTGAAGAATTTGCTTCATCTTTCCCTTATTTCATACATGTATAAATAAGAATTCACAGAGCATGCGTTTATCTCAAAATGTTTTATATATATCTGCACAAAGTAGTGTATGTTTTTGCACTAGTAGCTGGTTGTGATAAGATAGATAAGATGAAGAATGCAAAAAAAAAAAATTAAAACTATATATCTATAGGCTGATGATTGTTTAGAAAGTAGACCTACTTTGCAAGAGAATAGTATAATGAAAATTATCGAACTGTAAACGCTGGTATGGAGATTCAATTGTTTGACATTTCTAAATCACCTGAATCATAAGTAATGAGAGAGAAAGGTTTAACTTTTTGAACTAATGGATAATTGCAACATAGTGGAATTAAGATACACTGATAAAAAATTAAAAAAAGAAAGAATATTATTTGATTGGATTTAAAAATATATTTATTTATAATTAGAATACACATTCTACAAATATATATGAAATTCAAATTTGCATACACATAAGCATAATAAATTGGTTTTTTTCTTTTTTATAATCTAAAACTGAGTGCCCTTATTATGAAGTTCACCATAATCATAGCTCTTTGTTATGCAGATGAATAAACATATAAAAACTTGAATTACAAATACAAAGAAAAAAATCATATTGAAAGCCAATGCACTAAATAAATAATAAAATTATAAGCATTGTGTAATAAAAATAATGCAATTTATAATTAAATATCATTTAAATGAAATAAAATATGTTGCAAAGATACAAACTATCAAGAATAAGTAATAGATTTTAAAAATAAAAGAGTAGCTCCCTATTTTAGTGGCATATATTGTAAGTTGAAGTAATTAATAAATCATAGAATCAACTGGTATTGGGGTGGTAATAAGTTTAAAAATCAATTTAATATCCAAGATATGAGATCTAGGATAACTGATACTTTTTTTAAAAAGCTATCATAATCCTATCACTGAAATATAATAAATTAAAGGTAATACTAAGAATATTAAATTATGATAATGCTTTTATGTAATATCATAGAAAAGTTCAAATTTATGTATAAAATGGAAAATGATTATATCAAAAGTGCACATTAGATTAACTAAATATAGAGTATGGCCTATCTAAGTTGGCATTTAAGACAAGCATTAAAACATTTGAATTTAAAAAATTATTAAAAAAGGCTTATTTAAAGTAGATTCTATACAAAGCAAATAATGTAGTAGAAAAAAAATGCATTACATAAATAAGGTATTTTGTTGTTATTCCTGCTATGATGTATTACCCTGGTGATATATTATTCTAAATTTGTGATATGTTTAAAATAACATCTCTAAGGGATGTGTGGACAAAGTTAATTGATAAAATTTGTTGCAGATCCCATGGAGGTATTATTTTAAACATATTGCAAACTTAGAATAATACATCAAACCATATGTAATATCAAACTTCATATCTAAAAAAAAACTCATCTTATTTTCAATAATGGAGAGATATATTCATTATGGAAAAAGGAAAATTATGAAAAAAAAAACACTGAAAGGTTTTTAAATGGTGAACTGTAATATTAAGTTTTAGCTTTATGTTTTTGCTTTTCTTAACTTTAAAAAAAAAAAGGTGAATTGTAAAATAAAGTTTTAACTTTATCGAAAAATGGTGAACTGTAACTTTAACCTTATATTTTAAAAAAATGCATATAAAGTTTAGCAGATAAAAAAGAACACACAAATATAAAGAGTTTTAGCATTTAAATATATATTGGGGCAGGGGGATCACTGTGGTAGACTAAACACTAATCAGCATATTTTACAACTTAGTGACGTGTATATATGTGAAAAGTTGGTAATGTGCATATGGATTTGATATGGATTAGTCATGCCAGGATTCTTGGAAGATATGACATCATAAACGGAAATTTTGAATAATTATCACCAGATGCAGACATACAGGAGTAATACGTCATAGCAGAAATAATACCAAAGTAAATATATATATATTCAATGTAATGTCTCAGTTTAGTGCTTATTTCAATTTAAGACAAACTCTTCATTGTCTCATCTAATGGAACAAGCCCTGAACAAATGATTTCATTATATTAAGTTTTCATAAAATTTACTTTTTAGAAAACTTACTTCATACTACATTTCTTCTCCAACTCTTTCATTATTTAAAATTTTTTAAAATAGTTTAAATGTTATGATTGCGTTAATTATAGAAAACAAAATACAAATTAATTGTATAAATTAATTCAATTTAAAACAAAATGGATCATTATTGTGTTATCATCATTAAACATTGTCATAAAGCAGATTATAATCACCATTTAAAGCGAGTTCCTCCAAACTTTACTTTTTCTTGCTATCACCTTCAAATACTTAAAAATAATTTTCTTGTTCAGGACCAATTATTATATTATCCTTTCCTTTTTTTTTTTTGTCAATTTTTTAAATTTCTTAAACTATTATAAAATTAAAGGGAAATAACCTGAAGTGAATGTACTTTTAACAATTAGCTATTTTCAAAAGCTTAATTAAAAATTAAATCTAATTCTAATAGCGTTATATTTCAATTACTCTGCGTGTGTGTGTGTTCTTTTGATAAAGAAAGACGGTTATTATTATTAAAGATTGTGTACTGAAATGGAAAATTCTAGTTTTTATAATATAGTTATTTGATATTAAAATTTAGAAGAAAAAATATAATTTTACAGTATTTAAAGTACAATAAAATATTAAAAAAAGATTTTATACACACACATATAAGTTGGTTAGCACATCTAAGCTACGGGAAAATTAAAAAAAAAATCATGTCTTATACAATCTTATGATTTTTTTTTCAATCAGTTTGTCCATAACCAATCCAGCTAGTCATTCAATTATTAGTTTGCTAAATGGGAATTTAGCTATGCTTAAATCAAGTAAAATAAGGGAGAAAAACTTCGCCACCTAGAAATTATTCCAACTGGTGGAAATTTAGGTCTTCAACTACACTATTCTTTTTTTAGAAGACTTTTGGGGCTTGGAGTAAAAGACTTAAAGTTGTTTTATACATTGGAAAAGTAATTTCACATTTAACTTTAAAATGGAACCAGATATTTGTTAAGGTGACTAATAAATAATGACTACTGACTAACACTGAAAAGGTAAAATAACTCATAAGCAATAAACAAAAAATACAAAGAGAAAAAAGTTGTACATTATCTTCTAAAAAAGTACTTGTTACTGTTTGTTATAACTTGGTTTTAAAGATACTTATATATATTTATAATATATGTAAGAAGAGTTTTATGAGTAAAGTTAGTTTGACACACATAATTTTTAATCCAAAGTAGAATGTAGATTTCTCTCAGTTTATTTCAGTAATTCTGATTTATAGCTTTTTTCCACATAACTCTAACAACCTTTTTTTATTTTACCCATATATTTCACATATGGTCTTTAAAAAAATCTTCTGAAATTCTGTGTAGATCATTTGTCCATCTATTGATATCTTAGCAATATTTCTTGCCTCTTAATTCTCTAATGATATTAGTGTTAACTTAATTCTGCATTGCTCATATATTATATTTTTAAATTAAATTTATTAATTTTAACATACATCACTCTATGGTCTGCAGTCTATGATATCATTCTCACTAAAAACCCAAGTCTCAAATTTATAATTAAGATAGTAAAACAAATTTATTCAAACTGGTTTTTTTTTTTACAAACATAATACAGTTTCTTCTAATATTGTTGCTTTAACTAAAAGTCACTGTTCAAATCTATATTAGTAATATGATCAAGATATTGATAATTGTTAACTTTTTCTATTCCTTTAATACCAAACTTTATCTTTACTCTTCTCTTTATAATCATCTGATAGCTTTGTAATAACTTTCTGAAGCTCTGAAAATTATTTTACAAGCAACCATATCTTTTCAAATTCTAAATGATTTAAAAGCAATTTCCATTTATTTTTATTTCTTCTACCTTCCATTTGTAATTGAAAAAATATTTAGCATAAAATAGTATTGTTTTGCGAAGATGCACCCCATTCTCTTAAGCTTGTAAGATACCCTAGTGCCAAAGCATAAAACCATGGTCAGAGGTTGGGGGGGGGGGATTCCTGACAGAGATATTTTAAATGCTTTCTCTGGCTAAGCATTTATCACAAGCTTGTTGAGCAATTGACAATACTCATTGTTTACATTCATTTGTATATTTTTTCCTTTCTTCTTCAGTTGTTGCTGGCCTGACCAGTGACAGTACTAGTATGGGAATTGAACCTGGATACTTAGATTCTTGAATATTGAATTTTTAAGGTAATGTTCTAACCAACTTAGCCATCCTGACAAAAATCCTAGTTTGATTCCCATCCTAGTGCTGTAATTGGTCAGGTCACCAACTTCTGAAAAAAAAAAAAAAACTCTTGAAACATTGTGCATATACTATAACTAACCTGTATACTATTATTAGCATTTAAATGTATGTTGAAAATTTAAATAAAGTTTAATTTTTTAAAAAACATTCATTAATATTAGATGATGAAAATAGTCTAATATATAAATACAATAACCTGTTATATTTGATATGTGGCACTTATGAACAACTCTTACAGTTTATTAATGGCAGAATGGTTGTGAATTTGACAAATGACATGTTGTTAATTTGACACATGACAGCTTTATGGAGAAACATTCATACATTCATCAATCAAACAACAGAGAAAATAGGGAATATATATATAAAATAATGATTATCATTTAATATAATTATAAAATAATTATATTAATGAATATATGTTTTACAGTGTCATCTGGGGGGGACAAGACTAAATTTTGAATAGGTCACTGAAAGTTCTCAAACTAATAATGAAATACACACACACACACATATATATATAATTGTAAGGTTTATTTAAGATGAATTATATTACCAGAATTAAATACTTTATTTAATTTAAAATAAAATTGATAAAACATTCCAAATCTTAACAAAGTTCATTTTCATTTAAACAAGGCAATAACAACAACTGTGAAATATGAAGGAAAAAAAAATTAATATAACCACACTAACTCACTTTATGTTCTGGTTTTATTTATTTTAAAAAAAGAATGTCTAAAAACAATATCAATGTACATAAAGTTATTTTTTATGACAATTATTTCAAATTCAACATAAATAATTAGTCTTTTTCTAATTCAAATAAGAATGAAGCCTGATTTCAAACTGAAAATAATTGCAACTGTATAGGAAAATATAATAAATAATGAGAACATTCTTTTGGACTGCAATAAGGCAATATGTTCCATAGTTGGTTTTTGAATAAAATATGGCTTTAAAAATTACAGATGTAGAACAATAAAAGCAATCCAAAAGATTTAGTAATGCAGAACTGAAAAAGCAAAAATTGTATTATGCTACTGATGTAGTATTTCTGTCTGCTATTCCCTATATGAACAGTAGTGTAAATTTAAAGTGTATAGATATAGTCAAGCCTTATACAAGCACTAAAAATAAACTTAAAATGGATATTTACATAAAGTCTACATAACAAACAAAACATGCTTAACAATCTTAAAATACATAAAAGGCACATTACTGTATGATAGTAAAAGCAATTTAATATGACAAAAGATAGATAATACTTTTCTAAATACCCTGGTGTAAATTCCGAATTAAATCTTGTATTATATTCTGATTATCTATTTTAAAGAATTTATCAATATGAATTCCAATTTCAAAAAATAAATATACATTATAAGCACTTTGAATATAATGGTACCACATCCTCTGCCATATCTACAAAATGGATTTGAATCTGAAATAGGTAAAACTTGAAATACTGGTCAATAAATCAATATTTATTTATATAGAGTTAGAAGAGAAAGCCAGGATGTTCTCATCATCCCACAGTTGCATCCTCACTACTTGTAAACAATGCAGCATCTCCAGAAATTTTGATATGAAGAGCAATTCTTCCCCAATGACAAATTCCAATCTTATAAAAACAACATGTATTTAACAAATTATCTAAAATGAGAGCTAGGTGAAATTTTCTGCTTTGCACTTGTTTCTGTATTTATCTTTTACATTAAAAGATTTTTTGATCTTATCATTATTTCTTTTAATTCATATACAAATTTCTTAATAAATGTCATTTCTTCAATCTATATATATATTTTTTATTATATTCAACAAAGTAACATAATTAAAAAAGCAATGAGCTGTGTTAATTGCTCTAACAAGCTTTATTGATAAATGCTAGCAAGGCATTTATTAAAAGTTATCTATTGAGTGAAAAATCTGAAAATTTCAGACACCTACATGTCTTCAAACCCAGCTATCCAACTCAAATAGCTATATGGGGCTGAGATATCTTCAACCAAACCATATATTCATAGCCTTAGCAATATAACATTGCTTAGGACTTCAAAGCAAAAGACAATAAATAGTCAATAAAAATTAAAGTCGTATATCACATGACCTAATCTTTTTAAGCTTGTAAATCAAATAATAATGAGCTGTGCTAATTGCTCTAACAAGCTTTATTGATAAATGCCAGCAAGAGAAAGCATTTTAAAATCTCTATCTAGAAACCATAACCTAATCTCAGACTAATGGTTTCATGCTTTGGCACTTCTCAGTGAGGCGCTAGGATAGTTTCAGACACTAGATCTAAAAATACCAATCCAAAGCCAGTATTTGTCTAAAAGTTATTTATTAAGTGGAAAATATGAAAATTTCAGACACCTACATGTCTTCAAACCCAGATATCCAATACAAATAGCTATTTGGGGCTGAGAGATCTTCAGCCAAACCGTATATTAATAGCCTTAGCAATATATAACATTGCTTAAGACTTTAAAGCAAAAGACTATAAATACTCAATAAAAATTAAAGTCATATATCACATGACCTAATCTTTTTAAGCTTGTAAATAAATAAAAAAACCATCAACCCCATATAGCTATTTGAGGTGGATAGCTGGGTTTGAAGACATGTAGGTATCTGAAAATTTCAGATTTTCCATTCAATAGATAAATTTTAGATAAATGCTGGCTTTGAGTTGGTATTTTTAGATCTAGTGTCTGAAACTATCGTAGCACCTTACTGAAGAGTGCCAAAGCATGAAACCATTGATCTAAGGTTAGGATGTGGTGTCTAGATAGAGATTTTAAAATGCTTTCTCTTGCTGGCATTTATCAACAAAGCTTGTCAGAGCAATTAGCACAACTCATTGTTTTTTTATTAAAAGCTTAAAAAGATTAGGTCATGTGATATATGACTTTAATTTTTATTGACTATTTAAAGTAACATAATTCTCTCAATAAAATGTCTTCTCAAGATTAATATAATAAATAATTACCTTATATATATATATATCTTTTAACAATAGATTTCATTCATTCCTATAGTTTTATATTCCTTTAGTTTTCTAAATACAAAGTATTCTTCAAGACCTCTCTGCAGCATGTGCAGTTAATCTATTTGTTTCAATATCTTTAAATTTTAGCTTTTCTTTTTCAAAATGCTTAAATAAACTGCTGGACTCTCAAACATTTTTTTTTCCATTTAATATTAATAATAATAATTAGTTGACAATTTTTTAATATAACTTTAATGAAAAATATATATCAAGCTTTAATTATGAAAAAATATGAAACAACAACATTAAGGTTAATAAAGTATGTTATATACGGCACACGTGACAAATATAGCAGGAAATGAAAATACTTATTAATTTTATTCAAGCCTAAAAATATCTGTACATCTTTTCAAAAACTTTTTTCTTACTATTTAATTTAATAATGAAGTATCAAAACAGATATTTCGTGTGATTTTCTTTCTTTTAAACAAGCATATGGTTTTTTAATATCTATTTTAATTAAATGCAGGATGTAAGAATGTTATTATAATCTTAATTTACTCCATTAATAATTATTTTCTCCCATTTTCTGAACTCCACTTTCTTTTCTCTTATTGTTTTCATTAATTTAGGTTAATGTGAAGCTATCCATTTTGTCTTTCTTCTATCTTTGATCATTCCTTTGCAATAACTATATTGTGCAAAGTGTGTTCACATTTCCGTTTGTGTTAATTCACAGCCCAGTGTTTCTGCCTTAATGTTTTCTATTGCTTTTATTTATTTTCTAATCTTTTTATTTTTTTTACCTATATCTTTGTTTTTGCTTCTTGATTAAAAATGGTCACATTTGTTTACTAGTAGCTATTAATAATGAAAATACCCAATGTGATTTAGTGCAGTGGTAGAATTGGATAATATAAAAATCACAATTCTTGCACTTCTCGTATTCAAATTTCTCACAAACTCCAAAGCACTAAAGCCAATAACTTATAAGTTTAATTATAAGTTTACATCTTTAAAAATTCTTGTGATAATATTTAGCAAACTATTATTATTGAAACTGATAAGATTAATGAATTAATTAATTCAGGTAATTTGCAGATCATAGAATATATTATAATCAAAAAAAAATATCTCTTTGGTTTAATGCAATAATGGAGTGTCAGACTATGGAGCATAAGGTCTGTGAATCAGATCCAGTATTGGCATTTCCAGTGAGTGAACTTCTTATGAACTCTCAAACAATAAAGTTATTCAATTATTTTTATATTATTAAAAAAATTATTACAACCAAAGAAAAATAACTTCTCCTTTCTATTTAATTTTTATATTAACATATTAGTTTTTTAAAGTTTTAAAAATACACTAATAAAACATCATTTAATCATATATATATACACTCACCATAAATATGCAAATATGCAAATGATTTAATAATTTTGCATATAATTTAGTTAGATTTTAAAACTAATATTTTTATAATAGAATCAACATGTTTTATAATTATAAATATATTTTAACTGTATTTTTTAATTTTTAAACAATAGATTATCATAATCATATTTTGCATGGAATCTTATAAAAAGTAGGAAATCATATTAATAAAAGTACCAACAATAACAAAATATCTTACCTGTAAGGTTCACCATTTTCAGGTATAAAATGAGAGCATTCTCTCTTAGAGAATACTGAATTAATGCTCATCATATTATAGATGAAATAAAGACAATGGCATTAAAATATGAATTAAGTGATAGCATTCTTATATATTAATCTATAAAAAATAAGATAAACACAATTAATTTTGTAAAGTCATTTGAGAGTAAAAAGATTGATAAAAACATGGAAACACATATAGAAATTATGATGTTGTTATACTATACATTATGCTTTTTTCTATTGTAATATAATACATTTTAATTAATAGCAATGTTATTTAAATAAACTTCTCAAAATTTGTTTATAGTAAAGTGCTTTTGACTTACTCAAAATGACTACATATGAATTAGTTGAAATAATTTTACATAAAATTTAAATATTTGCATAAACACTTTAATAAATAAAATTTATTTTTATATGCAGTCATAATAAGGTTTTTAGCATCCTGAGCAAGGCTAATATTTGATTGTTTTTTTTCTTTCCATTGCCAAATTGGAGTAGCTGATAAATGGATGAATCAGGCATGTCCACTAATAAAAATAAATGTAAAGTAAGTTCAAAATGGTTGAAATAAATTCACATCAATATAATGTAGCAACATTGAATTTCGCACCTCCCAAATCAATTGATCATTTGCTTATTTGCCTAATTTAACTCTCTGCTTCTAAATATATATATAAATGTGATGTGCTGCACAATATTTTAATAGAATAAAAAAAGTTAAATAAGGATAATGATGAAAAATTATTAAAAAGCCTTGCTCATTTAAACTTCTATCTAGAATATGGATATTATTAATGATTAAAAATAAAATATCAAATACACCTTATATAAACACTTTTCAATGCAATTTAATATAATAGAATTTATTTCTCCTTTTTTACAGTTTCAACGAACTGCATTGAAAAGTGTTTATGTAAGGAGTATATAGTATTTTATATCTATATAAATCAATACAGTGTAGGATAACAAGTGGAAATAAATTATAATTATCAATAATGCTCTACTTATTCATGAGATAATAACTTAAATTGTTTAAAATTGCTAAAACAAACTATTCAAAATAAAACTTTAATAATTTATATTTATTATAAATATAATAAATTCTTGCATTAATAAAAATGTTTTGTTTTTTAAACAGAACAATCAAAATTTTTATTATTTAAAGTTTTAAATGCATTTTTGGGGACTCTATTCAAAAGGCACATATTGTAATAATGTTCTGTAGGAAATAATGTATTCAAAATTTAACTCATTTGCCCATATTCCAAATCACACTCATTTGCACATTATTGGATTTTCTGTTCATTAACAAGTCTGACTATTAATAAACAGCAAACCTCTTCATACAGTAGTGCCACTCAGCACAATCCAGAATAATCAATGGATACCAGAAGGCTTGTGCATAAAATCCCTATCTAGTCCTACTCATCCAATATCTCCAGACTAGTTTCTGGGTTGTGGTGTTCATCAGTGAGAAGCCTTGGATCTGAGAGCACTGCACCTAGATCTTAGGATCTAAGGCAAGCCTCCAGCAGCCACCTTTTATCTCCACTTAACTACAAAACTATGAGAATAAAATTGAAAACACAATAATATTTTCAATCCAAGCTCATTAGCTTATATAGTCATATAGGTCTGAACGCAATTCAGTACCCATATATTTTGGGGTCTTTGGTTTTTCAATAACCATAGCCACCACTATCCTTTTAAGCAGGATTGGTATTAAACCACTAAACATCACATGATCACTATTTCTTATGCTTGCTCATAACTGCTAGAGGGTTGCATTAAATCCTAAGATCTAGGTGCAGTGCTCTCAGATCCAAGGCTCCTCACTGATAAAGGACACAAGCCAGAAATTAGTCTGGGGATATTGGATGAGTATGCACTAGATAGGGATTTTATGCACAAGCATTACTCTGGCTTGCACTGAGTGGCACTACTGTATAGAAAATTTTGCTGTTTTAATAACAGTTATGAGCAAGCATAAGAAATGGTGATCATGTAATATTAATAAACTGAGTATTTTCCATTTTCTATCTTCTTGTTTACTGGAAACTATTCTGATACTTTTGGTGTATAACTACAAACATCTATTTTTCATGTTACAAAAACATGGACAACATTATAAAAAAATAAATGGCCAATTCAGTAATGAACAAAAAATCTATCAGCATTCAAATGAGCACAATTTGGAACTTGCTCAGTTAAATTTTGATTACCTTTCTGATCTGCAGCACAATATATTTTTGAATATAATGCTATACATTGAAAGTATATTTAAGAATTCAAATAATCAAAATTATGGTTGTTCTATATAAGAAAATATTAATACAAAAATTCATCACAGTTTAATTCCAGAGTTTAATTCACATTACATTATGACATCTTAACAGGATTTATTATTCTAGAAAACAATTACAAGCTTAATCCTTAATTATAACACATGCTTCTAGAATTTAATTAATATCCATGTGAAAACTAAATTATATTCATTATTAGAAGAATAAATGAATTCTGTAAAACTATTTAATGGTTTTTGATTGTAGGCATGCTAAAGTAATAGGTTTGTTTTCTTGGTTATATATATTGTGCTGGGTCCGACCAGTAGAAGATCCAGCATATTCTACTTGCTATGTTTAACTGGGTTTAAACTTTATTTATCATAAATTTATAATTTTATATTATAAATATTACGTGAACAGGCTGGACCTTCGAACAGAGGGGAGAATATCATCGATAGCAGAACTATCAACAATACCCACAATCAGACCAAGCTAACAATGCATAACATGATCACATTTCCAGACCGTGGCCCACCTTGACTGCTAGATTCAAACCCCTATTATCCAAGCACTTTATTTGTTTCGGAGTAAACCCCGGGTGACAGATAGTTACTAGAACTAATGTGTTTGGACAGTAGGCCCATAATCCAGCATTTGAAATATCCCATGACTAGCTCAGTCTATTGTAATACATAATAAATTATTGCTTTGATTAGTGGTAAAAAGAATTGACCGACATAGCTCTAAGTTTAACGATAATTTATTTAACTAATCTTATTATTCTAATTTTAACTATTTCTATAGGAACTTAATTAAATTATACAATGGTAATTACATATAATGATCACATATTCTGAATTCATATAATAAACTATAACAAGCATTAAATAATACGTGGTATTTAAATACACAGGAAATCAATATAATACAACAAAAAATATTCACATACATGACATTTCAAAACATGCACATCAATAGTTCATTTATGCATGCTATAGAGTTCATTATTACTTGACTCTGGGAGGCTTCAAACTATTGCAATGGCTACCTTAAATGGAAATAAGAAAATATTGTTACCTAGGATTTTAGAACGTGGATACTTCTTGTTGTTTGCTGCTTCAAATGAAAATATTTCTAACTGTTTATATTTGATGTTTTCTTGTGGAGATTTGATGCTTATTATTCCGAGGCATTTTCTTTAAGACAATTAGATATTGACAGCAGATTTTTCAAACTGTTAGGCAGGCATTATTTTCACGGGCAGATTGGCTGTTCCATCGGACACAGGCTAGAGCAAAGTCGTATATTTCCGACAACGATTAACAATGCATGATGAATTCTGGATACATACTCAGCTGATCTGGTTAATTGACTAAACTGAACTGACTCTGAACTCTTTAATTAACTGAACTGAACTGACTCTGAATTCTTTAATTAACTAAACTGAACTGATTGTCTGATGAAAAAACTGGACTATTTATTACGATGACCTGTTGTCACTTTGGTATCCACCAGCTATAGTTGTTGTTGAAATTCCTTCCTTGTTTTTAATTGCATTTCTCTGATAAGATTTTAATCCTGTTGTTGTAGATGTTAATTAGCAGCCAGTGCAAACTTATTGTTGTTGATTTTTGTTTAATTCATAGCCATCGCAAAAGTTGTTGTTTTGTAGATTTTTAACTTAGTAGCCATTACACATTTGTTTTTACATTTCAACTTCTATATCATTTTTTAATATTTAACATGCACATATTTTGCTATACTTAAAATCAATTCGTCATTCACGCACATATATATTTCCACAAACAAGTTTTAGTTTTTAAGATTTCTCTTTTTTTATTATTATCTTTAAATAATTTTAAACTTAAATGAGAAGAGATATATTTTAATTATCTGAAAAACTCTAAACTTTTATATTAAACTTTTAATGAACTGGCTTTTGTTTTAAACTAATCATACTAAAAGCTCTTTAGACTTATTCTGCCTTACATATTATTTATTTATTTATTAAAACCTTCGCTTGTTTATGAGAGAATTATTTTTAATAATGTTTAGACAACAATTATATATATGTACAGATACTATATTGGTACAATATATATATATATTTGTAAATTTTTTGACCACTACTCTTTAAGTTCTGATGTTCAAAAAAAAAAGTTATATATTTTTCTACTTCTAACAAGTGTGTTATTCAAAACCTTGATAATAAGATTTATGTTGTGACTGAAGTATAAGATATTGACCAATTTTCTGGTCAATTTTCTCAATTAATTTCAACCAATAACTATTTAATATTTTCAACCAATAACTATTTAATTTGTAAAAAAAAGTCTCAATGAAGATTTCATGCTACATTTGTTATTTGAAAGTTTTTGTAAATATTGGCAACATTATAAATCATCTCATTTATAACTAATAATTTTTTTACTTGTACCAACAATATAAACACTGTCACACACTCTCCATACAGTAGTGCCACCCAGTGTAAGCATTGTAGTCAATGAATGCTAGCATGTTTGTGCATAAATTTCCTATCTAGTGCCTACTGATCCAATATTCCCAGACTAGATTTTAGCTTGTGACTTTCATCAGTGAGGAGCCTTGAATTTGATAGCACTACACCTAGATCTTAGGGTCTAATGCAATGCTCAAGCAGTCACTTTTTTACCTTTTTAGTTAACTATAAAGCTATAAGTTCAAAATAAAAACACAATAATGTTTTCAATTCTCACAAATGAAAGCCACAAAGTAGAAACTAGTATGGAGACACTGGATAAGTCAGCACTAGATAGGGATTTTATGCACAAACCATCTTGCATGCATTGATTACAATGGCTTGCACTGGGTACACTGCTGCACGGAGAGTTTACCACTGTTTTAAATAGCATGCGTAAGTATAGGAAATGGTGATTATGTGATGTTTAGTTGCTTATAACTAATAATTTTATTTTAAATTTGTTTCTTATTTTTTTATCTATCCGATTTTTTACATCAGCTGTGTTTTTTATTTTTTCCTTTGATAATCTAGAATTTGGTGCAATTTGTTTATTATATTAAGCTACTATTATTATTTAAATCACTAAATTGCTTAGACATTCATAAAAATTTAAATGTCTGCAATGATAGAGCTGGGCACATCTGTGAACCTTAAACTCCAGAGTTGTCTGCCACTCTAGCACTACACTAAAACAAGTAGAACTTTATATCACCAATTGATTGGTTATCCAAGTAGCTCATCTTTTACATTTCTTAATGTAAGATGGATGCAGATAATCATGGAATTTGTATGTACCCTTTCTGTTATTAGTTTTTAATACTTTAAATTTAAAGGTTCTTTTAGAATAAAAATAGTGAATTTCTTTGTTGTGGGCATGATCTAGGTTTGAATCCTACCAGAACAAAACATGAAACTTTTATCAGATTTCAGGCATATTTTTCTTTCAAACAATAGCCCATAGCTAACCTAATTATCATTCAGTATTGATCAGTAAATGGGTATGTAACTATTCTTACCTCTAGAACAAATCAAATATAGTAAATGTACCTGTTAATTTTCAAGCCCTATTGGATAGGAATTTACAAAGTTGCACTTAAAAATGATTTTATTTTCTAATTTTACTTACATATAATCATCTTTTACTATTTGTTTTGTTATTAACAGGTTTTTTTTTATGTCTTGAATAAAAGCATTTTTTTTTTAAATTTTTTGTGCTTTTTAATCAAATTAGTTTTTTTGAATATGGGTTTTTTGATTTGGAGTTAATATTTTGTTGTACTATCGTTTATCAAAGATTGGGTATTGAGATCACCAACATTGGCTTTAAATTTTAACAAACTATTTTTATTAGATGATATTTTTCACTTATATGCAATTAATCTTAGTTGTTTAGCTTTATATTTTTATTAGATTAACTTCTTCACTTTTCTTTCTTATTTAGTCCCCCCTCCCCCCATCCTCTTCTTAGAATGAATCAATCTGGCTGCTAAGAACTATGGGAATTTATTGGTTTCCAATTACTTGATTTGTTATATAATGATAAGAGACTTTGGAATACATAAATCTGCTTTCCAACAAAATATTTAGCATACGTAAAAAAATATTAAAATTTTAAAATCAAATTTCTGAACAAGAAAATCTTTTTTTTTTTTTGAGAATGCAATATGTTAACCACTAAACCTTTTGATACTAAATCTTTTGATATTCTCTGCAAAGATAGGGAAATATTAGAAAAATCGTGAGTAAAGAAAGAGGAAATCAAGTTATGTTAACAGGAAAAGAATAATAACAATAAGTAAATCTAAGATTTGTTTAAAATAGATTGCAAAATAGAATTACAAAAAAATAAAATAACGTTCTACATTGAATATAGATAATAAAATACAATATACATACAATGTTTCTGTAAAAGATAAGATGTTTTTTTACAAGTATTTAAATGTTACATTGCATATGTAAAAACGAATACAGAAGTGAGCCAATGTTATTGGATGTCCAATATGGTAGCATCTTATCTGACACACACTAATGTCATAGTCCAGTTGTCAAGGCATTTATGGGAATGTTTTTGTTATTCTTTAAGTAAACCTTCAATTGTTTTACTAAAATTATAATCAATATTTACAATGAAGAATGTATTTGGGACTGTGGAATGCTCAATTTGACATAAGAATGTTCAAGTCTGACATAACTTCCTAAGAAAGTAACCATGCAATTATTTACTTAAGTATCTAGCTATATGAAACAGAGAAAAAGATGAATATAGATTTAGGTCTTGAACCACTGACTTATAAAATAAAAAAAATACACAGTTTGTATTTTGATACAGTCTACACTATGAATGATAAAGGTGATGTACTCTTATAGGCTGTGAGATCATCATTATACTTTTATCTTTCTTTTTTTGTGTGAAACATAAAATATATTTAAAAAGCATTTCATAACTTTCTTAAATTATTTATGTGATCCCAATAATTCTACTCCAGGTCTATCTATAAGTAAGCTGATTTGGGTTCAAAATTGATTTGAATAGATATAAATAGGCCATTGCTTTATTATCTTAGATTATATATATATATATATATATATATAACATCTGTTCAGACACCTTTTTGAAATAAAGCTAGTCTAACCTTACAAGCTTTTCATCCACACTCCAAAATAGGTATATAAAAAAGAAAGGAGAAAAGAAATAATATAAGCAAAAATACCCAGATCAGGGCTACAGAAAGAAATTTTCTGTTAACTGAAAGGAAACCCTTTGATACCCCTTGGTTACCTTAAAGGAACCAACAGGACATATTCCTAATATCCCTTCATATGTTCTTGTCATTGCAGTTTTTATTATTATGTGATTATTCATATAGTATATGAAAATGAATGGGCTACTCACCAACATGTATTAGCCAGCATGGAGAGTTTATTGACTTTTTACTTTCTAGTATAAGATCAACCAATATGATGGTTTTTCTTCTCAGTTGCCTGACAGCTCTTAACGAAAATCAGTTCAGTTTTCTTGAAGGCAGAATGAATGTGTGTGCAAATAATTTTTTTTCTAATCAATAACAATCGTGATAGACAAAAATAAATCATGACCCTTATTACCAAAAGGCTGTAAAGTGACCAGCCAAGATACAGTTTGGCAACTAAAGGCCGAGAATGCTAAAAATATCCTGATTGCAGACCCAGGCAGCCATTCATTGATGACATTTTATTATAGGTATTTAAAATTTCAGATCATCACTTTTAAGTGAAGGAAGATTGCAATAATTGGAAAAAAAAACTGTTTTATATTAAATGTGACATTAGTGTACTTTGTGAAGTTAGAACAAAAAAGTGAAGAGACAATTGATTTAAAAAGTAGTCATGTACTGCAATACAAAGGCATAAACATTGGAAGTATAAGTGGAGTAGGTTTCATTATAAATAAAATGTGGAAAAGCAACATTGTGGAAATTGATAGTATATCGACAGAGTGATAAGATTATTTATTCAACTTAATAGCAGATATCATATATAGATAATTCAGGTTTATGCCCCAATAGGTTCTCATAGTGACAAAGTAGTAGAAGATTTTTATATGGATGTACAAAAGGCTTTTGATCAGAGTAAACAACATTTTTAAATTGTTATTGGGAGACTTTATTGCTAGAATTGGTAAACAAATGAGAGATGAAAATGCTGTAGGTAAATTTAGTTATGGTGATAGAAATGAGAGAGGTCATAAATGTGTGACATTTGCAGAAAAAAAAAAAACTTTATATTATAAATTCTTTTTTTTTCTTTGAAAAAAATATTAAATGGAAATGGACATGGAAGCATTCCAAATGATGATTGAATTATATTTTGATTAACAGAAAATATGTATTTTAAGATTATAATGTTCTTAATAAATTCAACACAGGAAGCGATCATTGAATTAGTGAGATGTAAAATATGTATTAATACAAAAGCAACCAGATGAAAATTATTAAGAAAAACAATATTTGCAATTCATATTCCTAATCTTCAGAAACATTCCAATGAATTTAAATTAGAATTTTCAAATCGTTTTCAAATATTAACAGATTTCGAACATGATCCAGATTTGAACAAAATCGATAGGAAGATAATTGGCACACACTGGAACAAAGATAGTTGGTACAAAAAAGCATTAATATCCCAATACAATTTCTACTGAGACAAGACAATTTATGAAGAAAAGAAGGAATATGAAAATATATCAAAATGATGCATTTAAAAAGAATTGAATATGTTGAAATTAGTAAAATGGGGCGAAAAAGAGTTGATAATGTTATTAAGAAAGTATAACTGTAAACTAGCAAGGAAAGCTATAAAAGAGAATAAAAGTCTCAAGAGTGTGAAACAACATCTTGATATTGGTAGGAAACTTATTTCTGCAATAAGAAAAAAAAACTATTACTAAAAAAAGAGATGACATCATGAAATGTGTAGAAGAGTATAACAATAAAAACCAAGGAAAAGTATTTCCTATAACTACAATATTTCTGACTTGCCCAAAATTTTAAATGAAAAAGTGAGACATATAATTAAATTTAAGAAAAAAAAAAAGCTCCAAGTAATGATAGAATTATAATCAATATCTTAAAAGAATCAGGTGAAGAAACAGAAAATTTGGGGCGAAGTTATATATCAAATGTTTAAATGATAAAGATGTACTAGATGATTGGAAGAATGCAGTATTAATATTAATATTTTAAAAAGGTGATAAAAAAGATATCAGAAATTACAGATCTATCAGTCTTTGATCTGTCCCATACAAAATTTTTACCAAAATTATTACAACTCATCTACAGCAAACTTCAGATATTAATCAATCAAAAGAACACAATTGGTTTTAGTACAATGGATTACATTCAAGTATTGAGAGAAGTTATAAAAAGGACCAATGAATATCAGTTGCCATTGTGCTTTAAAATAAACTATAATAATTTTTTTACAAACCACTTTATGTAAAGGAAGTAATTTATTAAAGCAATTGATAAAAAAATATATTACAAAAATGATGATCAGCTACATTTCAGGATTCTAAAAAAAATATGGTATTGGAATAAAACTTTTTGAAAAAAACAAACACTTGGGAAAAGTCAGTACATGTGCTTTCAACTAGAACTGAATAAGTATAGTATTTAAATTGTGAAGAAAATGTGATTGCAGTACATAAATTCATGTTTGAAACGTGATATTTAGTGAGGCAATAAAAAAAGATGCTATAGTACCATATTTTCAATTAGTTTTGGTTAGCATATAAATGAAGTCATGTAGTTTGATATCGCATAGTTTTTGCTGATTTTGCCATGAATAGTTGGGTCAGCTAATTTAGAGGCCTAATTTGATTACAAGCATTTTATTCAAAGCAAGTAATTTCTCAAAACAAAAAAAAAATGTTAAAGCAATCAATTACGATGGCCTTTCAGGCTAGCTATATTTTTCACATTTATTTCTATTTAAAATCTTTTGTTTAATTTATACTTAATCTTTAAAAAAATTTGTTAAAACAAAGATGGACTTTACATAGTTCAGGTACATCCGGTTTAAAATAAAAGGACTTTCTAAAAGAAAAAAAATATTTATAGCAAATATTAAATTTAATATTCATCATCATCATCAACAACAATCATTATCAATCCACTGCAGGATTAAGGTCTCACCAAGTTCAATCCATCTTCTCCCCCCTGCACGCTTCCTTATTTCATCCTTCTCACATGTGGTTTCTTTCTGGGTCTTTTACAATCTCTTCAAATCCAGTTTAAGATTTCAGTTGTCCATCTATTATCATCACTTCTAGCAATATGTCCAGCCCAACTCCACTTCAGTCTTTTAATTTTTTTAATGAGCTCAGTAACATCTGTTTGTTCTCTTACCCATATATTGCATTTTCGATTTCTTTTTGTTAGTCTCAATATTTGAGTGGTCTGAAGTCTCTGTACAGCTCTTCTATTAAGTGTCCAAGTTTCAGATCCATAAGTAAGAACTGGTAAAACACATTTATTAAAAACCTTCCTTTTCAAACACATAGGCATATTTCCTTTTAGTATCGTTATTTCTACCAAAAGCAAGCAAACCAAGTTTAATTCTATGATTAATTTCATCCATTATGTTTCCATCTGTATTAATAATCTGACCAAGGTATTTGTAACTGTTAACTTCTTGTAACTCATCATAATTAATCTTTATTTTCATATTTTGAAAAAATCCATTAAACATTACTTTAGTCTTTTTAACATTTATCTTTAGTCCTACTTTCATCTGATAACTCCTGAAACATTTCCTGCAGCTCTTAAGCATTATTTGCAAAAACAGCTACATCATCTGCAAAACCTAAATGACTTTTCCATTTTAATCCACAAAATACTTCTTACAGCACTGCTGTAAAAAGTTTTGGAGATATGGAGTCACCTTGTCTTACACCCTTCTCAATGTTGACTTTCCTAGTATCATTATGTAATCTAATTGTTGCTGTTGCATTTTTATAAATATTCTTTAAAATATGACAATATCCTGGATCTATACCTAGATGATCCAATGCTTTAATCATTTATACAATCAAATGCCTTTTCATAATCTAATTTAATATTAATTTAGTATTAATACTCTCTAAATAATTTTAGCATTTTGTTCTCCCATTAAACATATATATATATATATATATATACATATATATATATATATATATATATATATATATATATATATATATTATTCCTTCTTAATGTAATTTTTTTGAGCACTAATAAAGCAAATACAATTTATAACTAATTTCAAGTTCTATAATTAATATTTAATATTAATTATAATTTTGATATATATGTTTATGAATTGATTGCTATTTTGCCAATCTTTATTTGCATGATTTATCCATAAGTATTGTATAATAAGTGTAAATACTATAAATACATTTTTGTTTTATTAAATTTATATTATTTCAAGTCTAGCTGTCCATTGTTCTCTCTCATTCCAAACTTAGTTAACCACAACTATCACGCACGCACACACACCATGTGACACTACTATTTTTTAAGCTAGTCATGAGTAAATGGAGAGGCTAAATCTAAGCATCTAGATGCTGAAAAGAGATTTAAATTGGACCTATAGATGTTTTTCATTTTATAAGTTGGCACCCTAATCTAGGGTATGGCAAAAATGCTTTTAATAAATAAGTAAATAACACTTATGACACCAAGGGATAGACCCTCTTTGTGGTTAGATATAATTGATGGATATGGTGGTCAGGAAATATAGATGCACCCAGTTTGACCATCATTAGTTAGGATATTAAGTTTAAAAATAGACTGCTGTTATTCTTAATATCCATTAACCACAAGGTTCTCATACAATCTTATAAACAATTGTGTATATATATATATATATATATATATATATATATATATATATATATATATATATATATATATATATATATATATATATATATATATATATCATCAACCATTATCAATCCACGCAGGAGAAGGTCTCTCCAAGTTCAATCCATCTTTTCCTATCTTTAGCTTCTCTTCTCCACATCACCCCTGCACACTTTCTTATTTCATCCATCCATCTCACATGTGGTCTCTTTCTGGTTTTTTAAAAACTCTGGAATCCAGTTCAAAATTTCAATTGTCCATCTATTATCATCTCTTCTAGCAATATGTCCAGCCCAACTCCACTTCAGTCTTTTAATTTTTTTCAATGAGGTCAGTAACACCTGTTTGTTCTCTTACCCATACATTGTGTTTTCGATCTCTTCTTGTTACTCCCAACATGCATCTCTCCATACTTCTTTGAGTGGTCTGAAGTCTCTGTATTGCTCTTCTATTAAGTGTCCAAGTCTCAGATCCATAAGTAAGAACTGGCAAAACACATTTATTAAAAACCTTCCTTTTCAAACACATAGGCATATTTCCTTTTAGTATCAAGTTATTTCTACCAAAAGCACTCCAACCAAGTTTAATTCTATGATTAATTTCATCCATTATGTTTCCATCTGTATTAATAATCTGACCAAGGTATTTGTAACTGTTAACTTCTTCTAACTCATCATAATCAATCTTTATTTTCATATTTTGAGAAAATCTATTAAACATTACTTTAGTCTTTTTAACATTTATCTTTAGTCCTACTTTCCTACTTTCATCTGATAACTCCTGCAACATTTTCTGTAGCTCTAAAGCATTATTTGCAAAAACAACTACATCATCTGCAAAATCTAAATGACTTAAATAATCTCCATTTACTTTCACTCCTTTAGCTTCCCATTTTAATCCACAAAATACTTCTTGCAGCACTGCTGTAAAAAGTTTTGGAGATATGGAGTCACCCTGTCTTACACCCTTTTCAATGTTGATTTTCCTACTATCATTATGCAATCTAATTGTTGCTGTTGCATGTTTATAAATATTCTTTAAAATATGACAATATCCTGGATCTATACCTTGATGATCCAATGCTTTAATCACTGAAGAAATGTTTATAGAATCAAATGCCTTTTCATAATCTACAAATCCTAAGCATAATGGCAACTCATATTCATTTGTCCTTTCTATAACTTCTCTCAATACCTGGATATGATCTACTGTACTAAAACCACTTTTAAATCCAGCTTGTTCTCTTGGTTGATGGAAATCCAGTGTTTTCTGTAGACGAGTTGTAATTATCTTAGTAAAAATTTTGTATAAAACTGATAAAAGACTGATAGGTCTGTAATTTCTAATATCTTCTTTATCACCTTTTTTAAATATTAATATTAATACTGCATTCTTCCAATCATCTGGTACATCTTTATCATTTAGACATTTGGTATATAACTTTGCTAAAAAAATTCTATTTCTTCACCTGCTTCTTTTAATATATCAATTATAATTCCATCATTACCTGGAGCCTTCCCTTTCTTCATAAATTTAATTGCATGTCTCACTTCCTCATTCAAAATTTTGGGCAATTTGGAAGATATAATAGGTATAGGAGGCACTTGTTCTTTATTACTATATAATTCTTGATAGAAGTCTTCTACACATTTCATGATGTCATCTCTCTTTTTAGTAATAATGCCATCTTTTTTTCTTATTGCAGATATAAATTTCCTACCAATACCAAAATGTTGTTTTACACTCTTTAGACTTTTATTCTCTTCTACAGCTTTCCTTGCTAGTTCACAATTATACTTTCTTATATCATTTTCAACTCTTTTTCACACCATTTTACAAAATTCGAGATATTCAATCTTTTTTAATGCATCATTGTTGTATATCCTCATATTCCTTCTTTTCTTCATAAATTCTCTAGTCTCAGTAGAAATTTTATTGGTCAATTGCTGCTTTTTTCTACCAGCTATCTTTGTTGCAGTTTTTAAAAGTGTATCAGTTATTTTCTTATTAATGTCATTCAAATCTGAATCATGTTCAAAATCAACTAATACTTGAAACCGATTTGTAAGTTCTAATTTAAATTCATTAGAATGTTTCTGAAGATTAGGAATATCAACTGTAAATATTGATTTTCTTAATAATTTTTGTCTCTCTAGTTTTACATTAACATGTATTTTACATCTTACTAATCGATGATCACTTCCTGTGTTAAATTTATTAAGAACATTACAATCTTGAAATATGTATTTTCTGTTAGTCAAAATATAATCCAATTCTGCTGTACCTTCATTTGGATGCTTCCATGTCCATTTCCTTTTTACATTTTTCTCAAAAAAAGAATTCATAATATAAAGTTTTTCTTTTTCTGCAAACTCCACAAGTCTATGTCCTCTCTCATTTCTATTACCATAACCAAAATTACCTACAGCATTTTTGTTTTTCATTTGTTTACCAATTCTAGCATTAAAGTCTCCCATAACAATTTTAAAATGTTGTTTACTCTGATCAAAAGCCTTTTGTACATCCATATAAAAATCTTCTACTACTTCATCACTATGAGAACTTGTTGGGGCATAAACCTGAATTATCTGCATTTGGTATCTGCTATTAAGTTGTAAAACTAATCTTGCCACTCTATCCGATATACCATCAATCTCCACAATGTTATTCTTCCATTTTTTATTTATAATGAATCCTACTCCACTTGTATTACCAATATTTGTGCCTTTATAGTAGAGTATATGTCCACTTTTTAAATCAATTGTTTCTTCACCTTTTCTTCTAACTTCACAAAGTCCAATAATGTCCCATTTAATATAAGACAGTTGTTCTTCTAACTCTTGCAATCTTCCTTCACTTGAAAGTGATCTGCAGTTGTAAGTACCTAAATAAAAAGTCATCATCAAATGGCAACCTGAGTCCGCAATCAGGGGATTCTTAGCACCCTCTGCCTTTGGCCACCAACCGCTGCCTTGGTTGGTGACTTTACAGCCTCCTGGGAATAAGGGCCATGATTTCTTTTTGTCTGTCATGATTGTATATATTGAAAAAAATATTCTTAAACTCGGAGGTAAAAAGCCAGTAAACTCACCACGCTGGCTAAAGCGTGTTGGTGAGCAGCCCATCCATGTTTGTATACTATATGAACAATCACATAGTAATAACAGCTGCAACGACAAGAACGTATGGAGGGACATTATGAATTTGCCCTGCTCGGTTCCTTTAAGGCCTCCAAGAGGAATCAAAGGGTCTCCTTCCAGTTAATAGCAAACTCCTTTCTGCAGCCATATATATATATATACACACACACAAAGGAAGTAAAAACCGTGGGCCCGTTTCAGTGCATATATATATATAATAAATAGATGTGATATAAAACATTCAAAGTTTCATTATAATATTCTCTTTTATTATTCATAATTATAATACCAAAAAAAAATTGAAATTAAACTAAGTGTTTTGAAGCAATTGCTTTTGTCAATTATCTTTGAAGGCTTCCAATAATCTCCATTACAATTATTAAAGACTTTGTAAAATACAACTTAGATTGAACTCTTTTCATTATTTTTTTTTTAGTATCATATTTTCATATTAGTTTTAATATCACCATTTAGTTTTACCATTCGCAATATAATTCTAAGAATTACTCTTAATATATTTAGGGTCATGCAGTCAGTTGGCAGCTGAATATATACGTTGTTGAATAAAGAAAACAAAACACAAAGTTTAATAAAACTTCAAGAGTTTATTTACTCTGAATAATAATGGTATTAGTAAGATAATTAGTAGTTCAACTTGCTAGTTTGTTAGTTGAATATAACATCACTTAGATCTCTTTATTAAAGTTCATTATCTCCTAAGAGATTTATATATGTATATTTAAAGTCTCTTTACTTTGCAAACACCTTACTGCTCACACACATTATATCAGAGATAGTCCAAGTAGATTCTTGACTATTTGCTAATTTAGCTTTCCTCTAGTTTAACTTTTAGTCTTCTTCCTGCACTGACAACTGTTTAATACTTCTGCAGACACTTTTGTCAGTGTGCCTAATTTGCATAAAGTAACTTTTTATTATATGCAAATTACTCTGCTACTATTTCCAGCAAGTTTTATTTCTTTCTGCAAACTTAATTAGCTGTTTCATTTCTGGAGTACCTTACATATTAATACGAACAGCTTGTAAACACATCTTTATTTATTTCCTAATAAATAATGTATATATCTGTATGTATGTGTACACGGCTTTTCTCCCTGTACTCCAAAAAATACACAATTTATATGCAGATAAATTTTTTAGCTTTTGTTTTATTTACGATGTACTAAGTTTTAACAGTTTCTTTCTCAGATAGATTTTGTTGAAGTTCGATATTTCTTTCTCAGACTCTGTAGTATATTCTTCTGCCTCAGTATTGACTTCAGTAGCTTCTTGAATAGGAGAGGTAACAGGAATGTTTCCTCTGAAATATTAGTCTTACTTTCTTTTTCTGAGTTAGGAATAATCACCACATCTTCTAATGGTTCTGTTTTCCATTCTTTGATATGGTTAATATGATGTTTAAGTACTCTGTTGTCTTCTAAACTTAGTTAGTGTATTTGCTCAGATATAATTTTTAATATATCTATATATTTTAACTCATCCATATGTGACTTTTGAGACTTTTGGTCCACTTCTTTTCTTGTCTTACTATTCAATGATAAATCAACTTTAGACATTGTATGTTTCCTATTGCAGACCTTTTTACAAATATCCTGTCTATCAGCAGCTATAACATTTACACTTTTTAAAGTAACAGATTTTTTTTAATTCTTTTTTCCCATAGCAATAATAATTCATTTTTACTGTAGCCATTTTATCATATTCAATACTTATTCTGAAAGATTTAAACCAATTTTTCCTAGTATTGGGTTAATGTTTCATTCTGATACATATAATGTTAATTGTTTTATATGACTAATTACTCATACAAAAACTGTCACCATTCCTCTAATTGTAATCTGTTTTCTATTTATGTCTAATACAATCACCATAGATTTTTCCAATTTGTTATTTATGTTTGCCTTTTTATGAATCAATTTCTAGTCTTTGCATAATATTAATGATATGTCCACCCAACTATTAATCTCCATTTGTACATTTTAATTGAAATTTTAACATTTATTTTAGGCATATTATCAGTTTTTTCCAATTTATTTATAAATGTTAACTTTTTAGACACTCTTCCCCTCAATTTACTTTTCCACTGTAAATTCTGCTTTGTCATTTACCATTTACATAACTTTGAAAAATGACCCTTAAATCCACAACTAAACCATATTTTTGTTTTAAACTTGCAGTTAACTTTTAAATGTCATATTTTTCTACAACAATAACAAATAGGGTGATTCTTTTTAAACTTCTTATTCAGTCTCTCATGGTTTTGTTATGTTTATACTATCATAACTTTATAAGCTAATGACTGTTCAGTAGTGATTTTGTATACTAAGTTCTTTTCACTTAGTAATATTGCTGTAAGCTTTATGTCTCTTATTCCCCATAGTAACTAATCTAATAGCATTTCATTGATAAATTTCTTAATTCATAAATCTTCATTAATGTCTGTAGGACCAAATCAAATTCATGTATGTTTTCATTTTGCCACTATATCCTCTCTTGAAAATAAAGATGTGTCATAAATTTCAACATTATGGGTTTAAAATATGCAGTTAGTTTTATCAGTTACTCTTTATAAGGGATTTCTTCAGGCAGGCTTGGAGCTACATAAATGATTTGCTACATTCAAGATATCTTTACTGGACATCCACAATTGGATTGCCACTTTTAGCTTATCATCTATAATCCCATTCATCAGCATACATTTTTCAATAGGATTCATATATATATATATATCTGCCATTAACCCAAGCATACATTTTTCAATAGGATTCATATATATATATATATCTGCCATTAACCCAATCTTTGAATATCAAACATTGTTACCATATTGTTATGCATTTTTGGGTCATTGCATTACTGAGTCTAATATCTCATTAATCCTTTTTAAGCTTCAGTTTGTCGACTGCACCAGCTAATGTATCCTGGCTTCACAAGTTTAATCCTATCAACTGTGCCAAATAATATATTCAGGGTCATACAGTCAGTTGCCAGTTGAATATATATGTTGTTAAATTTAAAAAAAAAAACTAAACACAAAGTTTAATAAAACTTCAAGAATTTATTTACTCTGAATAATAATGGTATTAGTAAGATAGCTAGTAGTTCAACTTTTTTTAGTTTGCTAGTTGAATGTAAGATCACTTAGATCTCGTAAAGTTCATTATCTTCTGGGAGATTTATATATATTTAAAGTCTCTTTATTTTGCAATCACTTTACTATTCACACACATTATATCAGAAATAGTCCAAATAGATTCTTGTCTAGAGTTCTTTTTTATTTATTTCCAAAACAACTTTATATTTGCTAGTTTAACATTCCATTAGTTTACTTTTGTTCTTCCTGTTTCATCATTAGTTACACTTGACACTAACTGATAACATTTGCTACATTGACAATTGCTTAATATTTCTACAGACTCTTTTACCAAATTGGCTAATTTGCATAAAGTAACTTTTTACTATATGCAAATTAGTCTGTTACTATTTCCAATCAGTTTTATTTTTTTCTACATGCTTAATTAGCTGTTTTATTTCTGGAGTACTTTACATATTAAAACAACAGCTTGTATACACACCTTTATTTATTCTCTAATAAATAAAATATACATCTATATGTGTGGACTCTTTTGACAGTATTCAAAGAAAGACAATTTAATTCTCATTTAAATACTACCAATACGATCTATTTGATGTTAAAGTTTGAATCTTTAATTTTGCGTTATTTTTTTTTAAATCTAATTCATAAAGGTTCATTAATATACAAAGCACAGATACATAACACCCATTTTTTTTATTATAAATAACTTAGTATTATCAAATCAATATTTACTATTTAGTTAAACAAGTAGTGGTTCTGCAAGTATATGAAAGATATTAATGAAAATTTATTATAAATAAAAGAACTAAATTAAAGATTTAAACTTCTAGCAACAAATGATTTATGCTAATAGTATTTAAATGAGAATGAAGTCATCATACTGATATAGAAATCAATCACTTTCAAGGTAGTTAACAAGACAGCTGGTTTGAAATAGTTATCTTGTGAAAAATAGTTTGACCTTTTTGTCATTTAATGGTGAACAATATAAAATTTTGTAGGCAGTTTTTCATTATACATTTAGAATGCTACTATTATAAAATTATGCACTATATATATATATTGTGACTTTCCAAAAATACAATAAGGATGACTTTGATCAATAACTGATAGAATATGATTTGAGCAATCTTTCATATTCTTGGACGTTCATTTTTGAGACAATGAACAAATATTTATTTTAAGGAAATACAATAGAAATATGTATTTATAACTAATCACAATAATATCTCAAGGTTCTACTATAACTTAATGTATAACAGTACATTTACAAGAATAAATAAATCATATTATTCATATATTTGGGTTAGCAAGTCTGTTCTAAGCTTTCTTATTACATAAATTTGATTCTAAGTTATCTCGGGGTTAGTAAATACTATTCTTAAAATGTTAAATCTTTAAAATTATAAATTTTTATTATTGATATGATTAAATAGAAAACAGTATTTTATTGTACTTAATTCATATCTTAAGCAACTAAATATTAAAGTGAAAATGAAGATGATGTAAGTATATAAAATTAATGAACTATGTTTCTTATAAAGCAGTATGCCTTTTAAATGATGTATTATTAATAATAATAATAATAATAATAATAATAATAATAATAATAATAATAATAATAATAAGAATAATAAGAAGAAGAAGAAGAAGAAGAAGAAGAAGAAGAAGAAGAAGAAGAAGAAGAAGAAGAAGAAGAAGAAGAAGAAGAAGAAGAAGAAGAAGAAGAAGAAGAAGAAGAAGAAGAAGAAGAAGAAGAAGAAGAAGAAGAAGAAGAAGAAGAAGAAGAAGAAGAATAAGAAGAAGAAGAAGAAGAAGAATAAGAAGAAGAAGAAGAAGAAGAAGAAGAAGAAGAAGAAGAAGAAGAAGAAGAAGAAGAAGAAGAAGAAGAAGAAGAAGAAGAAGAAGAAGAAGAAGAAGAAGAAGAAGAAGAAGAAGAAGAAGAAGAAGAAGAAGAAGAAGAAGAAGAAGAAGAAGAAGAAGAAGAAGAAGAAGAAGAAGAAGAAGAAGAAGAAGAAGAAGAAGAAGAAGAAGAAGAAGAAGAAGAAGAAGAAGAAGAAGAAGAAGAAGAAGAAGAAGAAGAAGAAGAAGAAGAAGAAGAAGAAGAAGAAGAAGAAGAAGAAGAAGAAGAAGAAGAAGAAGAAGAAGAAGAAGAAGAAGAAGAAGAAGAAGAAGAAGAAGAAGAAGAAGAAGAAGAAGAAGAAGAAGAAGAAGAAGAAGAAGAAGAAGAAGAAGAAGAAGAAGAAGAAGAAGAAGAAGAAGAAGAAGAAGAAGAAGAAGAAGAAGAAGAAGAAGAAGAAGAAGAAGAAGAAGAAGAAGAAGAAGAAGAAGAAGAAGAAGAAGAAGAAGAAGAAGAAGAAGAAGAAGAAGAAGAAGAAGAAGAAGAAGAAGAAGAAGAAGAAGAAGAAGAAGAAGAAGAAGAAGAAGAAGAAGAAGAAGAAGAAGAAGAAGAAGAAGAAGAAGAAGAAGAAGAAGAAGAAGAAGAAGAAGAAGAAGAAGAAGTGACCATATTTATTTATAAAGCTAGTACATGATGAGTATTAACTAATTAAAGACAAAGATTAGATAATTGACAAAATATATAATTAAATTATTAACAATAAATAAAAAAAGATTTAACTAAACAAAATAATAATAAGTTATCTGTAATGATTATAAATTTTCTTGTGATGTCTTTAATTAAGAAAATAATTCATACTTTATTAATAACTAAATGTGTGGTATATCTTAATGTGGTATAAAACAAACACTTTATTGGAGATAGTTGTCAAAGTCTATTTAAAAGACCAAATTATAAATAATGAACCAAACAAAAAATGTTTTATTGTATCTTTAATTAAATAATTATATCCATTCCTTCCAGATATTTCATTAATAAACTTAGTTATTTCATATAAGAGCAAAACATTAACCCAACATAATATTCTTCTTAAAGTATGACTTTAATTAACCTGATCCCAACAGATACTGATGATATTCTATAAGAGACTTATCAAACTCAAATTAGGAATAAAATGAAAATATAATATTGTCAGGAGTTTAACTCAACTGAACAATAATATTTATATAAGTATCAGTGCCACAAAGTATAATTAAATATGCAATATGATTATAAAATCTTGAAAGTACATACTTATGTAAATAAATAAGTGTAACATTTACAAATATTTAAACTAGATTCTTTAGATATCTTCAATTATAAAAACGTAGGATTTAATAACAGATCAATAAAACATAAAAATGTCAAGTATTATGGCTTCTATAAATAATTATTAATTAAATTTAAATATTAGGAATTGACCTTCATAGAATAAAGAATTAATAACAATACTAAATTGTAATCATAAATTTAATATACCACTTGTATATCTTTTATTATACTTTACTTCTTGTGAGATCTTTCACTGAACAAGACAACTCTTAAGATATTATTATAAGTAAATAAATATTATATCCTTATAATGTAAAATTAATTCAAAGTCTTTTTAAATTTTCAAAATATTTATTCTGGTACAATCTTTTTTTTTCAGATATCAAATGCATTGACTGGGAAGTAAACCCAGGCCAGCTACTTGGAAGGCAGCTACGAATTTTAAGTTATAAAATCCTCATGGATTGATGAAACAAATTTTAATCCTTATAATAATTAGTAATGAAGTTTGAGCTTTAAAATACAAACAAATAATGAGTTTAAAATTTTTCAAAATAAAAATACATTATTTTATTTTCTAGGTGTAGAATAAAATAAATAATTTTTTGTATCAACTAACAGTGAGTTTAGATTGCCACAGAGAATCACAATATGTTGTTTTATTTCTTAGATACAGAATGTAGTTATTAATCACTTAAGGGATGACATTCAAGTAAATTATAACTTTTCTCAAAATATTTATGAGGATAAAATCCATTAGTTAAAAATTAATTCTAACTATAATTATCCAAGATGAAAGCATTTTAAACACAAACTAAATGAATTAATAAATTGGTTTTAACAATTTATTACTTGCAACTATTAACCCATGCACAGAATTTTAAATATCATAGTTGTAAAAAATATTTTAAATTTAAGTTTAAGGCCTTATAGTATTTATAATAATGGGATCTTACCATGTTAAATATTAAAATAGTTACAACCTTTGGTTTTTGAAAATATTATTGTCTTAATATTTTTATGGTTATCTTCACCAGTCCCTTCAACGATGATGGTTATTCTCTTTGAATATTGGTGATGTTAAAGAGAGTAACTACAATAGCACTGTTAATGTTATATGAGGTATAATGTCAGTAGGTCTTGTGTAATTTATATGGCACTATCCACTTTGCAAACTTCAGTGTTA
Organism: Epiperipatus broadwayi; assembly: GCA_028023455.1. Lineage (NCBI taxonomy): Eukaryota > Metazoa > Onychophora > Udeonychophora > Euonychophora > Peripatidae > Epiperipatus > Epiperipatus broadwayi. The sequence goes on from JAQFVV010006544.1 coordinate 143,887, forward strand.
GTTTCTGGATTTGACTGCATTTTCCAGACATTTTGACTAGTGTGGTTTTTCTGGTGCTTAGCCACATAGTAGAACATCTTCTATTAGAAAATATCATCATTCTGGTTGTTATAATTAGTATTGAAAAATAGTTAAAAACAACAATCAGAAAAATATTGCTATTCAAGTTTCAGTGGAGAACACTTTTAACTAGCAGCTGTTTCTTTCTTTGACATTAACCACTGAGACACTGCTTCAAAAGTAGATTTGATATTGGAATGCAAAGCAATATAAAATGATGGAGTTCTGGAATAATGATGATAATTAGAATAATGCCCAATTGCTTATATATATATATCTGATGTTAAAACAACATATTTTCAAATAATATATACATCACCAGTGAGGGGAAAATCTGACCTTTGCATCATTATAACAATATATTTTTTGAAAAACACCCTCTTTACTCTCTTCAAAATTTGTTATGGATATAAATTTTACATATCATGATTTTATACTTAAATGATATGAATGGAGAAAAAATAGTTTTTTTCTTCTCCCTCTCTCTTTATTTATATTTCATAACATAATAGAAACATTTATTGGTGACCCTTAATTATAGTTCAATAATTTATTTACTTTTATTAATTCTACAATTTTAATATTATATTTAGTTTTGCTATTCAGTTTTACTATGAAATGTGGGGAATTTTACTTAAAACTTGGTTCACGAAGGGCAAACTAGAAAAGATTCAATTAAAATTTTTAGAAACTACACAATTAAAATTCTTTTGCATATCAAGACTATTTTTGTTTCTTTCTTTACATCAATTAATCATTATTATTTCACATATTACAAAGTAAATTTATAAAATATGACCAAATGCATAAACAAATCTTGTTTCAATCTTTTAAGCACTTTACTCAACCAACATACATCTATGCACACACATGCAAATGACAGTTTGTATATTTATTAGTCATTCACTTGAGTTTTTATTTACCCATGTTTTTCTCTGCAGTGTTGTAGTATAAACAATCTGAGTTGTGTCAGATTTGTTATAATTATAATATATATGCACATAATGAAAAGTACTCATATTTATTGTAAAACAATATTTATTTTATTCTAATCAATGTTTATCAACAAAATATGAGCTATAATATGGTATATACATTTATATGCAAAAGGGGCTTGGAACAAAATATAACATCATTCATAGCTTAACTGGACATATATAGAAACAGCATTAAACTATCATAAATTAATATAGCTATACAATTTACCCAGTATACATTGCAAGTCATTATGACTTTATATTTTTGTAAACTATGAAATAGTTAAGAGAGTATTAATGATTTTTTCTTGAGTGTTGTAAATTGACGATTGGAATTATAAATTGTCAATGTTATTTGTCACAGTAATATAACATTACTATTTCAACTACTCAAGTAGTTTGGCTTAGAATTAAAATCTTAAAAATTTGGGGCTATTACATTGCTATTAAAAAAATGGATGAATGATTGTACTAGTTCAAGTCTTGAATCTCTTATCCTCATTGATAAAGAAAAAAATCAGAACTGGTCTGTGGACGAGGATTAAATTACATTACACTACCATCTGATAGTCATTGATTACTGAAAATTATAGACGATAAAACAAGAACTGCTCTAGATTATAATTAATTGTCATATTAATAACTACTTATTTTAAGAATAAATTATAATGAATGTATACACCACAGATAATATGTAATGAAATAAATTCTACAAGAGTATGTAGATAATCATCAATTTTCTTCTTTTTCCTCCTTTCTTTATGTATTGATTTCTATATTTACATATGAGACCATGTTTTCCATCTGTCTACACTTAACAATACTATTTTTTTAACCTAAACTTTTATTCTTACAGTTTCAGATCTCTGATGATGACTGCAGGACAGCTGAAACTGTAAGAGTAAAGCTTTGGTAAAAAAAAAAAAAGTATTGTTGAGGGTATAAAAGGATTGGAAATGGAATTATATGTAGATAATTATCAACTATTACAGGTAATAAATTTGGGCATATGTATACAGATAGAATACTTGCATATTAATTAATTTTTTTCATTTGTTTCCAGATGAAAATATTTTTTTTAACAAAAAGACTCTTGGACTTTTCAAGCACTGTTTACAATTTTGCAAATGACAATTTATTGTTTCCAAGTTAATTAATTTATTCACTCAGTACACTGAATATTTACTATAGTAAATAGAGAGATTTGAACTTAGGATTTTTAGTTTATTCATCCTCCACCTCATCTTTTTTTCACATAAAAGTTGTTATATGTATCAGTTGTTTGAGATGGAGTGGAAGATGAATATAGATAGACTGAAAATCCTAAGTTCAAATCCCTCTGTTTCTAAGTTAATTTTTACAGAAATGAAAGAAGAATTAAGCTGTGTTGTTGTATTATGAAGTTAAGTATAAAATTTCATTTTTCATATTGATACCTGCATGTGTAAATATAAATATCCCATGATCACCATTTCTTATGCTTGCTCAAAACTGTTATTAAAACATGCAAAACTCTCTATACGTATTGCCACTCAGTGCAAGCCAGAGTAATCAATGGATGCCAGAAGGCTTGCGCATAAAATCCCCATCTAGTGTCTACTCATACAATATCCTCAGATTAGTTTCTGGCTTGTGGTCTTCGTCAGTGAGGAGCTTTGGATCTGAGAGCACTGAACCTAGATCTTAGAATTTAATGAAACCCTACAGCAGCCACCTTTTATCTCTACTTAACTACAAAACTATGAGTTTTAAGTTGAAAACACTATAATATTTTTAATCCAAGCTCAGTAGCTTATAATCATATATGTTTGAACTCAGTTCAGTACCTATACATTTTGCTGTCTTTAGTTCTTTAATAACCATAGGAAGGATTGGTTTTAAGCCAATAAACATCACATAATCACCATTTCTTATGCTTGCTCAAAATTTTTATTAAAACAGGCAACGTATTGCCACTCAGTGCAAGCCAGAGTAATCTATATGATTATATAAGCTATTGAGCTTGGATTGAAAATATTATAGTGTTTTCAATTTAAGACTCATAGTTTTGTAGTTAAGTAGAGATAAAAGGTGGCTGTTGGAGGGTTGCATTAGATTCTAAGATCTAGGTGCAATGCCCTCAGATCCAAGGCTCCTCACTGAGGTAGGCCACAAGCCAGAAACTAGTCTGAGGATATTGAATGAGTAGGCACTAGATGGTGATTTCATGCACAGAGTGTCAATACGTACAGAGAGTTTTGCCTGTTTTTGTAAATATCCTTGATATAGGTAAGTTGTTTTTTTAATGAAATAAAAAAAAAAAAATAATTATTTACTCTGGTGGCATACTGCGTTAAAGAAGTGGTAAACAATTTCAAATCATTGTTGATAAGGATCAAATGTTAGCGATTGTTCATGATATCATAATATTAATTATCATAATCTGCTTTCCACAGAAAAAGTGATATATATATATATTAAATTAATAAACGTGTTGCTAATTTAACATTTTGTAATATTGACGAATTGATATTTTAATCATCACAACTACGCTTTTATTCTTAGAATAGTCATATTAAATATATATTTCGGTTACCAGAATTTATTAATGAATTTTATATCTTAGTCAGGTTTTGCTTATGAACGTTTGATACGTGTATATAATATAAACAAGTTTCAAATATATGTATATATAATTCAACTAATGCCCTACATATTTGTCAGATATTTTAAAGTATAAAACATCATTAATTTTCTCCACAAATTAAAAAAAATCTTACAATTTGTTTCATAATCAAACATTGTAAAGAAAAATTAAAATTATTTTTATTTTCATGGTTTAGTACTACAAAATAAAATACAGACATATAAAAACATTTTTAAAAGGTAAATAGTTTCGATCATTTATAAATGATGTTAGCCACAACAACAACAAAAAATCTTGTTTATAAAATATATATATAGTTAAAAGTACAGTACATTACTCGAGTTTTATATCATTAAATTGATAGATTTAGATCGTATCTCCGCCGTAGAAAGAATACCTTGACATTATTCTTAGTATCAAGTTATTAACATTCATTTATTATTTATAAATAAAACTAACGTTTGCTTAAGTTTATGAACAGTTTGTGACTTTTTGTTCCCACTCTTCTTTTAAAACTATATTCTAATTTTTTCCTTTTTTTTTTTTTTAAAAACAAAACAAAACAATTCACATACCTTTTAAAATGTTCGGAAATGCATGCTGGGAAACTATGGAATCCTGTGGAAATTTTAAGATTGAACCTTAATTAAAAAAGCAATTTGTTCTGCTTCTGCCTTCTAACATTAAAAAAATTTCCAGTAGATGACGCAATTAATAAGATTTTTGCTGTAAAATCTGGAAATAAAAATAAAGTAAACGAATGAAGTTTAAAATATGTAAAAACAAAACATAATTGTATTAAAATTTTTAAATTATGCTAAACATAGAGTTGGAAATTTAGTTTTAGAATACGATAACGGCACTAATTTATAATTTTGTATTTACATTTTTTTTATTATATTATTGTTTTACGTTTTCCATTCCTGTTTGTATTTACTATAAATTAAAAGTTAATAAACCTGAAATGTATATTTTTGAGATCTTTTACTAAATTGAAAGCTAGTCATGCCACAGTGGATAATATATTAGCAATCTTCACAATAAACCTCACATGACCACCTCCTCTTATGCTTATGTATAACTGTTGTTAAAACAGGCAAAACTCACTATATATATTGCCACACACAGCAAGCGAGAGTAATCAATGGATGCCAGAAGCCTTGTGCATAAAATCCCCATCTAGTGCCTACTCATCCAATATCTCCAGATTAGTTTCTGGCTTATGGCCTTCGTCAGTGAGGAGTCTTGGATCTGAGAGCCCTGCTTCTAAGATCGTAGGATCTAATGCAACCCTCCAGCAAACACCTTTTATCTCCATTTAACTACAAAACTATGAGTCAAACTGAAAACATCTTAATGTTTTTAATCCAAGCCTATTAGCTTAACTGGGTTCAGACTCATATGACTATATAAGTTAATGGGCTTGGATTGAAAACATTAAGGTGTTTTTAGTTTAAGACTCATAGTTTTGTAGTTAAATGGAGATAAAAAGTGGTTGCTGGAGGGTTGCATTAGATCCTAAGATCTAGGTGCAGTGCTCTCAGATCCAAAGCTCCTCACTGACGAAGGCCATAAGCCAGACACTAGTCTGGGGATATTGGATGAGTAGGCACTAGATGGGGATTTTATGCACAAGCATTTTGGATCCATTGATTACTCTAGCTTGCTGCGTGTGGCAATATATATATATATAGTGAGTTTTGCCTGTTTTAACAATCTTCACAATGTTATTTTTTCACCAATCCCACTACATTTGCATTTCCAATATTTGTGATTTTATATAAAATACATATTTATTTCTCAAACCAGATGTCTCTTCATTTTTCTTTAATTTACAAAATCTATTAATGTCCCTTCAAATATTAGTTCTTTTTCTAATACATGCAATCATCCTTTCCTTGAAAGTGATCTACAGATACAGGAAACAAAATAAAAGATTATCACTTTAAAAAATCTCTTAATCTGTAACAAGATGATATTTATCACTCTGCATTTAGTCATCAATCATTGCTTCAATTAATGAATTAGCAGTCAATAAAAATTAATTTACACATATCAATATTAAATTTACACATATCAATATTTATTTGTTCTTTAAAAAACCCCAACTGATGTCTCAAAATCTATCAAGTATTTGCATAGGAAGACCAATGGTGTTTTTTGGATTAAAAGCAAAAAGTAATCTAATCGCACTAAATTGGTATTTATTGGTGAGACCTGTCCATATTCAGTTTGCAATTACAATAACGTAAAGTGCAGATATTAGTGAATTCTTTTCATTTTTTTTTATATAAATGTACAGAATGCTTTTAATCTGATTAAATATTTAAAATTGTCATAGAAAATTTTAATGTGAATTGGAAAATAATTTAAGGATGAAAGTGCTGAAGTAAATTTAATTAGTAGACAAAATTGAAAGAAAACAGTTTTGTGAAATTTGTAGAACAAAAAAATCTGTATATCTATCCAGGAATCATCATCTACAGCTTCTTTTAGTTATTAAATAGAACTTTAAAAATCAGAATACATATATTAAAATTTATAAATTTTACATTTATCTACATATATGAATGCCATTATGAAGCATCTTTCAGCCATTTTCTTTTCTTGCACACTAGTAATCATGTGATTACTATCTCCCCCCCCCTAAATTTATTACTGCACTATCTTTTTCATACCTACTTCATTCTGTTTCTTTTGCTGATGTTTTAAATGTGTACACTTTAAAAATTAAATTATATTGTATGCATATGGTAAATTCATTATATAAGAGTCATGATTATCTATGCTTTCATGCATCTACTAGAAGGCTTGATTACCAAATAGAAGCGCATATGGGAGTGGTATTGTGTTATGAATTTCTTTTTTTTTTTTAATTCCAAAATGGAAATGAACATGGAAGAGTCCAAATGACATTATAGTAGAATTTGATTATGTTTCGATTAACATAAAATACATATTTCAAGACTGTAATATTTTTAACAAGAATTGTATATCAATTAGTGGGATGCAAATTTCATTTTAAAATGCACCATAAAATTTGAAATCTACCATAGCAAGTTTATAAAACCAATAAATATTTTCTTCAACTTTCTAGATGTGTTACTGTGGAGTTTACTATTGTAAAACCATACATTCATTCGATTCAACATGTAAAATGAACGAACAATACAATGGAGAAATAGCCATAGTTATAATACAGGGATTATCTCAAAGGCAGTGCTACCACAAGGATCCTTTGGGCAAGCTAATGTTTAGCCACCCTTCTCATTCTATGAAATAAAATTTGTAAATTCAAAGACATTTTTTCCCAGCGCTTTCACAAGAAAAACTTGAAAATATAGCTTTAGTCCTTTAATGTGTTCATTATCTCTATAAAATAAACATGGAGGTTAAAAGACATGCTAAAATAAATTAATGTTAAAAATAAATAAATTTTGAAACAGTAATTAAGTAATATCTTAAAACAGAAATACTTACTTAATAAATTTAAAATTTTCAATTTTTTCTTTCAAATGTTTTCATATTATTTTTTGGAAAATTCTGTGAAATTGCTAATAGAGATTAGAAATATCTGTAAGTAAAATAATTTTTTTAAACATCTAAGTGTTTTTATCACCATAATCACACTATCACCATATCCACCACATACACCCATGAAACATTGTACTGCTCCCCTTCTCATGCTGGTTTTGATATTTTATAAGTAATTATAGTTTACTCACCTGGTTATTAAAAATATTATCTACAGTCAAAGTATGATTCTCTGAAATACATCACCTCAGGGATTCATACTACATAGCGAGGAGATAAGAGAGTTTGGCTTATCACCATTATTATTTGTGAACCAATATTTAAATAAAATTTTACTGGCATATCAATAATTCATTAAAAATAGTTGAAAATAGTTCTTGCTTGTTTAAAATTCTGTCATGTATAAAGTTATATTTCTTCAATAATAAAATATTTATGCTATTATTTAATTTTTCATGTATGTGTTATTCCATTATTAATAGCTATAATTTATTACATATATATATATATATATATATTAAATGTTCATACTTACATTATTTATTGATACAACTTTTATATTTCATTATGGCAACCAAACTAGATCAATTTTAAATAACATGGCTCATATAACTCTTTCATTTCATTGGCACCAATTTGTTAAAAGTAGTTGTTTTAAAAATCCATCAGTAACTTTTAATTCAGAACATCTCACACACAACTTGTTTACATTTTGTTAACAAAAATAGTTTTCACTTATTTTCATTCAATAATTAAATATTTACACTACTATATTATTTTATTTTTTAAACATTTATTAACCCTTCCATAGTGCAGTCTAGACTCAAATATTTCAGCATTTTCTAACATTTTTCTTTGTCTCACACATCAATGTAAAATATATGATTAAATGACTATTACTTATAAAAAAATAGTAAATTAGACTTTATTTGATAGATATTTTTGTTTACTACTGAAATAAATTTTAAATGTTCACATTTTGTTTCTATAGAGATTGTAATCAAAACAAAAAGATTGCGCAACATTATTTCAGAAAGATTATTTTCAGTTTACAAAATCAATGAAATCTTTATTATTTCTGATTATTTTTAAACAAACATTTATTTATTTCTCTTATATCTAATGAATTATGCTTTAAAAGTTTAAAATTTTTGAATATTTATTGCAAAATTACGATATTTTCATACTCGTAAGTATAAGTAGATTGCTTACGTGGAAGCTAAACTTCTAAATAGCTTAAAGCCATACTCATGTTAGCTGCTAATATAACATATTTTTGAAATAAAGTATTTCCGGTCAAAATAAGTTATTAATAATTTATATTTTTCGATATCTAATCAATATAGTGTAAATTATTGTAAAAAAAAAATTATCTAAAACTGTATTAAATTCGCAAATAAACACATTTTTAGTCATTGGGACTATTTCATTTAAACAATGTATTATTATGCCAAATGTTTTACTGCCTGGCCTTGGAACAAAGGCTGAACATATCAGAGCAGGGCTTATGTCTTTTGTAAGGTTTTTTTTAATTTCCTGCTATCTATCAGAATTTTTATATAATAAAATATACAAAAAAAAATATACATCTTAACATATAATACTTGTGGAAAAATTCACCAGGGGGAGAATTGACCAAAAAACGTCAAATTGCGGACTAAAATTATGAAAAGTTAATAATTAAATTGTATTATATATATTATACTTCATTATATAATTCAACAATTACAGATTTATCTAGAATTTATTTAAGGAAAGAAATTTTAAATTTTCATATTTAGATTGTTTATTCAATATATTTTTAGAAGCCATTAAAATCCTTTGCACTTTATTTTATTTATTCATAGGTTATATTGAATAAATATTAAAAAATCAAACACTTTGTTTGTTACACTAGATATATTTTTAGATTTTGTCAATAGTGCAAACATATAGGTATTTTATTACAATCAAGAGAATTGCTTTAAATAATATTATCATGAAATTTGTTAAAAATGAAATATTTTGTCATGCAATAATATATTTTTAAAAGTTATGTTTTTTATTCATTCTGTTTTTCTTAGATATGGATCAATTATGAGTTTTGGCTAGAGAACAAACCCAAGTCCACATCCAAGAAAAAGCCATTTAGTAAAATGTGTAAAAAGATAATGTGCCATAAAAAAAGATAATATTGTTATTACAAATAAAAAAAGCTATTTAGTAAAACATGTAAAATGTTAACATGGCATAATAAAAAGATAAAGATAACATTGTTATTGAAAAAGTTTGATACAAGACAGCATCAGAATTGATCCTAGGAACCCCACATTCCAGAGTTGACTTTTCTATCGCTATTCTAAATCAAATAAAACATATAAACTCTGTAAAATATCATTGATAAATATTATTTCATCACATGCAGAATTACAGTAATTATGAGGTAATATTTTAAAAATAAGTTTTATTTTTAAATAAATTATTAATGTCTTTAAGTCAAATAATTTTTTACTTTGGGGAAATATATATATTCTAGCACGTGTGTGTGCGGGCAATTGTTCGCAAAAGCTGCAAAATAGATAAATAAAAACAAATAAGCTGAGTGCTTTCAAAGGATCTTGCCTTCATAATCATAGCTTGCTAATACGTTTAACGATATGCAAATATGCTAATTCCATTTCTTCGATAAAGCATAGCACTTGTCCTTCCTGTTTATGGCATCTTAGTCTTGTGAGATGAAGAAGGCCTCTTTGATTTTTTTTTAAGGTCATGTCTCTCTCTACACATGATTGTAGGATTGTCTGGAATACACTCATGGTGACTTGTGCTCTGGTGCTGAAAGAAAACTGAATAAGTGGAAGGATCATTGAGAGCTCTATTGTATAAATATTTATGTTGTGCTAAACAGGAAGGACACTTGCTATGCTTTATCGAAGAAATGGAATTAGCATATTTGCATATCATTAAACGTATTAGCAAGCTATGATTACGAAGGCAAGATCCTTTGAAAGCGCTCAGCTCGTTTGTTTTTATTTATCTATTTTGTAGCTTTTGGGAACAATGGCGCCACACACGCATACGTGCTAGAATAAATTATTAATTGTAATGTGTTACTTAATATGTAAATTAGGATTTTAAATAAAAGTGATTGGGAAATCTAAATATTTTCATTTACAAATAAATTTTATTAATTATAATGCCAAAAGAATGTCTTTCTGTTTGGTTTAGTGCAATAGTAGAATATATATGTAGTATATTTAGAGGTTCAAGCAATTATCATAACAAGTCTAAGTAAAGAACTATTCCTCTTTTATTTAAATCAGATTTTTTTTTAACACTAAGGTGATTCAAAATTTTAAACATTTACATATAAGTTTTATTAATTATAGGACAAAATGGCATCAGCTTATTCAGTTCAGCATAATGATGGGTATGTAGTATATATCTAACCCAACCTTTGAAATTTGAGGCTTAGATAATTGTCACAATAAGATTAAATAAAGAAGTATTCCTCTTATATTTAAATAAAAAATATTTAAACTTAGATCATATTTCTAACAATGAAATGATTCAAAAATGTAAATTTCATTTACATATAAATTTTATTAATTATGTTGGTGTCTTGTCACCTTTATGCACATCTGCATGTGGTGGCCCAGTTCAAAGGCATTCTAAAGAAGGCCAATATTTATTGTCTTTATTGAGAAATTATGGATAAAAATCAAATGCAGTGGAGAACTACAAAATTATATTTAGATATGGGGAATTATTGTTTATGTTAACATATGTTTTGTTCAATGCCATATTTCATGTTTTTGTATACTTTACATAATAATTTTTTTTTTTTTATAAATTACAACAGCGAGTTACTTTCTTTTTATATATATGAAAATATTAAATGTCAGTTGTATGCGCATACTAAAAAAATACTTTCGATTAGAAATTTTGAGTTCATTAATATATTATCAAACACATATGTCATAAAAAATGCAGGCAAAAAGGGAAATGTATTTTTGTTTTTAGTAGACTCAATTTAACTTCCATTGACTCTGAATATACTTACTTGATGTAGAGTGGCGAAATAAAATGCGTCTGAATCGATTCGCAGTTGAGAAAAATTTGCCACTTAAACAGAACTTTTGTGTTCAGTTTATCACTTTGGCATTCGAATGTCATTTATTTTCCATATTACCAAATTGTTTCAAATGATTTTTTATGTGGGCTTTTATAATTTTTTTTTGTTTAAAGGTAATTTTGTCCTTTTTAATGTAAAATTATATTAACAGAGTTTTAAAAGGTGTTAAAAATGATAGCAATTTCTTAAAAAAAAAAAGAGATTATCAACTATTTTTGTTTAGAAGTTTTTGATCAGAAAGATTAACATTTCTTTAATAACCATAGTCACTAACATCCCATTTGGCAGGGTGATATTATACCACTGAACATCACATGATCACAATTCTTTATGCTTACACAAGATGTTATAATAGAGATAAAATTCTCCATATAGTAATACCATTCAATGCAAGTCAGAATAATTAATGGATGCAAGAAGGTTTGTGCATAAAATTCATATTTAGTGCCTACTCATCTAATATCCCCATACATGATGTTTGGAAGAATGTTATATTTATTTATTATTTCAAAGAAAGAAAAACAAGTATGTTTTGAGAAGTATGTTTTAAAAGTTGAACTTGAAGCATGTGGAAATAAAATTATTTTTTAAAAAAATATTTTTAAATTTGCAATTTGTGATTAAATGAAAAAAAGTTTTTGCACATAAAATTTAAGAAAGAGTATTTTTAGAAAACTTTAAGCATGCATGTAAAGAAGAAAAAGTTTCTATGTATATTGTACCGGTATAAATCCACCACGCTTACTCATACCCAGTACCCGAGTTCAAACCCAGTCCACGTTTAAGAATAATTTCCAAAACGCCAACTGAATTCAAACCCAAACCCCGGTATGACTAACCGATGATGACTTTATAACAGCACGGGGTTATCCCTTTTCTAGCTCAGCTTAGAACATGGACTAAATTCTTACAGTTAATGATATATAGGTTTATTAGACTATAGATATTGGAACGGTCATTTATGTAACGTATATATTTAAGTTGCCAATACAGACAGAAAGTGGCTAAATAAACTTAGAGAGTAATAAGGTGGAGGACACAAAGATTAAGATTAAATAAAGTGTTTAATAAGCAAAATATAAAGCATATAAATATAGTGTTAAATAAGACAAATAGAAAGCACATGAATATAGTGTTATATAATAGAAATATACAGCATATAAATATAGTGTTATACAGTACGGTAAGACTTCATACATCCTCTTGTATTTGGCTACTAGTCTTTAGTGAATGTTTTATTTAATGAACAAACTCATGCCAATAGCTGTGTGATTGAAGGATTGACGGGTGGTTAAAAGGATCAGAGTATTAGAGCATTGGAAAAAATATTTATCTAAAGATTTTTGTTTACTTATTTTATTTGAATAGGCTCGAGCCGGAACGTAGACGAACAGTGGAGGTGGTTTTATATAAATACGACATAAGAGATAGATGTGCTGGTGGTTGCCTGGATTCAAGAGCCCTACAGTAATCACTTGCGGTGCATTAACGGAATACCGGGCGGCTTGTACTTTGACAAGGCTTAATGCCCCCAAGTAGCTCCGAGACACGACAACCAGCCGGGATCATTTCGAACCCCGGTGATCCAAGAGATTACCGGGAAAGAAAAACTGCTTTCATTCCCCAATGGTAGTATGGCGAGACGCTAACTTCAGCGAAGGAAAGGCATTGCCACAGACATGAAGGACGAATACTTGAAGCGGATTTTTTAAAAGAAATTATATAAAACCTGGAAACTATTTGTCTGTTTCTATGCCACAGGCTGAGATCCTTACCCCAATAAAACGTAGCGGACTTAAACTGACGGTGACAACAATAATTAGTTAAATTTACTCTGAAACTCTAACCCTTCGGGTTGACAAGCGGTAGCGATAGTATCAAATTATTCAGGGAGTTATTTCTCAGATCAAACATGACATTAAGATAACACTTTGAAACTATTATATATATATTTAATATTGAACCTTAGATTGTATTTTTATAACAACTTAACATAGAATAATAAAGTGATTTAACATTTACTAACTTGGAATGTGAAAGAATATTTAATTCGGAACATGAAATTACTTTTAAATTAAATCGATCATTATTACACCCTAGTTTACACCGGGTTGGAAATATTACTATTGGCATTGTTTGTTCATGAAATAAGCAACATAAGAAAATATAAATGCATTCATTTAAATGATTATTACTATTAATTATAATTTTATAAATGATTTCTAAAGACTAGAGCAGAGGGTTAAAAAAAAGAAAAGAAAATTTACTGACAGGTTAAATAATAGCATTATAAATGATATAAAAACTTACATCTGATTTACTTGATTGATAACATTAAGCACGGAAGAAAATTAAAGTTCGTGTAACAAAGTTCTCTTATTTCTTCATCCAGCTTGGCTTGTGACGAACGTAGGCGCGCATTTTTGAAAGTTATTTGTAAGGCATAGCTAACTTAGAGGTTGGAAGTTGGAAATTGTGAGTTACGTGAAACATGATCAAACAGCGGCACGAGGATCCATATTGGCGGGCAGAGACCAGCTCCTGCCACTTAGCCCATGAACATGGCGATTTACTGATAAACTTCTTAATAATAAGGTTTGAATTATACTCAACTGCTGTGTTGTCTCGAGACTACTTCTCTCACACACGACCAAAGTTAGAATGTAAGTTTTTTTCTAAAATAGCCACTGCTGACCTTTCCGACTTGTTTTTGTTTTAGGCTCCGCCTACTTTCTCTAGCCTCTAGCGATGCAGCTTGACCAATAATCAATTATCTGTTTCTAGCAATCTTTTAATTTTATACGCTATTTTTAAATTGGTACAGTAATTACATATAAAAAATTCCTTACTAATTTTGAATACAACTTAATTGCTCTGAACATTTGTGCAATTAGATTTTAATTAAAAACCCTGATCAAAGGAATGTGATTTTTGATCAGTATTTTTAAACGACTTTATACAATTTTAAAACTAAAATTTAAAACAAATACGCCCGCACTGACACTTTAAATTAAATGATATAAATTCACAAACCACGCACACACAAATATTATTTCATGGTTTGTGACATTTATATACGGGATCTTTACATATTTATTTATAACTATAAAATACATAACTAAATTTTATTATAATTTGAAATAGATAAAACCTCACTGCGGGCGAACAGTGGTTTGAATTACCGTACATGAAAACACCTGAAACGAAGATCGGTTCTCCGATCTGTCTGTTTCAATATCTATGTAAAACAAAATCAAATATAAACTATAGCATATAATTTAAGCAATAACATGCTTTTTAGAAAAGGGTCATGTAACATATTTGTGAAATCTGACATTTAGGCCAAGCTAGATGGTCATTGAAGTTTTTGTTCAAGTTGCAAGCAGGCATTAAAATTTTTTTTCTTTAGCAAGATAGTCCATAGCCAACTAAACTAATTCTCTAATATTGTTTGGAAAATGGGTTTCTTTTTGTCATTAACTGAAAAAAAAAAAGTCCCAGATTAATCCAGTTAATCAGATAAATGTTAATATGGAGTATATATCATAATTTAATTGGAACATGATTTCAGCATCTGTGAGGTGTAATGACATTTCCCCCACAGGCATTGAAGGTCACAAGACCATAATTGAACATTGTCATGTACACATCAAAAGTAATATTATTTTACCAAATAAGTTTAACATCCTCAATAACTAATTAATCGGAGATATAGACAATGTTAATGAAGGAAATTTGAAAAAATATTATATATTGATGCATAATATAATACCCTCTCATTTAACTGCAGAAAATCAGTGAAAACAAAAAAATAAGAAAATTTTCCTGAGCATTTTGAAAAGGTGATTCTTGTACAATTTTATAGGGGATAAAATTAGCTTAATTTAGCATTTAGATTTATAAATAAGGGAAAGATAAAATCTTTCTGATTTAAATATCATATGTAATAAATTGTACAATAATAATTCCAAATTTTTTACAACAGTTTTACAAAAAAGTGATTTGTGGATTAAACTGGGGAAGCTAAAGGAATAAACATACATAAAGATTACTTAAATCATCTAATATCAAAACTTCTCAAACTAGGAACCACAACTTCCCAAGAATTTATCAAGAAGAGCCACAAAAATAAATTTTATTTTTATATACAGATATATATTTTTAAGTTTTAATGTGAAAATGTAAACATTATAATACACAATATAATAATCATTCTTTATTTTAAACTCATGTATGTTAGCACTAAAAATAGCAGGAAATACCCTTATTTGCATGGTTTACTTTTCATCTTTGTAATGGCTATCACTGCTATTAGAACATTTGATATAATTCTTCATTAAAAATTTAACTCTGATATGGATAAATAGTTAATAAAAATGCCATATATTTTTAGAGATCAGAATGAAAACACCAAAGAATTCAAGATACAGGCAACAATATACAGTCCGTTTTTAACATTACCACATGCTTATAAAAGTACGGCCTCTTACACCACATTTTATACAAGATGGCCATTAATGGTAGATTCGCATTAACTTTTTTTTTTTTTTAAATTTACAAAAAAATTTTTTTTTTATATTTCTTCAATTATCAAACTTCCACTTAATTACATTTAATTTGTAAATAATTTTTGTATTTTTTGTTTAATATTTCTACAAATATCAAATTATTTTTCGTAAATTCATCGGCTATATTTTGTATTTTATATCTTGACACCCCCCCCTTTTAAAATTAGCTCGCCATTAATGGCACATTTTCAATAAGTTTTTGTTTCTATATTTTGTATTGACCTTATTTTGTATTTCATGCAGGTAAATTTTCACTAATTTGTTGGGTTTTTTTTGTATTTTTTGGTTAATATTTTTGTTGGGTTTTTGTAATTCATTTTTAAGATTTTTTAATAGTTTTCATGCATGTACATATTAAATAATTTTGTGTTACTATATTTGTATTCACCGTATTAAATTTTCACAATGTTTTTTTTTTTTTGTATTTTTTTCCAGGACCAAGAAGCATGCTGGTGTTCGGTGCGTATCACGTGACATTCGGTACTTACGGATAATTTGCCTGATGACGTATTAGCCTGAAGGCATACCGGTCTAATGTTGCGCTTTTTAACGTGACGTGTTCACGTGATATGCGGACACATCTTATCGAATAGATGTGTCTGCAGATCACTTGGAGACGTTATCTTAAAAATCGCAACATTAGACCGGTATGCCTTCAGGGTAATACGTCATCAGGCAAATTATCCGTAAGTACCGAAAAAATATATAAATAAGATCCTTCTTACTTTAAATATGGATTTGCATCTTCATGTAATGATTCACACAAGCCCATGGGTGTAATCTTCCCAAATACTTATCCAATGCTTGTATGAGATCTGACTTAGTTGCCATTTAGATATTGCATGTAGTGAATTTAAGAGTAAGACAGGCAATTTTTTTAAAAGATTAAAGAATTAAAACAGCAAACTTTTAAGTTTTTTTTTTTTTCAAAGCATAACTAAATTAAATTACAGATTAGAAAAAGCTTCTTATGAAATTGCTTTATTAATTGCTAAGCCAAAAAAATTATACAATTAGCAAAGATCTCTTCTTATCTCCAGCAATAAAAATTTGTGAAACTATCCATGGTTCTGAAATATCAAACACTTTTAAAAAAATTCCTGTCTAATGACACAATTAAAGAAAGAATAGATAACCCAACTGATAATATCATATCTATGTTATTATCATGAATCAACCAAGGCATTATTTTTTCCACATGACTTGATGAATCAATTAACAATAACAATGGTGCTAACTTAATGGGTTTGTCAGATGCCTGCACAATTTGCAAATTCATGAAGATCTACAGTTTGTAAAAAAATATCTGGTTCAATTAAAGAAAGAAATATACTTAAAGAATATATATATATATTGTAATGGGATGGGGAAATCAGGATGGTCATCCCTGGAGTGGTGGCAAATCATCCATAATAAACAAAATTTTAAAAATAAATATTAAAATAATTTTTAATATCCAAAATATATAAGTAATGTTATATATTAAAAGAGCATGAGATCAATTATAGCAACTAAAAGTACAATTAATCATACATCAACAAGCATTATCAATAAATATAAGTAATACTCAAGTCATAAAAAAACATTCATCATTATGAATGATCAATCAAAATACATAAATACAATAAGTCAACAGTCAACCTGATGACTGGATTGGAAATGGATCTTCTGTATAGACTATGCTAACTATTTAGCCCTTGCCAGCTTGTGCCAGATTATTGAAACCATTAAATTTGAATGCATGACTTAAGTGCTAATCCAGTAGAATACCTAACCAGAAAAATCTAAACAATAATGCTGGGATTTTAAAACAAGCTGATCATCATCAATACTCTGGCCACTTAGTCCCATTAATGTACTGGCCAACTATAAACTTCAATTCTAATAGAGACTAAACTAAAATAAAATGTAATGGATGCCCCTTAAGCATTAATATACACCCCCTTTCATATAATCAGACCATTATACACAAATCTAGCTCAGAGATCATAAGCTGTATGCTGTTATAATAACCAAGAGATAATGCAATACAATTTTTAACAATTGAATACAAGTTTATTAACAATAATAAAAAAAATTATCACACATATGTGATTTATAATATTCAAGTTATTACATTGATTTACAATGCCTCTTAATGAGTTACATAAACAGACACACACACACACACATATATATATATATATGCACAGATGTGTGTTTTATAATATACAAGGAATACATTTCAATTGACATGTAATAAAATTAAAAAATGACTAAAATTTTACATTTGTGTTCTATTTGACACTCATTGATATATATATATATATACACACAGAGTGCAGTACAATTTAGAAATGAACATATTTAAATTGACATTTACTAATAAAAATAATTACATTTTACATATATGTGTGGGTTACCATAAAATCAAAATTTGATTTATTATATTGTGATTTAGAAATATGTTCCAATATACAACATCTATATATATATCACCATACACAAGCATGTGGTAGAATATTAAAAAAAAAAACATATTTGAATTATTATAAAATAATAATTAAAAAAAACTGAGTTATCATATTCAATGATATCAAGTTATCATATATCATTGAACTGATGTGTGGTGTAATTTATTATTTAATATAAAATATTTGCATTGTTGTAACCTATAAATGAAATTCAGTATACATATTTAATAACATATTTAACATATATGTGGGTGTGTATTGAATTGCAGTCATACATTGATATCAATACATATATTTCATTTTTATCAAAATAAAATTAATTTTAAATATAATTAATTCTTGATTTAATATATATGTTGTGTGCATAGGAATGTACGTACACATTGATGTTTATATTATATATTTTAATTTGTTACAATATTATATTTTCATTATTAACCCAATATGAAAAATATACAAAATCATGTTTAATTCTTTCATAACAGTTTAATATCTTTTTTTTTTTTTAAAAAAAATCAATTTCTTGACCACTGATAAAAGTTAAATCTTCCAGCACCTATATTTTATTATTTAATACTTTTTGATAGACTGCCCTTTTTTTTCATCAGATTACTCTTAACTAATTATAGTTTTTTTTTTAAAAAAGAAATAAAGTCAATTTTATGATAGGTTATTTTTCAATTGTTGATTAATTAATTATCAACACTTTTAGAATGATATATTCTTAACTTTTTGATTTATGTTTTTTTTTACTTAAGCAAAATTATTTGCATTTGTTTGACTTTTAAAATGTCTCTCTTTTTTAATAAATGAAAAATAAAATCATTTCATATATATAATTTTTAAAATGTCATTTCAGACCAAAAATATTAAAATAAAATAACTCACTATATATACAGGTGATATGTTTATCTGTGGTTCCCTGCATGAACAGATAAACAGCACTATACATATACTAATTCTTTCTTCAAGCTGTTTCTCCTGGCGAGCTTGGTTTTTGGTCCATCAGGAAAGCATAGTCCAATATTGTCATCAAAAGAGGCATAATCAGGTTTATATTGGCATTGATTTGGTTCCACATATACTTCAGGTCACCCAGCTGACTTGTATACATTTAAGGCTATAGAGATAGAGAAGTAGGTCTTGCTTTTATGTGCATCTAAACTCCTCCAGTGAATCAATAGACTGCTTCTGGATCTCCTAACCTTGACTTCATCTACCTATCATTCATGGTTACTATTTGTATAACTCTGGAATCCAGTTGCTATTCTGCCAATTGCTTTTCAAAATAATAAAACCAGACTCTTCTGGCCAGCTAATTGCTGTCAACTCTTTTTCAAAAAAACTATTAACCAAACAAATAATTTTTTTATCCAAACCTTTTCTACTCTTGATAGCTAAAGTAATAAAAACACATTTTAAAAAGTTTTTATATGATGTTGAGTAAAACAATTTTAATATTTTCAAATCACTTTTAATCACAAACTACTTTTAAAAGCAACTTTAAAATTTTACCAAAGGTATGATTTACATGTTATTACTTGGAGCATTGTATATAAGCATCAATTACAAAAAAATAAAATAAACCATGCTTGTTTTTAAATTCAAAATCAAAATACAATATTAATTTATTTAGATCTTTTTAAATGTTTATTTCATAATAAAATTTATTTGAAATTCAGAACTATTTAATTCTTTTACTAAAAATATTTTATTCCAGGAAATGTAGAAAATATATATTAAAATTTTTTGTGTTTATTTCTATTTTTTCTTAATATGTGTACACACAACTATGTTGTTGTGTGCCATGTAACCCAACTAGTTACATTGCTCCCCTCTGAGAAAAAGAAAATAGAAATAAAACACCTAACAATATTTTACACAATATACATGTATAATCAAGAGAAAGTTTATATCTAAAACCATATATTTATCAATTTTTAGAGACCTGATACACATCTGACAATTAACAATAAATAGTGACCTGCAATTCTGAGATAGATAAAGAATTCAGCCATCAGACTATAAGTACACAATGCACCATGAACATCAAGAGGACTACCTCAATTGAGACACTAAGCTACTACAACCCTCGATAAAGGTAATACCAAACTCTTTGCAAAGCCTTATGGGAAAATATAAACTATGTCTTGCTCCTTTTCTTTGGAGACTTAGAGGTTAGAATCATGGCAGGATTATATTAACTGCTCTATGATAAACAATAGGAAATCAGAAAATGGGTTGGGGCAAATAGACAAGATATAACACCTCATGAAATTACATAAAAACATTGCATCCTCTAGCCATTGAAAAAACCCTCCATTCACCACCAAAATTGAACATACAGCTAAACAAATTTCAACAATCAAACACACAATATAATCTCCAAAATCATAAATTTTCTATTTAACGCTAAACATGAACTTCTTTAAAAATACATGAAAACTACTATTTTATAATTTACAATCATCAATACTCTTGTCACATATTTCACAGTAATTTTTAAAATTAATTCTGCATAAAATGTATACTTTTTTCTTTTTCAGTTGTGATTGAGATTAAGTTGATAATTTTGAAGTGATGATCACCAGTATGTGATCAGCATCAGCCCTAAGTTGGGCAGCCATTTATAATGATTGCTACAAATACATGATCATCATCAGACCTCAGTTGGGTAACCATTTATAATGGGATGGGGCATTTGATTTGAACCTGGGGTAGTTGTGTTGGTGGCAAAGCATAAATTATCAAATTTACAAAGAAGTATAATATTTAAGTAATATAAATATATAAATAATGTTTAAGTAAAGTAATAATACAGTTTATAAATATTAAAGAAAGTATAGATATTAAGTATGATATTAATATCCAAAATATATACATATAAATTTTTATATATTAGAGAAAAGAATGAGATCATGAGATTTCTAAGAGAGATCAGCCAGATATTCCTTAGAGTGACTAAAATTAAGTACATCAACCAGCACTATCACTAAGTTATAAGTAAGTACAAGTAATAACCATCCATTATCATGAACAATCAACAATAAAATAAATCAACAGTCCAACTTGAGGCTGGATTATAAATGAGTCTCCTGTAGATCAGGCTAACTACTTAACTATTGCAAGCTTGGGGCAATTATTTAAACATAACTTGGATGTACAAACTAAGTACTAATCCATAAGAATATAACCAAATAATAACATAATGCTGGGATATTAAAACATGCTGATCATCATCAATTCTCTGGCTACATAGTGTACTGGCCATTATAAACTTAATTTCTAATAAGACTAAACTAAAATGTAATGCAGGGGCTTTAAAGAATATAATATTATGCACCAACCAGGATATATCAATCATACTGGATGCTCCTTAAGCACTAATATATATCCCTCATCATATAATCAGACTGTTATGCACAAATCTAGCTCAGAGAACATACTATAATTGTTACTGTGATAAAGATGATGATGGTATACATAATATTCTAAAAATCTTAGTAAGTTCACTGGAATAATTTTAATAATGAAATACAAGTTTATTAATAACAATAAAATGAGAATATGGTCTCTAGAATAAGGCTATTCACATATCAATTAAATCTTCTGATTTTGACTAACTTACAATAAAAAATTATCACATTGTGATTTACATGATTAATATACAATTCAAATTACTATTATGGTTTACATATATGTTCTATTATGTTTACTTAAAACCCATTCAGCACACAGGCATGTGGCTTGATATAAATGAACATGTTTGAATTGCCATTTAATTAAAAAAATGATTAAAATTTACATATAAGTTTTTGACAAGCATTGATATATATGCACATATACATGTGTGCACATGCAATTTCTGAACATATTTGACTTGTTACAAAATAAATATTTTTAGTTTTTACTTTCAAATTGTCAAAATAATATATATTAATTTTTATAATACATAATAGCATACTTATGCTGTTCACATAGAAATGTATGTAAATGCACACTGACATTTATATTATATATTTTAATTTGTTACAATATATTTTCATAATTAATCCAATATTGAAAGTATACAAAATCATGGTGCTTAATTCTTTCATAACAGTTTTTTTAATATCTTTTTTTATTTATAAAAATCAATTTCTTTTCCACTGATAAAAGTTAAATTATCCAGCAGGTATATTTTATTACTTAATATTTTTTTTACAGATTACTTTAAAAAGATGTTTTTTTTTAATCAGGTTACTCTTAACTATATTTTCTTTTTTAAAAAAAAAAATAAAGTCAATTTTATGACAGGTCACTTTTTGATTGTTGATTAATTAATTATGAATGCTTTTAGAATAATCTATTCTTTACTTTTTGATTTTTTTACTTAAGCAAAATTATTTGCATTTGTTTTACTTTTAAAATCTCTCTCTTTTTAATAAATGAAAAATAAAATTATTTTATATCTTTTTTTAAATGACATTTCAGATCAAAGAATATCAAAATAATGCACTGTAAATATACATGACACATTTATCTGTGGTTCCCTGCATGTATTGATAAACAGCAGCATATACATACCAATTCTTTCTTCAAGCTGAATTTCTCTTGGTGAGCTTGGTTTTTGTTCCATCAGGAAAATATAATTCAGGACTGTCATCATTGAGAGATGTATAATCAGGTTTATATTGGCAATGATTTGGTTCCACATATACTTCAGGTCAGCTAGCTGACTTGTCCACATTTAAGGCTAGATAAAGAGAAGTGGGTCTTGCTTCTAGATGCATCTAAGTTTCTCCAGTGAATCAATAGACTGCTGATGAATCTTCTGCCTTGACTTCATCTACGTATCAATGGTAGATATCTGTATAACTCTGGAAACCAGTTGTTACTCTGCCAATTGCTTCTCAAAATAATAAAACCAGATTCTTCTGGCCAGTTAATTGCTGCCAACTATTCTCCAAAAAACTATTAACCAAACTGAAATAATCTTTTTATCCAAGCCATTTAGTCTTGATTACTGAGCTGATCAAACAGTTTTAAAAAGTTTTTCTCTGACCTTGATTAAAACAATTTGAACCATTTCAAATCCCTTTTAATCACAAGCTACTTTTGAAAACAACTTTGAAAATTTACTAAAGATGTGATCAACATCTTTTACATGAATAGAGCATTGTATACAAGCATCAGTTATAAGAAAAAATAAACCATGCTTGTTTTTAAATTCAAAATCAGAATACAATATTAATTTATTTAGACCTTTTCAAATATTTATTTTACAATAAAATTTTGCTTATCAGAACTATTTAATTCTTTTACTAGGATTATTTTATTCCAGGAAATGTAAAAAATGTCTACTAAAATGTTTTATGTGTTTATTTCTACTTTTCCTTTCCTATATATATATACACACAACAATGTTGCTATGTGCTATATAACCCAATTGGTTACAATATGTAGAAAATGAGCTTGAATGGCAAAAGTGCATCATGATTTATAAAAGACTTAAAAAGATTAGTATGAATTAAGACATATTTATTGCATTATTCAGATAAAATCTAGTATTTAGACATATAGAAAAATCACTTAGTCAAATGTTACTACAAGTTTCCACAATATTTAATTACATAAAAAGTAGCACATTAATATAAGTCTCTTGAATTTTATGCCAAAAGATGGATTTCGATTCTCTTGTATATCAACCATAAATAAGATGGTTATCCTCTGGTAAAGTTCTATAAACAATCACATTTTTTCCCCCATTAAAAATCCCATATTATCATCTTATTTTTCTGATCATCAATGAATTTGTTAGCATTCTTACCTCACAGATTTTTTTTTTAAAAAAAATTGATTCTTTCGCTGCAAGGAAAAAGTGTATATTAATTTTAAACATAAAATTGCAAGATCTCAAAATAAATTCACATGGTTAAAAAGTTCGAAGGATAATAATAGAAAACTGTTTGCTTCTCTCCATGAAATTCTTGGGAAAAAATATTTTACTGCTAGCGAAAAAGCAAAATCATAATTACTCATATTTCAATATTCAATTTTTTTTTTGACAAATAATTTCCAAACGTAAATGAAAATAAAATATGACTGAATAAGAGCACCATTTGCTTCAACCCTACAATTTAGCAACCTCCTGTGGTCGTCTTAAGAACTAACTGACTTGAAAGCAGATTCAACCCTTGAACAGCACCTAATTTTGAATCCAAAGACAAAAAAAATATCCTTCATATGTAAATGTAGCCTTAAATATTCTGGTTCTGTTCGCCCACATATCTTTGAGAAAATGCATTTTTGTAGCTATTAGTGATTAAAAATAATTATAGACTTTGTTTATCAACACAAACATTGAAGAAATAATCTAAGAATTGCTGTAACAAATATTTCATTCGGTACTATGTTTTATGTAGCAATATTCTAACACATCCATTACATTACATTATTAAAATCTCTTTTGTTGTATTATTCAATTTTTGTTCTCATCATTGTTAATAAGTTTTGAGTTTTATATTCCATTAACTTTGTAATTCTTTAAGTATTTTGTATTATAATAAAAATAAAAGTCAGAAAATTATTTAAATAAGCTAAATATAAATACAATAAAATTCCATAACAATATATACCTCTATAAAGAAATTTTTCTTTGAGGAAGGGAATAAATGTTTTTAATTTCAGGGAAGCCTTTATATCAATAAATTTTTGCAGTTGATATGAATCATTTTTTATAAATAATGCTTCAGAACATCAAGAAATCTCACAAGAGAGTCGAATTTTTTCAGAAGAAAATAAAGATTATTAATCATGAATTAGATTTGACTAACAACTACAAATAACTTTGCAAATTATTAATACAGATGAGACCACAATGGATAAAATTAAGCATAGAATTAAACTTGGAGGAATTGATTTTGATAGAGATAATTTAACACTAAAATAGACCCAGGTATTTAAGAGATTTTAATAATTCTTACTTATGGATCTTAGACATTTAACAAAATAGTAATATAAAAACTCCATATTGCTTAATAAAGAGTGAAGAGGTATTTGTTGGGAATTTTAAGAAAGAATTTAAACTGATATACTTGAGTGATAGAATAAACAACTATCTTTGATATCATTGAAAATTAAGAGACGAAATGAAGCTGGGCTGGACATATTGTTAAAAAAGATATAATAAATGAACAATTGATATTTTAAACTATTCCAAGAGATTAAAAAGACCTAGAAAGAGGCCGCACATGAGATGGACAGATTAATTAAGGAAATTTGTTGGTGTAATGTGAAGAAAAGATGCTATGGATCAGAGAAACTAATTTAAACTTGGAGAAACCTTCATTCTGCAGTGGATCAAAAATATAGTTGAAAATGATCTAAGTTGGTGAGTGAAGTTAAATAGTTCAAGAATAAGTGTAATAGCAAACACCTAATCTGGAGTCTGTCAAATCAAAAAAATAGCTAAGTAATGATTATAGAAGATTATAAAAGTTATTAATACCAGTTCAATTTTAATCAATTGATGTTTAATAAACTAATCTATTAAAAAGTTATCAAAGTTTGAATAAGTATGATAATAAACCACTAATTATCGCCAATAAATTTTGTAACTAATTATGATTAGGATTGCTAAATGAACAAACGCATAGTTAAAAGTAACAGGAAATACTACATTGTACGAGGTACAAATGTTTATTGCATTATAAAAGTATTAATATTCAAGAATTAAATGATTAAAAGGTTATAAAAGTGACTTCACAAATTCAACCTTAAATTTGTAATTGGGATCGTGTATAGAAATAGCCTGGAAATAATAGAACATGATAGATTTCAATTAAAAGGTATTTTAAACTTGATGGCACTAATTTTATAAATTATCATGAGTTTGACAGGTTACATGTACTCATAGCATAGATAATGAACTTGCATATGCATAACTATATAAATCTTAGCAAGATTAAAGCAGTTCTTATCTTACAGAGCAAAGAATGATTAGATTGAAGAGTTTGGTAGAGAAAAGAAGAATTGTTTTAATATCCCAAAAAAGTGTGGAAATCTAAATATGCAAGATAATTAGTTTCATCTTGAAGACTATAAAACTACCATATTTCTAAAAGACATTCTCCAATAGTCAATCACAAAAATGAATTTGGTTTACAATTTTTTTCACGAATTGAAAGATTTCCGTTGAAGACCTAAATTTTATGGTCTCCAAGATAGAACTATTTTGCTTAGCTAGATTCATGCACATTCTTAGTTAATATTAAAGCAACAATTCTTATTCCCTAATATTATTTTTAGTCTAAGCATATCATCTGACTTTGAACTGCTTTTAAAATGAGAGCAGCTCTAACCTTGCTGAGGTTATCTCAAAATAGGATTATTTTGTCAATAATTTTTTATTCATATCTAAATATAAGATCAGTATAAATAAATCATTATTTTACAACAACAACAAAAAAGGATTGATTCTGCATTAATTGATTGCATCAGGACTAGAATGAGCTATTCAAAGTTTTACATATTCTTATTTATTGTATGAACAATTTGAGATCCATATTTAAAACTGTTAGAATTTCATCCAATGTACATCATATAAAAGATTTATATAAAATAATTATTTATAAAATATAAATTGCTAGTCTGTAAATGAGATGCATTTATTAATATTCAATCTATTACAGAGAACTTGAACAGACTTTCAAGTTCCCTTCAGTTTCCCATTCTATCTCTCCAGTTGGTCCAGATCATATCTCTCTCTCACACACACAAATATGTATATAATCAGTGCTTGGTTTATATTAAGATAGCAAATCTTCAAATTTTAATGGACAGGCTTCAATCCAACACTTCAGCAATCCATACCATTGAAAATCTGATAATGAAATGTTCACGCTGACTTTAAGTCATTCTCACTCCTCACATATAGGACCTTGTCTATTTAAATACACAGAAGAGGCATGAACAGGATACAGGCTAAATATGCACTATTTGAATACAAATATAATTTATATACTTGGAGTTTAGATGTAATTATAGAAGATTTGAATACAGATTTCAGCTATCCACTCTGTCTCATACAATCGATACACAGGAGCATATACATGTGGAAAAAAATAAATGACTTCTAATATATGTATTTTATGCTGAACCAGCTCTTATCAATTGATCCAGATCATCATCTCTCACACACATATAATCAGTACTTGGTTTATATTAAAATAGCAAATCTTCAAACTTTAATGGATAGGCTTCAATCTGCTCCACCCTCCAACTCTTCAGCCATCCATACCATTAAAAATTTGATGGTAGAATGTCCAAATCCCATTGATGTGAATTGGTTGGATGAAATGAGTGGATAGCTGAAGGTAGCTTAAAAGTCTGTGCACAAATTCCCTATAATTATATCTAAACTCTAAGTATATAAATTATACTTGTATTCAAATATTATATATTCAACTTGTATCCTGCCCATCCCACTTGTGTATTTAAATGGACAAGGTCCTATACATGAGGGGTCAGAATGAATTAAAATTAACACATGAGGAGATTTGGGCAGTCCATTATCAGATTTTCAATAGTATGGATGGCTGAAAAGTTGGAATAGATTGAAACTTGTCCATTAAAGTTTGAAGATTCTAGCTTAATATAAATTGAGCTCTGATTATGTGTGTGGGAGATGATCTGGACCAACTTATGAGTGCTGATTCAGCTCAAAATACATATTTGGAGATCATTTATCTTTTTCATATGTGTATTGGTTTTATGAGAAAGTGGACAAGTGAAGGGAGCTCGAAAGACTGTGTTCAAATTCCCTATAATTACATCTAAACTCCCAAGTATATAAATTATAATTGTATTCAAATATTTAATATTGAATCTACAAAATGGAGTTGAATGTTAAGATAGTATTTGTCATATGAAGTTTACAAGGTTTAGCACCAGAAAATTTCTATCTTAATATATAGTCTAAAAAGGAAAAAGATGCTCTTTTTAGTAACAACCACGCATGATTGACTAAAGGTTATTTCATAACCTTATTAAAAACAAAGATAATTGTCTCTTAATGATTTACTATGCAAAGAATTTTGTATGAAGATTGGGAAACTAACCATTTGAGAGATACAGAGTCTCAATTTTTGAAACATTTATGATTTCATAACCTAAATATAAAAAAAATTCTAAGCATTCTACATAATGCTTTATTCAATTCCTTAATCTTACTACTTTGATTGGTAGCAATATTGTTATAAGCTGTTAAATATCTTCTCTTATTGCTACAGTGGAAATTAAAATTAAATAATATATTGTGATGAATAGAAGAATTTTTATGATTTCATTAGTTACAAAAAGTATATAATAAACAAAAGCAAATGTTCACACCCATCTTCCGAAATATGAAATAAATACTGCAGGAATGATTTGGAAGAATTCTTTTTAGGAAAGGAGCATATACAAATTAAAAATTGAGAAAAGTGCCATAAAATATGCATTATTTATATGATAGAGACAGATGTTTTATATAATATGAGAATATGTAAAAATGATTCCAGAGATACAACAGCTTATTTGAAAGGCTTTATATAGATAACATAATGAACAACACACTTAAAATTGATTTATATCTTAAATCAGACATCTGGTTATCTTCACATGCTTTCTGATTTATTGAAATGGGAAAATTGCATACCAAGAATGAAAATTGAAGATTATTTAAGACAGTTTAAAGTTTTGCATTCTGAAAGATACAAAGCTAATGAATCTGTTTGTTCATGAAAAAATGAATGAATTATATTGAGGTAAGACTGGGATAAATAATTATACAAATGAATGAGATATAGAACAAATATATATTTCTGAAGTTAAACATCATACATTTGCTGCTTTCAAAATTTTATAAAATACACTAAGATTGAGACCTAGAGCTATAGTCATAAATCAACCCAATTGATTTTCGAAAAGCATTTGTCCATGAACAAATTCTATAATCTTCCAGTCTCAACAAAAATTTCAGTCTGATATAAAATACTAGTGTAACCTATCCATTTCTTGCTTTATTTTCAAGTCTTTGGGCTCAAAGTTTACATTTTCGAGTTATATCTATGCTTTAGATAGTAATAAGATTTTTTAAATCTCATATTCAAGACCTGTCAGGTAATGTTGACTGATGTAGCTTGCTAGATCAATCAACATTACCATGTAATTAAAAATATAGTAGGAACAGGACCTCATTGGACAGCATAATCTAGATTTTGAATATGCTTATAAACCCTCTTGCAGCATGTTATTGATATAATGTTCATTAATGTTTATGGATATAAATTTATTGAATTGTTTAACCATATATATATATTGTTAAATAATGAAGTCATTAAACATTTTCAAATCTATAAGCCACCAAAATTATTTATGTCTGAAAATTCAGATATTTAATTCTATTCTGAAGCATTTTTTCATTTTCTGTTCATTAAATTCCAATACAAGCTGTGTTCTCAGTCAGTCTCAAAACCAAAAAAATAACTGCAAAAGTTTTATTTGCATTAACAATACTAAATTATTGTCACTTCCTATCTTAAGAACTTTTTTATAGGCAAATAATCTAGCTCTATGGATTTTTTCTGCAATTAGATATTTTCTTTTTTTTAAAGAAATATTCCTTCCTAATCAAATTCCATTTTTGACTTGCATATTACTTAGATGACTTTTTTCTTTAGCGAATTGTTTGTAGTCAAAACTCATTGTCTTAACTGTACAAACTTTTTATTGATGATAAATCAATGAATGGTTATCAAATCACTTTATATATATATATTCTTTTAAAATCCTCCCAAATAACATCTTTCATTTAATAATGTGCATAAAGGTCAATTGACTTAAATATGAATGATTATTTTGGCTATTTATATATGTAATTTGCATATTTTTTAACTATTACAATTGCCTCTTCAGATTAAAGATGGTATTTTAAAAACTAAGAGTTCAAAAATCCTGTCAGACAAAAATAAATAAAACCGATCTTGATCTAACAATTCCCAATTAAAAAAAATAATTTTGAAATGGAATAATACTGAAAAATAGTCTTTCAATAGTGATTTTTTTTTCCCACTGTAAAAGCAAATATATGTGCTTCTAAAAAGAAACTTAGAAAGTACCAATTTAGAACTTAAATTATTCGCCAGTAAAAATTTGCCATTACCACAGTTTCTTCTTATTAATGGTTATTCAATTTAAAAATGATCTACCTGCTGGCAAAACACTGAAATGGAAATTATTCAAAACATATTAAATAACTAAACATCATATGATCACCATACAGTATGGAGAGTTTTGCCTTTGTTTACAACATATTAAATACTAAAATATTTATTAATTTCATTACAATCAATGATGATATTTGCTCCAGAGTGAAAAAGACTCAAATGATAAAACCAAAACAAAATAATTCAATCTCACTTTGTACCACTAACAATCCATTCCAATGTGACTCCTACTGAAGATATTTTGATGAAACAAATATACTTTTTCTCATAATTAATATAGCAGTTCAAACTCTCCAAATGATCTCATATTTTTATAAATATACTAAATTCTTTAATTTTGTAGAATTCTTGAAACACTAATTTTCACTTCGATTCATTCCATGACATCTAATTCTGAGGTATTCTTAATTGTGCAATTGTTCTCAAACAATATTGATCTTTCTCAGGCATGTTTTGGCTAAGCAATGAAAAGTCAAAAGACCCAAATCTGATCATAGCAGATCATATATTGACATCAATCTAAATTATATTTTCTCATGCTCTTTAAAATACCAGATATCATTGAAATAAATATCCAAAAGAGCAATAGGATGAATGACATTAATAGCTTCAAATTCCATCCTAAAATTTAATCTAGTACTATACTCTGGTCTTTGATAAATTCCCATGCTTCTTTGCACATTAAAAGTTTTAAATGTTACTAATCTAGTCACATAGTATCTACATATCTAATGATAAATGCTCAATATGCAGCAGATTCAACAAATTATGTCACATGGCTTTAGTTTCAAATTCAATTTATGCTTGTGATAGCATTGACAAAGGCCAGTTAGCAAAAACTGCTTTTCCAGAAGAAAACTACTACCAAGATGATTTTATAATTGAAAAAAAAAAAAGTGAAGATAATGATGTATTTCAAAAAATGAATTATAAAAGATTAAATAGGATACAAATTAGAATATTATTAGGATTAAAGATGGAATAGAGAACAAATTAGAAGATTTTTGCATCAATTATCAAAACACAATAGGTATACAATACTATTAAAACAGCATTCTTAAATGCTTAGTTATCATCAGATCATTAATTTCTGTAAATTAAACGGACACATTGTAAAAATCCATCAATAAACTTTTTGTTGCCTAACTACAAACTTCCTGTATACATAGTTATAATGGATTCAGATTTTCTTCTTTATTTGGACCCTATTAAAATTAATATTAAATAATAACATTATTGTTATTAGTGATTTTAATATCTAGTGAATATACATTTTAAATATGTTTTGTATATTTAATATGTATTTTATTTTGCACAATATCTTTGTAGTAATCAAAACAATAAACAATTTTTATTTTTTAATATTCACTTTCATGTTGCAAAAATGTGTAATACTTATTTAGCAATTTGTCTCCCCACCCCCTTCTTATTTTCATAAGAAAATGGAGGAGGGTGAAAAAAGATATAGCAATTATAGTTGCTATTTTTTTATACCTATAATAAGACCAACAGTAATAGTTTTTCGAAAAATTAATTTTTTTATTTAAAAAAACAAAACAAAATAGAAACATGGAATAGAATTTAACTATAAAATATAATAGATTAATTCATTTACAGCATCATATTTATTATTATTATTTTTCATGTATCATAGCATCGGCCGGGAAGCGAACCCGCTAACCCAGGACAACTGCTTGTAAGGCAGCAGTGCTGACCTCTCGACCACCAACGCTTGACATTTATTATTATTTTTAAAAAAATATATGTTCAATAACGCAAAAAAAGAAATATGTAAATTGCAATTCGTGCTCCAACAATAAATACTGGCAGTTATAAAATTTGAAGAGTCTCCTTACAATATTGTCAACATAAAGACTTGTCAGAAAGTCATTATTAAATTAAAATACTTTATCATATATTAATTAAATAATCTATCCCAAATCAGTCTATATTTCAGAAAAGTTTTGCCAATTAGGCGACTTAATTTGCAGATGTTTACTGAACTATATATATTTTATTTTAAACTATATGTTTACTAATTTATTTTTCTTTACTGAGTATATTAATTACTTTAAACTGTTTTAAAATAGATGTTATACTATTCAAAGTTATTATAACATAAACGACTTGTATATAGATATAAATATTGATATTGGAAACATTTTTTTGGAATCAATAAAACTATATTCAAACACACACACAATACAGTCTGTAATACAAATTTTAATAGTTGTCAGATATTACTACTTTCCATAACAGCATTTTATATTTAAATACAAATTAAAAAATAAAAGTTTTCATTAATTTTTGTTCATGTGATTTCAAAATAAAGACACAATAAAGATTTAAGAAAAAAATAATTTATTAATAAAAATATATACACACATTTATAGTACAATTTTTTTTAAGTGGCATTTATTAAGCACAATATTATGAATAATTTACTATCATAACCTCATATATAATAAACATGCACATATCTGCATGTACTTCTGAATGGATATACTATGGTGAAAGCAAATAATTAAATGAAGAATAGAAATAAATTGAGTTATACAAATTTCCCAAATCAAGCTTGAAGAAAAAAATTTTTTTTCAAAAATTTGAGTATTGTTTTATAATTATGAATTTTATCGGTATCATCCACAGTTTAAAAGTTTTATATATTGATTCACAGTAAAAGGAAAAAAAATCTCACTTTGGTCATATGACCTCCTGAGTAACAGCTGTACGATTACATTTTTATTATACAAAAATTATTCAGATAATTCATCATTCAGAGAATCATGTGATATTTTAGTATTATAAGTGACAGACTTGAGCTTTTTATTTAGAGATCTTTAGCTCTTCAATCCATAACTCGACCACTGGGACACATAGAAAAAAAAATTTCAAGTTTATTCAGTCTAGATTCCAATCCAATTTAAAGGTATGATAGGTATATGTGCTACCACTAAAATCTTTTTATTATAGTAATGATAATCAAGTAACTATTAGTTTATCATAGTGTTTTTGTGATGAGAGTTTTTGAAATCATAATTATTTTTCAGCACATTGCTCAAAATGTATATCTTATATATTCGAAGTATAGAAAAAAAAATAAGTAAAAGAATTAATGCTTGGGAGTTAATATGAAGTTCAAACTCCGGAAGTGGCAAAGTTGGGTCACAATACATGGATTCTAAGATCCAGAGTTTACCACTCTATCATTGTACCAAACACATATTTTTCAAATTATATACTATTAGATTAAAAGCAATTTATTAGAAAAATTTTCTAAGTTCAAAAGTGAAAGAAAAGCCTTTTGAAAAAGGTTCTTAATTTATATAACAATGAATCAGATAGCAAAAAAAAAAAAAAAAATCTTAAATAGCTTTGAAAATAAGAAATGACCCTACTTCTAGTTTATTATCTCATTTATGTCATTACTATTTCTGACCATCAAAAATGATCTACTAAAAGATTGATGCCCCTTCTTTTATCTTAATATGCTCACAGTTTAAAAATTGAAAGGATATGTCAAACTTAATAAAATTCTAATTTTGTTGCAAGATGACCAGACAATTAGCTTTAACCATGAGATCCATTGAATTAAACTTTCTGAATAAAGGTTGTTATCCTGAGGAAGATTTCATATAACCACCCTTATATTTCATTTTTGACTTATCTTTCTATTGACTGTGCAGGTTAAAAAAAACAAGATAATGGCCCATTCAGAAAGTATTAATTAATGAAACAAATTCTTTTATGTTTTTTTTTTTTATATTGCGAATAAAATATCTTTTGGAGATACAAGATGGGTTTCAAAAAAAAAAAAAATTTTTTTTTTATATGTTAACATAAATATAGTCGCTAAAATAATTTAATAGTGATAATCTTTTCAATGGTCTGATAGTAACTTTTCATTTATCACAGATATAATGAATAAACTTCCTTGTGAGTTTAATTGCTAGAGATTATGCCACTGCTTTTACACAACTATCAAAATTGGAACGGGGACGAGATGATTTTGCTAAAGAGCTGCCAGTTTTTTCAAGAATTTGATAAATATCTAGTGACTCGCCTGTAAAAAAAAAATAAAATAAAATAAATGTTCTGAATTATTAAAATAATAATGAAATTTCTACTTAATTTTGATAAAAATTAAACCCATAACAGAAAATGAACATAATAAACAGTCAGTATGTTATGATTTGTAAATATTTAAAAATTAAATCATTTTTACCAGCAACTCCAAAATCCTTTTATCTCTAAAATTCTCATAAATCTTCAGATTTTAATTTTTCTTTTAAGATTTACATGAGTCATATAACATCTATTAACTTTCTAATGAATTGATTAGTCTCTTATATATTATTTTAAAAATATCAGAAACACAGATAAGATTAGCAGAATATTTATCATTTCTGCTTTATATCAAAATCTATCACCAATTTTACATTGATTTTCTCAGTGTTTCAGTTTAAATGTTTAAAAAAATTTTTTTATAAAGTAAGCTGAATACCTCTAATTAAATTTCCATTACTTCATTATTATTATTTTTAATTTGCAGATATATATGACATAATCCCTAAAAGATGGTTGTGGTCCTTCCTGCTTTGATTCATCTAGACTGTATGATGAAAAGAATTCTACAGACACTTAATAATGCATTTAAAGTGTGTATTAAAAATAAATAATGAAAAAGGTAACTTCATATTTTTAACATTTGAAAAACAAATGAAATTTTATTACATTAGGTTAACACAAAAGTTAAGTAAATAATTTTAGACTTATATAAGTCTATTATTTGAAATTAAATTGAAAAACTGCAATTCTTTCACGCTTATTATAATACTTATCTGACAGCCAATCAGATGTTATGATAGCTGTCTAGCATTAAATTTCTTTCCCATATCCATATATATATTCATCATCATCATTTTCAACTATTATTGATCCACTGCAGGATGGTCTCCCCAAGTTCAACCCAACTTCTCTAATCCCTAGCCTCTCTTCCCCACATCATCCCAGATCACTTCACTTTTAAGAATAAAATCATAAATGTCTCTTATTTTTTTTACTAAATTAGAAGTTTATCTTTTAAAACTCTAGTTCACAAATCTGTTTGTGGTGGAATTTTGTATTTTATGATATTATTATAAGAACAAGAAGAGCAGAAGTGTGTGTGTGGGGGGGGGGATGGACGGACGCTAATGCTTTGTTTGTTTAAAGTGTTTGAAATAATTTGGTCACCATAAAAATCAAAGATCTTTAATGATGAACCGGGTAAAAGTGTATTATGCTTTAAAAGGGGAAAAAAAACTGTTAACAAAATGTTTAAATCTAGTTTAATTTTTATAATTTATAGAATTATTATCAATAAGGGTATAAAGTACATGTATAAATAACATTTACTAATCTATGTTATGTAGTTAGATGTAATTAATTATTTAAAATTTTGTTTATTTTAGTAAATATTACTAAATAGTTATAATAAAGAGAGAAAAAAAACAATAAGCTAGTAAAATATACATATGAAAGTAATCACATACATTTATTATAAGAAGATGGAATCTGTATGTATTCAAATATAATATTGGAACAATAGATTGTGATATTTAAACTTTGATCTTATATTCAACTATAAATAATTTAATATAATTATAGTGGAGTTATAGACAATCCTAATTTGTAAGTCATTATAGTCTATTATGGGTAAGAGACATAAGGAAATAAGTATAGATTGGAGATGAAGGCAAGGAAAATTGCATTGATAAAATTAGAAATAGGAAGTTAATTGCTGAGTTGTTTATATAAAATAAATATTAGGATTTTGTTATTTTGAAATATACTAAAAGTATTATATTAACATTTAGGATAGTATCATAAACTTTAAATGTAAATTATTACAGGATAAAATAAGTTGCTATATTTGAAAGTGTATAGTATAATATTTTCATTTTTTTATTTTGTCACAGAGTTAATAATAAGGCCATTGGAAAATTGGTAACATAATGAAAAATCAATGATTCAATAATTATTAAATTATTTTTTTATTGGCTTAAGGTAGAAAGAAATATCAAATGATAAATGTCATGAGATATACAAAAGAAGATAAACACTTAATATTTGATAATATTAAAATCAGTTTACTTTATTTAAGAAAGAAAACAATAATGCATATTTTTAAATCTTCTTATATCTTTGAAGTATAATTTATAAGGAATAATGGGTATAAATAAAAGTCTATAAACAGGGAGTGATTATTTAATAAATATACATGATTTATTATATAAGAAAATAAAGTTCAATATAATAATAGAACCATATTTTATAAAAATGGGGTATTGAATTTAAGAGAGATGTAATTATAAAAAAAGGAAATATAAATGTTTGAATGTTAAATATTTTACTGTATGATATTATTATATAATATTTTTTATATTGTTATGTGTTAAGTTATTTATTAATTCAAGTTATTAAAAGATTTTGTAAATAATATGTTAATAAAGTTAATGTTTATAAGTTGAACTAAATAATCAGAGTTGCATTTCTTTTGTTTAAGTCATCATTACTATACCATCTTTATAGAGTATTAATTGTATTATACACATTAATTAAAGTGTACAATCTAAAATTTGAATAAGAAACCATTTAAAGATAAGATAATGTATAACAATTATAAAAGAATAATATATCTCAAAAGATATATTAATTTATACCAATTTACCCTGATCACATAAATCATTAATAAAATATATATTGTAAAACTATTAAAGTATGTTTATTTATAGTAAATTAGATTACAAATTATTTATTGTTGGGATTAAATATTATGATTATAATTTAAATAAAATAAATTATTTATTATTAAAATATTATAGATCATATAATATAAAATAGTAATATAATTTTAGTTATAAATTAAGATGATTAGCTGTTTATTAATTAATACATTACCTATAGAATTAAGTAAAATCTCTCTTGATACCTTATAGGTGCAATGAATAGCTAATTAAAAATCAATGCTAATCCTGAGATCTCCATAGTATATTATTATTATTATGGTCATTATTAATTACAATTCTATAAAAATAACGATAATAAGAAAGAAATATACAATAAAATGAAAGTATAACTTATTAATTAGGTAAATTATTTAAATGTAATAATTATAAATGTTTTATTATATTTATTTAAGTATTATTGTTCATCGTGGGAATATTTAGATACTTAATAGGAGTATCTTGGTATTCTTATGCCATTGAGCAAATAATTTGGTATTTGTTTAATGTTAAAGGGTTTGTGATCTTATTTAATAGGATAAGTGGGTCTCATAATTGCCGGTATAATTTAAACATAATTTAGAAATAATTAAGAGTGTAAAATTGTATCTAGATAAAATAAAATGTAGCTTGGCTTAGGGACTTGTTATGTTTTCTAGGGGTCATACCTATTGGTAGGGTACAATATATATATATATAAACATATATATGTATGTATAAGTTTTCAGGAACAATCAACTCTTCTAGCAATTCAATATTTCCCTTTAACTGTCAATGCTATTATTTATAAGCAAAATACCATACACACCTTAAATGAACACTTTACAATGCAATGTATAATATAAAATAGAAGTTATTCTTTCTTGCTTACTGTTTCAACTGTTCAGCAGTCATCATCAGAGCTACATTTAAATATATATATAATTAATGCTTATCTATACATACATACTTATATATAAAAAATATCGTAAACAATTTCCTATATTAGGGATTTTAAAAATAATAATATAATTTTTTAATGATTATTTTAATTTTTTCTCTATTATTTTAAACATAAATAAATTAATAATAACAACATAAAATATTTATATAATTCTATTTTTTTGTAAAATTTGTAATTCTTTATAAATAATTTTACCTCTTTTAAACTCTTAACAATTTCTAAATAACTTTTACTGAAACAATTTTAAATTATCTTACATTATCATTCTAATTCCCTCTGCAAGTATGTTTTAAAACTACATCTTAATTTTTAAACTGTACATACTTATTTTATTAATAAAGATTATCTTTACAAAATTAATGTCTTTAAACCCAAATCTTTATTTAAAGATGATTTAATATTTTTAATTAAGGTAGCTTTTTAATCTTTCTATCCCTTCTATTGTTAGTATAATTAAACATCTTTATACTATCTTTTTCAAATTAAAAAAATATATTATTTTTAAAATACATAATGTAGGATATTGTTTATAATGTTTTTATATATAAGTATATATGTATAGATAAGCAGTAATTATATTTCTGACAATGACTGCTGGGTGGTTGAACCATAAGTAAGAAAGAATAAATTCTATTTTATATTATACATTGCATTGAAAAGTGTTCATTTAAAGTGTATAAGCTATTTTATATGTACATAAATCAATGCATAACAGGATAAATAGTGAAAAAAAATTATAATACTATTATTTCTTATAATGGATTCTTCTCTCTCAAAGTTTCATTTTATACTTGCTTAGCGCACACTTTTCAGGTACTAATTTAGCGATCCCACTGTTACTATCTTCATACTACTATCTTGATGCTCGCAATTAGTTTTAGACTGGGTTTTTTTAATATGGCCCATTTTACTCTGTATAAATTTACATAAGTCTAATTATTTTAATTGCAAATTATTAATTTGCATATGTACATTTTTACAGAGTAAAGTTAAATTAAGATAATTAATTCAGGAAATAAACTACATATTTACAATAATTATGAAATGACCTTTATTTACAATCTATATAATATATGCATGGACACTCCAGCTTATTAGTGCACAAGATAGAATTACATAGCATTCATTTTTTAAAAAGATTTTTGCAAAAACAAGAAAACATGCAAATTGATATATGCAAAATAAAATTTTAAGATTTGAATATTTAACTGATTTACTTATAAATGATATAATAAATGATTAGTTTATTCTTTTGAAAAGAGAAAAAAAAAAAGTCACCTGGTGGTATATTGTATCCACGCTCAAGTCCTTGTGGATTTGAAGGAGTTTTGCAATCCATTGTGACTTCTTTTCTGAGAACAGTGTCAATATCCACACCACTGAAAAACGCTACAGACTGCAAATACACAACATAATTAATTATATTCCAAAAATAATTGTGTATATGTGATATATCTATAAAACTTGTTAAGAATTAGATTAGGTCTATGAGTAATTGAATGTAGATTTTAAAAAAAAGATAATAGAAAGTATTAGTCTGGAGAGTAGCTTCATATGATGCAGGAGTATAGAGTGGAAAATAATTACAGGATTTTGGAAAGAGGAGAGAGATAATTGAATAGATAATATTAAAGAATTAATGAATTATTAAAGAATGAGTAAGATGAGGATATATTAGAGAAAAAAGAAAACTGAATAAAATAAAAAAAAGGAAAAAAATACGATACATAATTTTAATGATAGGATTAAATATGAGAATCTGAAGAAAGAACAGTTAAAAAAAAACCTGGGAAAAGTGGTTTGTAGAATGATTGATTATTAAAATTGAAATAGTATGTCATCTCAAAACTTTTATTAAATATAACCACAGCATGTAATTTTTGTCATCTGAAAACAATATTTGTTTTTCCATATTCTCAATTTTTCAAATATTGAAGTCAGAAACTTTAAAAATATAATTAAAACAAATTAATTCATTTTGTTATTGTATTTATAATATTTTAAACTTTATATTAACTACAATCATAAAAAGTGAATCGTATATTCAATTGCATATTCTGGCACGTAACAAGACTTTCCAAGCAGTAAGCTTTTCGAATATTAGTCTTATTGATTAATAAATATTTTGAACTTCATTTTGGTATGAAGTGACTAACCAAAGACAAAATAAATTTCTTATTTCAGGTATCAAATTTCTTACACAAGGATAAAACGATTCATGCTAAGTGCAGTTCATATTTTTAATGATTTGGAGAAAACATATTTATGTTAACAAATATAACTAGTTAAAAAAAACTTACCAACAAAAAAAAGTAAACCATAGGTTTATGCAAAAATATAAAATCATAAACTATCATAGGTGAAAGTGACATCATATTATGATCCTGTTTTATTTCTATAGTCAGTAAATTGACAATCATCTGACAACTCAGATTAACCTGAGATATTTACATTCTTGCCAATAATAACTAATTATCCATTTACTAACAAACAATAGAGACTAGCTGGGCTAGTTATGGGTCAACTACTTAAAAAAATGTATAAGCTTCATCTAGCTCTAATTCAAATCATAGATCATCGGCATAATAGATAATATGTTAATCACCATATTATGAAGCCTTCATTATAAAAGATATTAACTTCAACTCCAAATCCATATGACATTATCCATATTTGATTAATAAAGTGAAGACTTAACTATGTCAAAGGCCTTTGTAAAATATAACTTTCAAAAATAATTTCTGATGAAGATCAAAACATAAATACAAATATTGATTATATTATGACATTTGAAAAAGTTGTTCATAATCTGAATCTTTTTTATTAACAAAAAATCTTAATCAGTTGAATTCTTAAATATTAGCAAAACAATATATATTTTTTTCCAATTAGATATTAAAATAATGTTTATCACACCATTGCCAAAATGAACTCACATAATTGTTTTTAAAAATAAAATATTATTGCTTTGTAATGATATTTGCACGTTCAGAGACAATTTTGGATACAAATGGATGACATTTTTTTATTGACTTTTCAAAAATTATTTTAAAAACCATAATAACAGAGATAAATTTCTATTTCATCCTAATGACATAATTAAAATAAAACAAATTAATATTTGTAATATTTTCTTGCCTAACAACACAAAATTTTATTCCGTTTTTACATTACATCCAAAAATAATGGTTTAAATAAGAAAGACTTACGTAAGTTCATTAAAAATGAAATTAATAAATTAATTTATTAACCATGAATAATCTATCTATCATCATGGCAAATCAAATGTAGATTCAAAATTTTTTTATTAAAGTACTGAATCAAAATGGTATTGAATTTACATATTAAAAAATAAAGTTTACCATATGAAATGATATAAAAATCAATTATTTGCTGTAGCTGAAAATAAGAGTATAAATTTAAAGATTAGTAAGGTGAAAAAATTGAGTGAAAAACTATCATGATATAGTGTTCGACTTTGCACAATTCTTCATAATTGCATAGCATGCAACAAATATTAAATTTTATACACTATGGATAATCAAGTACTTAATTATTTATAATCACCATTATTTTCTTATTAAAACACAAGTTAGATGCTTTTCTCTATAGAATAATGTATTCTACAAAAAGGATTTTGTGCTGAGTTTCAGCATAAATTGCTTAAAATTTATCAATAAAATTTATTTGCATGATTAATATGTTTACCAATAAGAATTATCCTTAATTCTAGTAAACTGCCAGATTCTTCACTAGTAAAATTTTACGGCATTAATAAAGTACATTTCTAGCTTTTCAAACTGCCACAAATATTTTATGTCAAATTTATTTTGGTGATCAGACTCAAAGATTTTTGTTGAAGTTCCATATTGCAGATTGTTGCCACCAATGCTGTTTGTTAGTTAGATTCAGCCCTATGCAATTTAACCAGTAAGAATAAAGAACTGGAAAATTAAAGGTTTTTGAAATGAAGATTATCCAGTTACTTCTGATGCTCAAACACTATAAGACTATTTTACATATTAGTTTAGATTCTCACTCCAACTTGTTTCCAGAAAATATTGAGTACTAATCAATGAATTTGTAATGTAGTACATGAAATCCCTATATGCTGACTAATTAATACTGAAAAATATAAAGATATTTCATATACAAAACCAGGTGAAATGTTATTCACACTTTACTTTTTAGATAAAATATATACTTTCAGAAAGGTAAAACATCTAATTTTCATCATGCATAGTTTGCGATTAAAAAAAATTGGCAAAATATTTGAATACAACTCAAAAAACAATAAAAGGATTATATATTTTAGTTTGCATACTGAAAAATAAAAATTTTCTTTATCAGCACAATCAAAAAGTAAAAATTAATAGGAAAATTTCTAGACATTAAATTAGCAACTAAGCTTGAAAAAAAGATTCTAGTTCAAAACTTAAAAGTTATAATGCCTTTAACGTTAGAAGGAACTTGAGAGAAATTTGAAATTCATGATTGGTTTAAACTAAAAATATTTCTTTTGCCAATTTTCTTGAACTAATAATATTTCTGTAAACTATTTGTAGCAAAATTTAAAACTCATGAAATTAATCTCAATGAGGTGAAGTTCAATTTTTGGTTTTAATCAGTAAGACAAATTTAGACATCTTATAATGAATATGCAACTTTTATCTATCTGAAAAAAAAAAAATTAATTAATCTTTTCTGCAAGACTTTCTTCAGTTATATAATTATCATTTGACACCAGAAATGTATGTATAACAAACTTTTCCAATATGTTTATGCAATTTTTTTCTATATGCTTTTCTTTTCCATCAGAATTCATTTAACTTAACTTTCCATCCAAGTCTAAAACTGCTCTATATTTTTTAAGTGATTTAATTTTTCCATTATCCTACTAAATTGTTATACAATCATCTTATCATTATTTTAAGTTTTAATTCTTAAACTCATATCTTGAACTTTTAATTGATTGATGTCTTATTTAATCATTTCACATACAAAAATAACTTTAATTTACTTTAAAGTTTTAACAATTCTGTTCTCTGAAGAACATCAAATGAATAATAACCTATATATATTTCCTAAGTGTCCAAAATAAAACAGAATGGTAGAGTCACTGTTAATATGGGTCATACTGATTTTTATTCTTCACCCTTGTTTTACAATCCTCTATAATTCCATTTCTATTACGTTTTCTGAAGAGAGATCATTGAGAAAGCATCTGGAATTATGCAATACTGCAAAAAGCGTACAGAATGTATCCATGTGTATACAAATGTAAAACGTGGATATATCAAAAAATACATACATACTTTGAATGCTTTCTCACATTATATTAGAAATAATAAGTGTTTAAAAGATCCACCACTAGAAGCAGGATATAGTTTCAGAATAGACAGACATAAATGCTATACTGTTGCTAAAATAAAAACACATCATGCATTCATAATTTTCCAATGCCAATCTACAACTTGGCTTTTCCAGATATGCTAGATCTAAATACCTGTTTCTCCAGATATGCTAGAAATCTAAATACCCATTAACCACATCAGAATATTTAGCCATACTTTCTTATATAAAAAGATTTATAGAATTTATTTTATTTTTCTTTATATAAATTTCTATGCATAAATTTAAAAAAAATATTGCCTTACTTAAGACAATTATTCTAAAAGTACATCAAACAAATTTATCAAAATAAAAATATATATGAATAATAAATTTCAATGACATATTATTCATACA
Source organism: Epiperipatus broadwayi (assembly GCA_028023455.1). Taxonomy (NCBI): domain Eukaryota; kingdom Metazoa; phylum Onychophora; class Udeonychophora; order Euonychophora; family Peripatidae; genus Epiperipatus; species Epiperipatus broadwayi. The sequence goes on from JAQFVV010006544.1 coordinate 187,925, forward strand.
TATTGGAATGTAATGCTATTTATTATTTACAAATATACTACTAACCTGAGGAAGATCATATAATCCAAGTTTATAAGCAAACATGGACCTCGTAAATAAATTAGTAATCTGAAGAGCAAGAGCAGCTCGATAACGATCTTCACTTTTTACTAAATAGCGCACTTCATCATGAATACTAATGCAGAAACGACCATCAATGTCATATTCATTGAACAGCCATCGCATGCAAACCAGCATTAAGTGTAGATAATCCACAGCAGAACTTTGGACAACCCAATTGACACGACTAGTCATAAACTAAAATTAACAAAAGTTTTGTTTTTTGGAAAAGGCATAATAAATCATAAATACCAAAAAGTATTTTTTTAAAGAATTAATCAAAAGGATTAACAAACTTCTACATTCTCACATAAGTGTGAGGTTTTTGTAAAGAGCAATCATGCTGAAAGCAGTGCGTAATCTAAACCTTATTTGATATTGCATGATAAATATAAATTTGATATTAGTTTTATATTCTACAACCCAAAGATAAAATTAAAATAGATTATGAAAATCACCATGGAGAAACCTTTGACAGGGAAAATTTTGCACTTAACACTCAATATTATTATTGTTCTAACCTGTTTTAATATATGTGTATTTCTGTGACAAAAATTTTCAATCAATTTGCAAGTAAGTATGAAAACAAATTCACAGATAATCAACCACATTTTGTGACTGGGAGCACCTCAGGTGATCCAGATGTGATGTCAGGCTAACGATATACATCAATATATATATATATGTATTAACTAGATAATAAAAAAAATAATGAAAAACTCTTAAATCCTTATCATCTAATAATTGGCAAGCATTAGATAAATAATATCTTCTACCCTGATTGTTTCTCTATACATAGGGGCTGTTGACAAACTTTTTGCTCATATGCAGGTTATTTAAAGATTGCTTTATGCACTTGAAAAATTTTATCATAATACTTGCCAATAGTATTTTGAACATGATTAATTATACATAAAAAGTTTTTTTTAGTACATAATTTTATGTTCTTTTCAAATGTTAAATATCCATTTTAACATCAGCCTGTTATTGCATATAGAACTCTACATAGTATTTTGTAAGAAAATTAAAATAACAATAGTTGAACAAATTAATTATATAACATGACAACATTCACAATGAACAAAAACATACTTTATACAAGTTTATAAATATTATCTTTATATAATTTCCCATTTATTTCTAATTAATCAATTATTAATTAAATTTATTGAAATTTTATGATTATTCATAGTTATTAAAGTTATATTTAATATATGTTTCATATATTTGTCTTCTTTTTGGATCTTTTATTTAAAGATTTACTATTTTTGTAGAACTTCTTTTATATCCATAAATTAAGTAGTGAATATATAAAGATTTATCATCTCATCTATTAACTGCATTGTTATATGTGCATAATAAATCATATTGAAATGGTACAGTTAATTTTATATTCTATTTCTTTTTTTTGTATTTTACAATTACCTATTCATTTTTCTAGACTTCTACTATTTGACCATCCAATATTTATAAGTTTATCAATATAATTTTTGTTCTTTATTAATGTATTATAAATTTTGGTATAATATGAAAGTTTGATCCAATTTTTATCTAAAGCAGTGTAACCGTTGTCATTATAATTTTGTATTGAAAGGCTATTATTTAATATAGATTTTTTACAATTAAAAAGTATATTTTTAGAATTATATTATAATCTTTACATATGTTTCTTTTGTAAATTAGTTACATTTTTATTTCTGTATTATATTATTCTCTATATGGATTATATTTATCATTTCTATATTTTGACTCCAATGCGTAGAAATAATTTATCTTCTGTATTTAATACATTTATCCTACTAACATTTTAGATCTGGATAGAAAAATCCAGCTTGGTGAAGTAAAATTTTTCTGTGCAATCTTAAGAACTGATGGAATCCCTGGAAAGGTTTTAAAATATGCTAGTTGATCAACATCATCATTTTCAACTATCATCAGTCCATTGCAGGATGAAGGTCCCTCCAAGTTTAATCCAGTTTCTTTTTCCTATCAGTTAAATAAATTTCCTTAACTCACACATCTGTAGTTTTTTTCTAGATTTTTACAATCTTTTGAAATCCAGTTTAAGATTTCAAGTATTCAAATATTGGCATATCTTCTAACACCCTCAGCCCAGTTGTATGTCAACTTCTTAATTTTTGAATGTTATCAATTGTTTGTTCTCTTATCCATGTATTTCACTTTCAATGTTTTCTTGCTATTCCTAATATGCACCTCTCTATATTTCATTGTATGGTCTGAAGTTTGTTTTGCTCTTCTATTAAGACCTTTTTCCAATTCATATGCATGTTTATTTTAATAATAATATATTTCTTTAAAAAACACAACATCCAAGTTTAATTCTATGATTAATTTCATTCATTAAATTTCAATCTAAATTATTAATCTGGCCAAGAAATTTATACTAGTTAACTTAATAATTACAATAAAGATTGATAATAATAAACTAGAATATCATTTTTTATTTGCAGCTTATATAAAAATCCATTAAATAACTGTTTAATCTTTTTAGTATTTATCTTTCGGTCTTTTTTTTTTTGTTTTCAACAAAAATACTACATCATCTGCAAAATCTAGATGATTTAAATAATCTCCATATATTTTTATTTTCTTAACTTTTCATTTTAATCCGTAAAATATATCCAGTAAAATGGCTTTAAAAAGTTTTGAAGTTGTATAAAATTATAAATATTAATCTTCTTAATATCATCATATAATCTGAATATTGTAGTTGAATTTTGATGAATATTTTTCATAATAAGACAATATTATAATATACTAAAGCTTTCCTCATTATGAAAATGCTTAAAATAGAAAAAAATCTTTTCATAATCGATAATTCCAAAGTATATGGTAAATCATACTCACTGATTTTTTTCTGTAACTTTTCTTTCACTATGCTAAAACTACTTAAAAAACCATTTCATAACTTTTTTTTTTGATTGTTTGAACTAAAAGTTTTCTATAAATGATTGTAAAACCTTATATAGAACGGATAGAAAATTTAGGATTATAATTTTTAATATCAACTTTGTCATCTTTTTTAAATATCAACCACTAATGCACTATTTCACTCACCTGGAAAATCTTCTATCATTTACTTATCTGGTATATATCTTTGCCAACAATTATCAATAATGCAAAAATTTCTTGGACCTTTTCCATTCTTCAAAAATTTAATAACAGATTTAATTTCTTCATTTAAAATATTTGACAATTTAGAAAATTCTGTAATCATGGGGAATACTTTATTTTGTTGTTGTTTAAACTCAATATCTCTTGATCTTGTTCATTTTCTTTAGTAATTATGTCATCTTTTCTTGCTGAAACAACTTTCCTTTGTCAATTCATCATATTTCCTTATAGCATCATTAAATCTTTCGCTTAGTACTTTATAAAATTCTGGGTATTTAATTCTTTTAATGAATTATTTTTACATATTTTTATATTCTTTGGTTTTCTTCATATAGTTATCTCAGATGAAAGTTTACTAATGAATTACTGATTTTTTTGTTCTATCTATGTAGCTGATCTTAGTTGAGTATCAGTTATTTTCTGATGTGTTGATTAAGTTTTTTAATTTGTTCAAGTTTAAATTCATTGGAAAATTTCTGAAAAGTAAGAAATTACAGCTGCTAATGTTTATTTACATTTTTGTTTGTTTGTTTATTCACATTTTTTATTGTACACTTTGATACAGTATGGTCATAGAAAAAACAAATATGAATTATTAATAATGATGATAATTTCTGCTTTACCCTTCCCTTCCTAAAACTAAAGAAATACATTTTTGTTTAATACTATTACATTTTCTCCAACTGTTTTTGGTTCCAATGCTGAACTTATTCGGCAATGCAAAACAGGTGTGGATGGTTCAGGTGACTGAGCAATGGCTTCTAATTTATTAAACATTTCTGATTCACTAAAAAAAAAAAAAAAAAATTAATTAAACTTCAAAAGAACATAAAAGATTATGATGTAGCTGTGAGGCTCAAATATTAAATTGAATTCATATGAGAAAAAACAATTGAATAAAAATATTCATAAATGATTAACAGATGTTATAGGTTAGTAATGTAATGTTGAACCCTAACTAAAGCTTCTTTTGAGTAGAAAACGTGTGTATTCAAGATATATAGCAATACTTGTATACTTACATTAGTAAAATATAAAATTTTTTGCTGAATTTATTCTATTAGAGAATGAAACTTGATAATAAATTTAAATAAATTATCAAATAATAATCAACTACTATAGTTCAAAAATGCTAAAAACAATTTTTCTTATAAATAATAATAAAAAACAGAAGTATATGTACCCGCTTCTCAATCTTCAAATTTTTCGTTATCTGCAAACATTTTTGTTTGTGTACTTATCCAGTGAATAATATGAAAATTTAATTAATAACAAAAATGTAAATTAGGTTTATTTATATAAACAATTATTAAATTCTGTTGATACAACTAAAAAAAATTGACTATTAACAGTGATTGATGAGCTAATAGCGAAGAAATAACTTGCATTATGATAAAACTCAGATTGATGCATAGTGACTAATTAATAAGCATGGAAATTGATAGAAATGAAAAATATCATTGCAGCATTGCAACATTAAACACTTCCAATAATTAACATCTCAAGAATAATTACACAAAAGTCTGAGTTTTAGTTATTGTGTATAACAATACCCTTTATGAAATATTGATTAGTTCAATTACTTAAGCAGAAGAAATTATAATTTCCTTTAGATTAATGTTAGATATAATGCTAATCAGATGTCACTGAATAGTGATAATTAGCAAACAGCCTGAGTAAACTTTCAAATTATATAGTTTACTCTAATATCATTTACTTAAAAAATTTTGGCTTTGGAATGAAAAATTTACATAATTTTTATTTTATAAAAAACATATATTATCTACTAATATTATTTTAATTAACCATGTGCAAAATAAAAAGCAGCACTACCATTTACAAATTAAAATTTAGAATAAATTAAATCATAATGAAATGTTAAATAATATTAATTTGTTCGCCATAAAGAACACAGATGGCTGAATCAAGAAGACAACTTATGGTTGCCCATAATATATCCACTAAAAGAAAAATGAAACGTTAAAAATAAAACCGGAATGTTCTTGTATTAAAAAACACTATAATATACATATATGAAATTATGCATTTTACATTGTAACGGGCACACACGCTGCTACATTATTTTTTTTAAAAAATTAGACATTAAAAATAAAAGTTCGCAAATAAAAATTTGTTTTTAAAAATTAAAAGTCATCCAAACTTTATATATATAAAATCGCACAGATGAAAAATTATTAAAAGAAAACTTTATTAAAGAAAAAAAAGTATTTTAAAACTAAATTTTCAGAAAAAAAAACTTAAAAGATTTAAAGATAAAAATATATCGTTAAAAAGAATGTACAAATTTAATTAATACTATTGTGTAAAATGAAAATTATTTTCAATTAGTTAAAGTAAACTAGCCTTTGGGCATCTCAAAATGTGTAATTAAAGGTCAGATAGGAGGAAAGAACAATAGGAACAGAATAGCCAATAAAAGAAATCCCTCAGGAATCGGACCTCAACGAAAGGATCATCATCATCATGATGTAATGTCCACTTGATCTGAAAGTTCAATATAAAAGGAAAAGTTTGGAAATAAATGGGGAGATAAGAGATGTGATAGAGAGAGGTGTGATATGTGTTAAGTCGGAGAGAGTTGAAGGAGAAGGGATTGAAAGATGCACTTTCAATTTCTTCAGTTTTTCTAAAAAAAAAAAAAAAAAGTCATTGTTTTCCCATATTGCGGACGCCAGGTCATCAGGGCCCGGCAATAAAATACCAGCTAAAATAAAGGACCTCCGGATGAATCAATAAGATGGCCAACAGCATACTGGTTTTCCCAGGACATCAGGGGAATTAAAGCTGGATCCAAATTGCAAGCAACTGTTAAGCATGAACTTTTGAAAACCGTAAGAACTCTATATATAACTAATGAACATTAGTTCTAAAACCTTCCAGTATTTCAAAACAGTAAGAACTTTAATTCCAAAACTTTTTCAGTATTTAATAGAAATAGAATTTCCTATCTGACCAATGTAAATTGTTTATTAATAATTAATTTTATTGAATGTATTTTTTTTAAAATCATTTCTATTAATTTATTTGTTTATTATGATTTTTTTTTTTTCTGCTAAGCTAAACTTTTAATTAAATAAATGTTAAATTTAGTTTTAAAATACTTTTTTTTCCTTAATAAAGTTTTCAATTAATAATTTTTCATCTGTGCGATTTTATATATAAAAAGTTTGGATGACTTTTAATTTTCAATTTTTAATTTTTAAAAACAAATTTTTATTTGTGAAATTTTATTTTTAATGTGTAATTTTTTAAAAAAAATAATGTAATGGCGTGCATGCCTGTTACATATCAGTAAACTTGCTTAAAAAAAAATAAACAAAAAAAAATAATTTTTCCTTATGATTAGTAATTACAGTATACGATTAACGAAAATTTACAAAGACATTCAGTTAGTAATTTTACAAAAAGACTATATACAAAAAAAAATATTGACTATCGTTTTCCTATGAACCATCTACCTTTTACACCTCCTCCCCCCAAGAGTTCCTTTTTCTCTACATTTCATTTTTAACACATGGCATGACAAGCAAATTATTTATTTAAGGAGGTTGCATTGGAGTAAATACATTTTAAGAAATAATGAGTTTACACATGTATATTTGCAGCACAATTATATATACCACCAACTTATTTATGATTAACTGAAATGCTTAAATAGGGTTACACTGAAGTAGATTCCCAAAGACACTCATCCTAAGGTGCCACATTTACAATCATAAACTTAAATGGCTGTGCGCGCCTATACACCCTAAAGCATAATATATATTAACAAAAAAAAAAAACTTATGCTTTAATGTGTATAGGCGTGCACAGCCATGTAAGTTTATGATTGTAAATGTGGCACTTTACGATGAATGTCTTTGGGAATCTATTTCAGTGTAATCCTATTTAAGCATTTTAATTAATCATAAATAAGTTGGTGGTATATATAATTGTGCTGCAAATATACATGTGTAAACTCATTATTTCTTACAATGTATTTACTCCAATGCAACCTCCTTAAATAAATTATTTGCTTGTCATGCCGTGTGTTAAAAATGAAATGTAGAGAAAAAGGAACTCTTGGTGGGAGGAAGCGTAAAAAGTAGATGGTTCATACGAAAACGATAGTCAACACTTTTTTTTTGTATATAGTCTTTTTGTAAAATTACTAACTGAATGTCTTTGTAAATTTTTGTTAATCGTGTACCGTAATTATTAACCATAAGTAAAAAATTTTATTTTTTTTAAGCAAGTTTACTGATATGTAACAGGCACATACGCTGTTACATTATTTTTTTTAAAAAATTAGACATTAAAAATAAAAGTTCGCAAATAAAAATTTGTTTTTCAAAATTAAAAATTGAAAGTCATCCAAACTTTATATATATAAAATTGCACAGATGAAAATTTATTAAAAAAAACTTTATTAAAGAAAAAAAAGTATTTTAAAACTAAATTTTCAGAAAAAAAAACTTAAAAGATTTAAAGATAAAAATATATCGTTAAAAAGAATGTACAAATTTAATTAATACTATTGTGTAAGATGGAAATGATTATTTTTCAATTAGTTAAAGTAAACTAGCCCCTGGGCATCTCAAAATGTATAATTAACCTTTCCGTAGAACACTTCATTATTGGCCAAGAGAGGTAAAACTCTGAAAGTTTTAATTGGTCAATTGACAAACTCTTTGATTGAAATATTTTCATCTTTTAATATATATTAATTTTAGTTTCGTTTTCAAAAAATATATTAATTATTTGTAATGTTAGGAAAGTAAACGAATGTTTTTTCAAAAATATATTTTTATTTTTTATTTTATAGAAATATTCAAAAGCGGAAAAATCAAAGAAAACATTACGAACAAATTACAAGCAAAGTAAACGTCATTTATATCCCTCCCAGATTTACCGTTACGAATTTTTAAAGAATTTTTTAGTAAAATTTTCAATTTACAATCGTGTAAAGTATATAATTTTTTAATAAAACCATACTACTTTTGTAAAATAACTATATTTTCAGCAGCTAATCTATAATATGTACGAAAAATAATAAAAAAAACACTCTAAAACATATATTTTCATTTTCAGCAGTGAAAACATATTTATTGAAATCATCAGCCAATAAGAATTGAGAATAGATTATCCAACCAATCAGCATTGGCCTTTTTCTTTTGTTCAACTTAAAACCCTTCTAATATTGATTTTTTACTTGTAAAATAATTCAAGAGATGGCAGCATCTTACGGAACTTTTTCTAAAGTTTCCAATGGGTATAAATACGTCACCATAGCTCAAAAAATACCCGATTTAGAGCGATCCATAAGCCTTTGACGCAGCAATGCGTTGAACCCTATTGAAAGGTTAAAGGTCAGATAGGAGAAAAACAATAGGAACAAAATAGCCAATAAAAGAAATCCTCAGGAAATGGACCTCAATGAAAGGATCATCATCATCATGATGTAATGTCCACTTGATCCAAAAGTTTAATATAGTTTGGAAATAAATGGGGAGATAGAGATGTGATATGTGTTAAGTCAGAGAGAGTTGAAGGAGAAGGGATTGAAAGACGCACTTTGAATTCCTTCAGTTTTTCTAAAAAAAAAAAGAAATGACATCGTTTTCCCATATTGCGGACCTCAGGTCATCAGGCCCTGGCAATAAAATACCAGCTAAAGTAAAGGACCTCTGGATGAATCAATAAAACAGCCAACAGCATACTGGTTTTCCCAGGACATCGGGGGAATTAAAGCTGGATCCAAATTGCAAGCACTCAATATATATAACTAATGAACATTAATTCTAAAACTTTCCAGTATTTCAAAACAGTAAGAACTTTAATTCCAAAACTTTTTCAGTATTTAATAGAAATAGAATTTCTTATCTGACCAAAGTAAATTGTTTATTAATAATTAATTTTATTGAATGTATTTTTTTTTAAAAATCATTTCCATTAATTTATTTGTTTATTACGATTTTTTTTTTTTCTGTTAAGCTAAACTTTTAATTAAATAAATGTTAAATCTAAGTTGGGTGTGAATGGCTGCATAGATTTGTAAAGTTATATTGGTTTAATTAAGGGTGGGTTAATCTTAGGTTATTTGTTTCGTAGTTAAATTGGGTCAATGGATTGGATGTATTGGTGTATTTAGTAAATGTAGTATGAAGATCCGCTACGTGCAGGATCACATTATATGCCGCACTTGGGCAAAATAAGCCTATTTCCTATTGACCATCAGAGTCAGACGGTATTCCCTGCTCCAAGGATCACCCTTTTTGCCTATGGAATGGGATCGTAAGTCGGCAAAAAGGACTGCAATCCCTTCCTATGGAGTTTTTTTTTTTATTGTTCTTTTTGCCAGATAGATGTAACATTCCTGTACTGGTCGAGAGACAATTCCTTCTCTATAACCATGCTGTTCAGATGTGCATTCCTGACAGTATGAAAGTGTGCTGTCGTATTCATGCTGCATTGAATACATCGATATATTAGATAGATTGGCGTTGGTTTGACTGCGAACTTTTGCCTAAGGTTAAATAAGGGATAGAATATTTTCTTTTCAAATGCAATCTATGTAGTCTATCCATACTCGACACTAATAAAATATTAAATTCATCTGTGCGAACTTCTAAAATAAAAAAATTGTAAATTAAAATCTAAAGTAAAGTTATAATGTTTTATAAAAAAATTAAAGTAAACATACTAAAATAATAATGCTAAATTTTATATATGTTTAATAAATGTTTGTGTGTGTTATTACTGGCAGTGGCTTCTTTTATTTTTTTTTAATATTGAAAATATATTTTAATAAGAATTTATATTTTATAAATCTCTGCGTCTCACTGAGCTAGTGGCATTGGCTGACGGTCGGAATAAAACATATATGTAAAAATTAGATCTTAACAGCACGTATCTGCCTACTATATAAATTTTCCAGGTTCCAATAGCCTGATGGCGCTCTATATGGCAGATACGGTAAGACTCCAACTTCCATTATTCACCCCAACCATTATAATATATATTTTTAAGAATTATGTATAGTCCTTTTATGAATTTATGTTATTGTTTGTCTAAAACATACAGAGGTGAAAGTAGCTGCCTATTGAAAAATAATAAAAAAAGATCAAAGAATTTGGAGAGGAAAAAAACAGATGTATTTATAATAGCACAACATGAATGTATCAATAAAGATAAGTTTGATCAGGAAAACATATATTTAAAAAAAAAAAGAAAAATATATAAAAAAGCTGCAACACATATCAAAGACATATAATCCCAGAAGTCAATGTAATGTCATAACCATAATGTTTGGAAATCATCTATTAATCTTGCCCTAGAAAAAGAAAAAAATGGAAAAATCAGGAGGACCCTCATAGATCAGTATCAAAAATTCCTATTAATTACTGTTCTGATAAAATAGTTAGAGTATCTCACCTTAAAATCAATCAGTACATGAATCTAAAGGCTATCAGTTTCATTCCTTTGCTAGTGCTGACACTGGTCAGCAAAATCTGAGAAAAATAGGAGAATAATATCACTCAAAAAACTATGTTGTAAAGTACATATATGTTTCTATTAACAATTGAATGTATTTGGATAAGTATAAATAAAGTCTGAATTTTTCTAAAAACACATAAATTAATGATGAAAATAGTGAAACATAATTACATGTTATATTATTGTTCATTTATAATTTCAAAGTTATTCTATATTTTCATTATAATCCCAGCAATAAGTAGATTGACATATAATCTAGTCAGTTTCATCATCACCATTTTCAACTATTATCGATCCATGGCAGGATGAAGGTCTCTCTAAGGTCAATCCATCTTCTCCAATCTCCAGTCTCCCTTCTCCACATCTCCCCAACACACTTCCTCATTTAATTCATCCATCTTACGTGTGGTCTCTTTCTATCTAATCTTTTAGAATCTCTTGAAATCCAGTTTAAAATTTCAATTATCCATCTATTATCATCTCTTCTAGCAATATCTCCAGCCCAACTGTATTTCAGACTTTTAATTCTTTTAATAATATTAGTATACAATAATATATTGATAGTCAGAATTTATAATGATAATTTTTGAAGAGAATATTCTTCAGTTTTTGCTCATCGTTTCTTAACGATTTTAGTTTATCAGTCATGATTAACATTTAGTTTTCCTTACTCAGTTTAATATTTGCTAAAGTCATGTTTTAAAGTAAAGTTTAGCAACTTTAATATCTATTAGTAAGCCATTAGAATATAAAAGCATAAATGACAGTTTGCTAATGCATTTTTTTAAATAAATAACTGAGATGGCATTTTAATATCAAATTACTTCTTTTTAATTTGTCTGAAGGTTTGTAATGATGGTATATTATTAGATGTGATATGTCATAGATGATGGAAATAGTCCAACATATCACATCTAACTTCTTTTTAATTATTTCTCAAATTTTTTCGAGTTGATTTTCATAAGATTACTTTGTCTTTTTTTTAATTATATCTATGTTCCAAATGTAAAATTCAATCATTTTTTATTTATGATTTTTTGTTTGATATTTCTGTGAAGGACTATCTTATATGGATGAATAAGCATTTAAAGACACTGATTGTAAAAAAGCAGTTAAAGGACTATAGAAAGTAAAAAAGAGAAAGCAAAAAGATTAACGATTATCTTAAGGAGGGATATAGCTATGTCAATTTAACAAATACAATAAAACACAAAAAACTAAAGAATCAGTTTGGTATAAAGAATCAGTATTTTTGCTGATTTATGATGATTTTTATAAATAAAAACTTTTTTACAAGTATTTTTGATTTGGAGGCATAGATAACATTTAAAAATGCATACTTATGTCAGAATAATTTTGACATGAGAAGGGATCATTCTTTTTAAAGAAGATTAGTTTAAATCTTATAATAAACCTTAATATATTACTTATGTTATAAACTAAAAAAATAAAAAATCATTTGTTAAACTATAAAATTTCTACTATTTCTAAATAAAATTTAAAAATTATCACCTTCCACCAATCCAGATTCTTTTAGTAATATTGTTTAGTTTATCAGACCTATATATATATATAAAAAAAACAATTATTAATTTCTAACAAAAATAATTAATTTGTAAGTATCATATTTATTTAGCTTACTTAGTAGATATTTTAAGTTCCTTCAAATCAGAGAGTGACAAATGAGTACTGGAATTTGAAGAGATGTTAGCATCTTCAGAAAGATCACAACCTTGATCATTCAAAATAAACCTGCCAAAAATGCCCACAAATTTAAATACATATTTATGTAGTATTTATTACTTCATTAAAAGTGTAGATAATGTTAAAATTACCATCACAATATTAAAAAAAAAGCAGTATAAGGCAAAAAAAAAAAAATTATGTATAAAATAATAATTAAATGATTAATTGCTCAGGATATGCAGAGCCTTTCAAGCACTGAGTTTGGATTGAAGTATCTTTAAAGGTTTTTCATTCTATAAGATGTGATATGTTGGACTACTGCCATCATTTATGAGTGAATGTTGAATGTATAGAAAATTTTAAACTTTATTTAAACTTTCCAATTCCTGCATAAATACTATATCTTGGATTGAAAGAGGGGAGTATTCATTTATTTAACACTCTCAAAGGTGCGTGCTCAATTAGCTTGAAAGGCTGATATTGGAATGAAACAACTTGTTAGTAATAACACACAGATAAACAATACTAACCTATATTGTCTATTTGTGTGTTATTACTAAGAAGTTGTTTGTACATTCACTCATAAATGATGGCAATAGTCCAACATATCACATCTTATAATATATCATCATTACAAACCTTCAGACAAATATTTTTCATTCTATCATTGCACAACAGCCCAAAATAAAATATATTCAGGAATATAATTTTTCCAATTTCCCAAAAGAAGACTATCTTAATTAAAAAAAATCATTTAAAGTATATATTCTAATAATTTTAATAAGGCCATACCTAAACTATGGCAATTAAATATATAGTATTGAACACATATAATTGTACTCAGACTTCATTTTTCCATAAATAAGATTAAATATATATAAATCAAATAAATATATTAATAAACTGAAGTTAATAATAATTTACTATTCCTTACTAACCAATGTTAAACATACAATAAATCAATTTGCTAGTAAATGAAATTTACAGACTACAATATCATGATAAAAGATCTAGCCAATTAGCTTTTACAATAAATATATTTCATAGCATAAATACTAATCATCGACTTCATTAAAAAAAAAAATCATATCATACAGATACTAATATGTCATTCTTTTTTTTCATGATGGAAAGGATTCCCAGAATCAGAATCGTAGTTCCTATATTATAAAAAATTTTAAGAAATTATTAATCAAGAAATAATTGTTATATATATATCTTCTTGCAGGATAAGTGTCTGTCTCTGATAAGATTCTCATAGGGAAGCAGTAAAAAAGAAAGCAACTCATCAGATTTTCAAACAGTGAATGATGAGACTTTAAGCATTTTCCCTTGTTTAACCTTGTAGCTAAAAATAGCTAAATACCTTTGACTGTTAAGAAAAATTTTGAATTCATCCAGGATTGAAACCATATTGTAAACATGACAGATAAATGCATTCCACTGTGTCATGACTTTCTGCATATATATATATATAATGTCTGTTAATTATAACAATATTGTAATCATAATAAAAATAATTGTAATAAACTATTATAAACAGTCTTTCAATCCACAGAAATACTTTCAGTTAATTTCTTAAACCTGTCTCAACTGCCATTAAACTCAAAAAACGAAGCAGAAGCAAACATTATCAACTCAAATTCCATGATTTCCATATTTTAATGATAGCAGTTTGTCTATTTATTAAATGCATTTTATTCCTATTTATAAAAATTGCCTCCTAATTTTTCTTTTACTATGGTTTCTCTCTTCATGAAGAATTTTCACACTTTCAATATCAAATTAAGGAGGCAATTTTTATAAATATGAATAAAATGCATTTAATAAATAGATAAGCTGCTAACATTAAAATACGAAAATCATGGAATTTGAGTTGATGATGTTTGCTTCCACTTTGTTTTTTGAATTTAATGGCAGTTGAGACAGGTTTAAGAAATTAACTGAAAGTACTCCTGCGGATTGAAAGACTATAATAGTTTATTACCATTATATTTACTATTTTTATTATGATTACATATATATAAATACATGAAAGTGATCAATACTTAAACAATACCAATATTATTAACAGTTTCAATCTGTTGCCAAGATAACCTCCTTTAATAAATCTTAAATATCATCACTATCATTTTTTAAATACATATTCTGACTGTAATAAATGACAATAATGTAATAAAAAATGATACATAAAGGAGATTGTCTACAACTTATGACAGAGAACATGAAACTTAGTCAATCTAACTATTTTTATTTTATAGGATCAAACAGATATTACCAAGGTAAAGAAATTTCTTCTTATTTTTTTATTTTATTTTAACTTGGTAATAAATATTAGATGATAAATATATAATAAAGCATTTCACAACTTAAATATATATAATACTAAACATCATTGTTTTTTAAATGCTAGTACAGTAAATAGTGCACACTCCTACCTTAGTAAACAACAATACTATAATAGGAAAATGAACTTTAATTTTCCTATTACAATACTATCATTTATCAGCTGTAGTAGCATTTAAAAATGATGGTGTCCAGGGGTGTGCTAGTAGTATTCATACTTGGGTGCAAAAGTGTAGTTGGTATCCCTATATCTATTCTCTTAATAAAAAAAATAATTTTATAAAAACATATCAATGAGTAAAAATAAAACACAAAATATATTAATTATAAGTTTATTGAACAAAAAGCAGAAATTATAAAAAAATGTATAAAAATAGTAAACATACAAAAAAAGGTACTAAAACAAAAATAATTTGGAAAAAAATAAAATAATTTATATTATTTGGCAAAAAAATCATTTGTAAATTACATCTTATACAGTTTTATAAAAACAAAAATAATAATATATTTTGGTACAAAATTAAACTACTGTAATTATATTTTATTTGGCAATGAAATTACTTTGTCATTTGTACTTTATATAGATGTAAATAAAAACCAGATTTATAAAATAGAAATATATTAAGCGATAATTATTGGATAAAGGATAGGTAAATAAATATTTAAACAGAAAGAAAAATCACTTCGTGATTCAACTTATGCCCCATGTGGCCGCAAGCGGTGCTGTTTTCGTGACAACCACAGAAATATTCAGAGTAGGGGGCCAAAAGCAGTGATGCAAGTTCCAGCCGCTAGGTGGCGCTGTTCACCATGCATATGCACAGGAAGCTTATGCCAAGTAGCTGCCAGCACTACTGCCCACTTGGTGGCGCTGATAGCCATAGGTAAACACATCTAGCTTACATCGTCTGCTACCAGCAACTACCAGCAAACTAGCCCACTATGTGGCGCTGTTTCTCCACGCTACTCATGGAAAAACTGCACCATTTATAAGCGATATTGATACTCGCTTGGTAGTGTTGTCTTATATGCACATTCTTAAAAGATCAATAACGTATAATGTGAAGATGTGATTAATCTAGAAACCACAACTATTTAAATCTGCTTTCAAATGTAATACTGTTACATTGTATTTCACTCTCTGATAAATCAATGTATTTTTAAATTATTTGCTTTTAAACTTCAATCTCTTTTTTTCTCTAAAAATGTTTTTTCTTTTTTTAAAAAGGTAATTTTTACGACTTCTTTTTTACGGCAATCTTTCTTTCAAAACTGCTAAAAATCGGCCACATGGGGCATAAGTTGAAAGTACCAATTTTTCGTTTTTATTAATGAAAAATTTTGAATAATATCCTAAATATCTAATTCTATTGATATAATAGAAAAATTAGAAAGTCTGTCTTATAACACTGTGGAGTGCAGTAGCTTTCAATAATTTTAGGTTTAGAAAAAAATCATTCTGCAGATACCGGTCATGACAAACAAATCTAGAGAACAATTGTAAAGTCTGAATAAACTATGATCAAGTTGTTTGAATAAATATACTGAATTATATGATATATATCAGTTTTAAAATTAAAAATAAATGATTAACAGTGTAAAATTTCTTCACATAAATCATCTGCATCAATGTTCAAATGATTCTCATGTGTTAATTTTTGGCATAACTTTTTAGATAATAATAAATATTCCTAATTATATGAAATACTTAACAAATACAAAATCTGAAATAAATTCCTATGTTCTTTTAATAAAATAAATCTTTCCTGCAAAAATTCTGTTTGTTCTATTATGCCGGAAAAAAAATCCACTTTAAATGATCTGTGTCCCCAACTATGACTGAGCAACCAGAAAACAAATATACAATAAAACTCGATAGATAACAGCACATATATATTTATGACAGATAACAGCACATATATATTTAGCAATAATAATTTATCAACAATTAAGAAAACGAATTACTATACTGATCTTTAACACAAATATAAAGTCTGCATTTGGGTAAGCCTTACTCACAAAGTTAATTACTGAATAGCAAATAATGTTTATAAAGTTTAAGTAAGTATTATTCACTTTACCTTCACTATCGTTTTTATAACAAAACACTCTAAGAGCCTCTTGCGGCGTTCAAAATAATAATAAGATCGAGACAATCTGTTAAAAGTACTAGTTGGCTTATTGACCTATAAGAGCCGAGATCCTGGGAATGAAGTCCTTCGATGATGATCTACTGCTCTACAACTCGTAGAAAAGTGACAGAAAAGAATAACCTCTCTCTTTTTTTGTTTCCTTATTTAGTCTGGAGTATTTTTATTTCTGCTTTGTTCTCATACAATGAAATTTCTCTTAGAAATTTATTTGCATATACAATAAGGTTTTATTAGATCTACACAATTAATTAGTCTTAGGAATTTATTTCCGTATATGTAAGGTTTTAGATCTATACAATGGAATTCATTTCCATATAGGATAATTTATAAGGTTTATTCAATTAATTAATATATACATGAGTCTGTGTTTATTTTAACTTCGTTTAATTTGAACATTTTTTTTCAACGATTTGTTTAGCAGCATTCTTAAGTTTAAAATATTATTTAATACTTTGCACTACTCTTCTTACTCCAGAAAATTGTTCAGGCTTACATATAATCATTAAATCTGGCCAATCTTCGTATCTAACATTTGGGTCATCTAATTGTTAATTTGGTTGGATTCAGTGTTGATTCTAGTTCCTGTTCCTTTCTTCTGGGTTCAATGTCACAGCTTTCTGGTTTTTTCTCTTCATCCTCAATTCATTTTCCGGGTGTTGGTTCAGCTATGTCTTGTACTTCTTGATTTTCATCTTTTGGCAGTGGCATTGCAATTTGCCAATCTTCTTCGAATCTCCAACGGGCATGATTTGCATGTCTTCTGTATGTTGTCCCAATCTGTAGTTGGATGATTACTGTTGTTTTTGATAACATTTTCACAATTACTCCTTTAACCCATTTCTTCCAGATATCTCGAACCCAAACTCTGTCACTTATATATATACTTTCTTTTTTTTCGGTCCATTATTTGTATTTTTTTCATTTTTTGCTCTATTTCATCAAATATATTTAGAAGTAAAAGTAGTAACTTAATTCTGAGTTTCCTTCCCATCAACAGTTCTGCTGGAAATTTCCCTGTAGCTGTTGACGGGGAGGAGTGTTGATGCAGCATAACGTTATATATAGCTTCCTATGTTCTTTAACTTCTCGAGAGCTTTTTTTAATTATCAATACAGCTTTTTCAGCAAGACCATTTGATTCTGGGTGATAGGGGAATGCATGTATGTGTTTGATGCCACTGTTGATAAAAATAATTTTCCATTTCTTGCACAGTGAATCCAGTGCCATTGTCGGACATAATAGTTTCAGGTAGATGTGGCAAGAAAACACGCATTTAAATTTTCAATTGCTTCCTTTGTACTCATACCTTTTATAATATGACACTCCACCCATTTGGTGTACGGGCAGTATCGCATTTATTGGGCCTGTGTGATCAATGTGTACTCTCTGTCAGGCTTCTGTTGCTATTGGCAATGGATGGTATTGTTTTGCCTTCATATTAGTTTCAGATTCACAGGCCATGCATTTTTTGATATATTACTCAATGTCTGATGTTATTTTTGGCCACACTATGTAGATATGAGCTAATGATTTGGCTCGCACAATTCTGGGGTGACCTTCGTATAAAAGCTTTAAAACTTGTTATCTACTTCCGTTGGTATTACAACTTAATCCCACCATTAGTGCACCCTTTACAAGTAGACAATTTCTCATGGTTTGTCCAGAATCTTGTGGCGATGTAGTGTGGCTTCGACTCCGGCCATCTGTTTTTTATTCACTTCATACGCAGTTGGTAGCCTTTGTCGTCTTTTGTCCCACTCGCTACTTTTTATCTGTTCAGGAATTCCGATTTCAGCACATCAATGTAGTTTATTTCTGGCTTTATACTGCTTGGTTCTTTTTTATCTGGGATCCGGGGCAAGCATCGGCATGTGAAATTTCATTGCCCTTCTTATATTTCAATTTGTAATTGCAAGATGACAAGATGTTTCTCCAGTGCATCATGATTTGTCATGTCCCAGAATCCCTAACAATGGTTTGTGATCAGTTATTTGAACTGGTCTAAAATATATTGATGAAATTTTTTCAGAGCAAAGATAATAGCTAAAGCTTTTTTATTGATCTGACTGTAATTTCTCTCTGCTTTTGAGAGCATATGCGATGCGTATGCAATAGGCCATTCATCTTTATAACATGGGTGAAAGAAGACCACCCCCAGCCCCCACTGTGATGCATCTGACTGAGTGTATACAAATATTCTTACTGTGACCACTAGCTCTGAATCCTTCTTTGTTACTTGTTTATTGGAGTACTGAGTAATACTGGAAATATTTCTCTCTCTTTCTTCTTCCTGTTTTCTTTTATTTATTAAATTTTGATACCTGGAAAGTTTTTTTTTTCTTTTCCTCTTGAGACATCTAATTAATGAAAAAATACACAATTATAATAAATTTTTAAAAAAAAGGGAAAACCCCCCCTACAATATCCCCCTGGGGAAAAAGAGGAAACAATGGGGGGCGGAAGGGTGTGTAAAACCCCAACCCCACCCACACCCCAGTTGGGGGGGGGGCAGAGGGGGGGAAGGGGGGGGGGTTTGTTTAAAAGGGGAGGGGAGGGGGGAGGGGGGGGTTATAATAAATTTTATTATTAAAATTCGAAATTAGTTTTTACAAAAGACAATTTTTACCATGAATATTCCTTGTATAAATTTACTAATTTAAATAAAAATTAATATTAAAAGAAAATGTCAAATTATTAAAAAAAATATATTAATTTTTTAACAGAAATATCTAAAAGTGTGAAATTTTTCCTTTTTTTATGATATTTAACAAAATTAAAAAATAAGTACCCTATTTACTGACATGTAGGATGCAGTGGCGTATAAGACACACCCTTCTTTTCATACACATTTTTTAAAAAATAATAATTTTCTACATTTTTTCATGAATTTCCATGATGATTTACTATATTAATTTTATAGTTATTTATTTCTACAAAAAATGTAACTAGAGGAACACTATAATCAGGTACCTTTTAATCTTAATCCTCAAAACTCAGAAATTCATTTCCAGAGCTATTTTGTTTTAGTCTGTATAGGTAGGTCATTTCTCTCCGTGAATCTAGAACACTATGATGTTGGTCCTGCAAAATCAGTTATACTTCTGTTAGTAGTTATTAGTTTTGCTTGTTGAAAAATCATTTTTGTGGAAATTGAAAATCCGAGCTTCTGTGATCTAATATCCAAGTTATTAATCCTTCTAGTTCTGGAATTTTGCAATTCCACGTCACACATTGTATTTACTATGCATAGCTTTTTGTAGGTTCTCTTGCTATATTCTCCAAGTTATCTTTCCAGTCGGCAGTGACTTGAAATTTTTCTCTGCTGCCTGTTTCCATGTTCTTTAGCATATGAAATCACTCATAACTTATATGCAATAGCAGAATCTACATTGTTTTTGAGCCACGTTTTGTCAAAAAATCTCAACACAAAAATAGTCAAGAACCCTAATAATGTTCTGGACAAATATATCAAGTTTACAGTTTAAATGTTACAATGCATTGTTGAAGTGTGATCAAGCATTTGTACATTGGATGAATCATCACCTTGAGATGTTAGTAGATCTGAACTCTATTTTACTGGAATGCTCCCTCTTTCAGTAATGAAGCATAAAATATGTCATGCAACATATTATTTTTACAGAACTGAAAAAAATTATGTAAACGATTTATTCAAAACCATTGTTTCGCAAAAGGACAAAATGCAATACATGTACATTAATATAAACCAAAAGTTTTAGACTAACTGAAATTTCCAACTCATAATTTTGATTACTGGTGCATAAGACACACCCTATATTTTAGGCATATTTTGAGAGGGAAAAAATGTATCTTATATGCCAGCAAATATGGCAATATATTATGTTAAATGTACACGAAAAAATGAGTACCTTACCTTAGATCAAATTAATTGTACTTCTTGTTCTTATGCCATTATTGATGCACAGCACTTTATTGTCCTACGTTTAATTACAAAAACTTACAACTGATATCTAATGATACATACAGTATGTACATTGTAACATCAGGATATAGAATAAAATTTAAAATTGCATCAGATTTTCTTATATATGTTTAGAGGAAATGCTAGTTTGAACAAGATTCAAATGCATATCATCCTATAAATAGTTAACTCACTCAAGTTCAAGTTTTTACTTGTTTACTCTAAACTACTTGTTAGACTAAGATTAAAATCAAATAAAATCTTAAGGAATAATAACAAATAAATATTTATAAATAATTTGTTTAAGACAAATCTATAAAATATAAGTAACATTTAAACAAAAATGGAATTTATTTTGATGTAATTAATGAATAGTATTTTTTAAAAGTATTTTCTTCTCCCCTGGAATATTTGCTCCTTTTACTATCTTGAAGCCTATGTGCATTAAACAAATTGCACACTGTTGACATACTCCTGATAGTATTTAATGCTTTTTACCACATTGCGAATTGCTTTATTATATATTTATCATTTAATGTTTATTATAAAGTTAAAATTAAAAAAATAAGGCATTTCTTTACCTTAGTAATCAAAATCAATCTATTTAATCACTATAAAATTCATAAAAACAATTTGATTGATTAGGTTTCATATTCTCTGCCATAAATGTTGAAGATAATCCCCATTATATATAAAAAGGACCAATAGGAAAGTTATTTCATTTTCCTATTACAGTATTGTTATTTACTAAAGTGGGAGTGTGTAGTATTTACTATAGTAATGTTTTAAAAAAAGATGGTGTTTAATGTTATACATATTCACATGGTATAATGCTTTATTATATAATTATCGTTTAATGTTTATTACAAAATCAAAATTAAAAAAAATCAATTTGTTTGATTACTATAAAAAATAATTACATTGATTAAGCTTCATGCCCTCTGTCATATGTGTTGTAGACAATTCCCGTTATATATAAAAGAGGACCCGGAGGAAAGTGATTTTATTTTCCTATTACAGAATTGTCATTTACTAATATGGAAATGTACATTATTTGCTGTAGCAGCATTTAAAAAATGATGGTGTTTAATGTTATATATGTTTACATAGTGAATTGCTTTATTACACACACACATATGCATATACTGAAAATTTGATAATTATATATAAAAATAACTTACTTTCTTGTTCCTTTGGTTGCAGCATACATCTGTTTGGCTTTAATATTTATATCTTTTTCTGATAATCGATGATTAAACTGCATAAGCAAACGCTCAGCAAAAGTTAAACCTGCACCATATATGCGGCCATAATTAAGCACCTAAAATACATAAATTGCAAAAAAAAAAAGATAAAAAAAGAACAAAACTACATAATCTAAAAAAAAGTTATTATAATGTGTAAAAATTGAAAAAAGATTTCCAATTAAAATCAACCTGTTTATACATGTTTGGATTATAATTTTGGTATATATGATTTACAATTAGTATATTTTTATCACAATGTATGTATAATAATTATATTTCTCTAATTTCTAAATTTTGATGTGAAGTAAGTGCATTTACTACAAAGTAATTATATAATATTGTACATTTTAATAAAGATCTTATTGTGCAATGAAAGTGCATTCACTTGGCATATCTGTGACTTGGTTTTAAATTTGGGCAAAGTAAACTTGAACAATTTTTCAATGGACATCAATTTTTTCTTTCAGATACACAGCTATTTATCTTCATAGGAAAACAAAGATGGAAACCTTCACTATATGGAAATTAACAAGTCTATAAGGGACTGTTAAAGAAGCTTTTGCTCTGCAGTAATTTATTTAAAGGCTGTTATATCTTTATATAAATCCTACAAACTATTATGTAATAATTAATAATGCTCAACAATATATGGTTATTACAATAAGCATTTATCTTGAATATTTTACAAATATAAATAAATGTTACCTAAATGAAACAATATCCAAAAACAATTATTTTAGTTCTTGGGAGTATCTTACAACCAAATGTTAGAACGGTAATCTAGAGATAAATGCACATAACATTTTAGATTTAATAAAATTATTAGAATGAATTTCCAAAATTTGGATTAAGTTTTGAAAATATAATGTGGCTACTATTTTCGAGAATGTTTTAAAACAGTAAAGTTCTTTTAATTATATAATTAATATACTAATGAAGTATATGCTTGCTAAATTGAAAGCAGCAATGAATTTAAATTCAATCTTACCTGAAAAGTATCAATTTTTTTTTTTTAAATTTTACTTCTGGATGATTTTCTAGATACCTTTCTTAACGGAAATGCAGACTAACCTTTTAAATGCCTTAGATATGATTCATCATTTTGAGAAATTTTCTCATAATCCTTCATAACAGCAAATAGTTATTAAAGCAAAATAAGTGGAAATCCACTAAAAGGCCAGAACAATGATAAACATATTCTTGAAATAGATGAAATCAATTTGAAGTTAAAATTTAAAGACAACCAAATGTCAATTCACAAACTAAGATAGAAATCAATCATTTATCCAAACTAAACCTAAAAATCATTAAAACAAAATGACATTCTTAGCAATGGTAGTAATCAATGAAATGAAAAAAAAAAGACTTAACTCCAAATAATGTGATTTTATGGATGTTAAATATGTTGTCAACACTTAATATATAAACCTAAAGCTTCTTCCTATGGAAATTTAAAAAACTTTATGGTCCCAGGATTTATTCAATCCTTTGACACCCATATTTCATAATTAAATTTTCAATACCTAAAAATAATAATAATAAAAAAAACCCATTTTAAGCAAAAAGTATGATTTCTATTAGAGCACATTTAAATGGTAGTATTGTTATGTTCTGGCAACTTTAATGTTTAAAGGCAAAAATGTTCAACTCACATCATCAGAAAAGAATTAAGAGATATGCCAATATAGAAACAAATTTAAAATAGATATGAAAACAAGTATGGAAAACAATGTTTTTCAGAATTATGCTTAATTTTCATTGTGATTATTTATAAATTAATATTTCACAGATTTATTAAAATTAATTAAAAAACACAAGATAATTTGATGTAATATGTTGGACTATTTCCATAATCTATGAGTGACTGTTGAATGTATAGAAAATTTTAAATTTTATTTAAACTTTAAAATACAAACAACTTGTTAGTAATAACACACTGTTATTACTAACAAGTTGTTTGCACTCATAGATGATGGAAATAGTCCAACATATCACATATAATATACCACCATCACAAACCTTCAGACAAATACAAGATAATTTCATTTAATTTTGATTTACACTATTCCAACCATTATCCTACATAAGAAATATTATCTTTAGAATTTTACAACTGGAATATATTACAATAATTCATTCATTTTTTTCTTTTGCTGCATTTCTTTTTAAAGCCATTGAATTAATTTCTTTTATTAAATGAAAACTTTATTTCAAAAAGTATTCTATAATAGGCAGATGAATATGTGATGGGGATTTTAAATAGACAATGAATAAGAATAGCTTTAAAGTTTATACATCAAATTATTAACTTAATAAATTAGTTGCAATAAAATACATATTAAAAAAAAAATTAAATAAAGAATAAACATATTTAATGAAAAATACAACACAAACCATTAAAATAAATAATCAAATGGTTTACTGCTCAGAAATTCATGACCACAATCTATGAATTTTGATCTCCAGAGTTATGACTCTGTCACTATAAGAAAACATGCAAAGCTAACAAAAACCATTAAGATAATCTCTTCAAGTACATCTACTATGTTCTTTCTGTAATTGACTTAATTTTTTTTATTTAAGACACTCAATTTCTTTGGAAGAGTTTGATTTAAAATGTTTCTGCTATTAATTATCATTTTCTGATCTTTGACATAAAAATGTCATACTATTTTGTCATAATTAAAACAATTTGATTTTGTATCAGCTGCTAACTTATAAATCTGAAACCCTGTCCAGTTTAGTGCACTGATAGAAGAGTGAGTGATTCAAGACTAAAATTCCCTGAATTGAAGCTCAACTATCAAAATAGTAATCAAATGTTACATAACTCCCTCTTCCCTGAAAACTATTCGGTTATTTTTAATATGCTAAAATTAATTCATATTTTGATTATCCAATGTTAATATTATTTAAACATTTCAAAAGATATTTGCTATAATTAACTTCAATATCAAATATAAAAACGAAAAAATGGAAGTTAGACGACATCTTAAACATCATACTAAGAAACTATTAAAAGTATCTAAGATGCAAAAGTTCAGTTTGAAATGTTAGCAGCTAAACATAAAAAAAAGGTCATTATATAATCCGTTTCCTAATAAAAGCATCTCCAACAGCTGTCGAAAGGGAATAGTAAAATAGTGCCACAAACTGGCTAACTAAGAGTTAATGATTTTCATTTCTTGTTTTAACCTCTAGCTAAAAATAGCTGGATACTTATTTATTTATCAATAATTGATTAGCTGGAATAACTCTAGGCTAGTTATCTGGAAAAAAAATCATAAGCTGTTTGTAAAACTACAAAAATTATTCGGCCTCAATTTAAGCTTACCAAGTACATTGGAGGCAGATGCAGCACCATAAATATGTAATTTTCCATATTTAATTAAAGAAACATTTAATTAAAAATCAATGAAAGAATGAAATTTACATCTTGATATTACAAACATTAAAAAAAATTCAAAAACAATAAATCATGATACAAACTAAACAATAATCTTCATTGATTAAGAAAGTATAATTCTTAAGTAATAAAATACATTTGCCTTTCATAATACTTAAAATAATTATTAAATAGAAATCTCTCATTCTAAGCAGAAAATCATCACCTTTGCTTGTTCACGAGTAATACCAACTGTAGCTGCTGTCCGACTATGCATATCTGTACCATCACTTTTTTTGCCTTGTAAAGTCATCCAACCAAAGGCCGTACAACCTGAATAAAGCATTTAAAAAAAAAAAAAAAAATTGAAAAAGAAAAAATAGCTACAGTTGTAAATACACTACAATTAGTGATGATGTAAGATTTCTATATTGTTTATTTTGAATTACATTAAATCAATAAAATACAAAATTTACAAAAATTAAAACTATAAATGCAGAAAGCTACATATATTGCATATACAGATTAATCCTGGTATAGTCAGAATACCAAACTTTTAACTATAATTATCACTGTAATGCTCACAATATATTATTATCAAAGCCAAAAATTTCGGTTAAACAAAATCATTCCCATCTACAATTCTGTAATAAATGTATGACCAAATTAAGTTTTATTTCACATTCTTGTTATCAACAGTTTGCTAATGATTGTGACTAATAAAAAATGTTCCATATTAACTTTCAACACTATTGAAATTTCTTTGACAATTTTTATACTATTACAGATATAATTAAATTTAAAGGCTGAAATAAGTGCCACATATTTGTAATTGATTAAAAAAGATCAAATATAAATGCACACAACTATATATACATATAAACATAAAGATGTGATAAAAACTGAAGAAGATAGCAGAACAATATTACTCAAAATATTGTATTATATACTAATCTGCATGCTATTACTAATAGTTGAATATATTTGGAAAGTTAATTTTTTCCAAAAACATTTAACAATATTAAATGACTGAAATGATCATTCTACGAATTACAGACAAATAGCGAATTTAGTTTAACAATAAAATAAGAATTGACTAAATCAATTTCTATAATCAAGAATCTGTTACTATCTAGTATCTAATGAGTAAATTTAATATTTTCTATAATGTAATATTATGTACAGCCACATTTTTAAAAAAGCTGAGTTTCTATAATTGTAGATTTAATATATTTTTTCCCTCCAACTTCTTAACTAAATATATCTGGCTCCAAGTAATATTAAAAATATCATCACAGTCATGGAAATAATTCTAATGACAGTATTTAACTTTAGTCCCACTTTCTTGTTTTAATCTGACAGCTCTTCTAACATAGTACTATTTACTACAATAACTACATCATCTTTAAAACTGAAATAGCTTAAGTAATCTCCATTTATGCTTATTTTCTTAACTTCTCTTTTTATTCAAAAAGCACTTCCCTCAAACTTATGAAAAATTTTACAAAGATAAAATTTAACTGCCATACATCCATATCAATATAAACATTCTTAGTGTTACAATGAAATTAAATAATCATTGCTGTAGGTATTTTGATACTCTTTAGAATTTTACAATACCATGAGTCTATGTCTTGATGTTTCAAACTTTAATCACTATGGAAGTAAATATAGAATCAAATGTCTTCATAATTGACAAATTCAAAGCATAATGGCAAATCAAAATTATTGATTTTTTCTATAACTTCTTTTAATATTTAGAAATGATCTACTATACTAAACCCATTTTTAAATCCAACTTGTTCTTTTAGTTAATTTGAATCCAAAGTTCTCTGTAGATGAGTAATAATGGTCTTAATAAAGATCTTGTATAGAACTAATATCAATATCATTTCTGATTTCCATTTATCATCTGGTATATCTGCTATGTATATATATATATAGTTAGAACTTAAAAAAATGTGTTTAGAGATAAAACTTTGAAAAGCATTACCGCATTAGAAAATGATTAATTAAAAGATAAGGAACAAGTATAATTAACTAGTTCTAGAACATTCCATATTACGGGGGAAACGTATAAAGAACAAGTCTAAATAATTAGTTCTAGAACATTCCACATTATAGGGGGAGCACATAATAACTTGGAAATAAGCAAAATTGTAGTCTTATTACACAGTCACATCGTTGGAGTTGATCGCTGTTGACAGAAGATACATAATGGCCTGAGTGTACAGAGGCCCCAGGGATTATATAGGCCACATTGGTTTATATATTCACAATTACTATAAATCATGAAATGAATAAAATATAAAATATTTGAAATTAACAAATAGTCATCAATATTAATTTTAAATGTTATTTCTGAATATATGTAAACCCATACTAATATTAATTTTAAGGCATTGTAATGTGCAAATATAAAAGAAAGATCTTATATAATAAAATGTTTTAACGAGGGTTTTTGTTGATATCAAAAGCTTATGTACTACTTTTCATGTACATTCTTGATAATAGTATTTATAAATTCAGTCATTATTGTAATTAACCTCCTTGGGCATCAATCATGATAGATAATGGAATGGGACCCACTATAGGAAATACATGATAGATCTTATAGCAAAGTTCTCTTTTTTTCTTAAAGCATGGTTTTCTTCTTATAAGCAGGTAAAGTTGTATTCTATGCACAATCAACATTCATATCTGGATAAAACTGCATAGTTGTCACACTTTTGATAAGCTTTGGTTTGTTCAGTCACCCGTGGCAAATATTCTTCTGGTAAATACTATCATGATTGCAGAGTTAGATTTAGTATTTAAAAATTGTTTGTTTAAATAGTCGGCAATGCAAAGCCATTTGAAGCTAATCTGTAAAAAAATATTTTAACTAACGGTTTTCGTTTTCAATAGCTACCGCATCAAACTAAATTTTTGGATGGTTATAGTCTTTTTTTTTTCTTGCTGGCAACACCATTCTACTTTTCTATTGGCATTTCCCCCTCTCTTCCCAGAATTAATCAATACTATTGCATTTTCTCTGATTCAAGAATAAAAATGCTGTTGCTTTTAAGACGTATTTATAATTTTGCCCAAGCAAGGATACCATATCCCATTATTCTAAATCTTTAATCGTATTTATTTTTGATATGTTGATAAACATATTTATCACAATGGACAAACTAATTAACACTCTATTAATTTTTATATTATAAAGTTTTTTTATAAAACACTTTTTATCTCAAATCAGAATATCTGATTTAATTTTACAAAGCATACTTTTTTTCACAATCAGATAGTTATTTTATAGATAATTATAAAATAGGTTTTTTAATTTATACTAACTAGAAAGAAAAAAAATTACGACCGAATTTTGAAATTCACACTCTACCTGTTTTTAATTTTAATGCTTTATAATTTTTAATAAAATATTTGGATTTGCCACGAAAGTTCACAAGTAAAAGACAATTTATTCTCTTCCAGAAAGTAAATCTGAAAGATTATAAAATATGGCATATTTTCTCTTTCTTTTTTTAAGTTACACATATAAAATTTAAATAAATTAAGTATTTTCTTTTTCTTCATTAAGAGTTATAATTTTACTAATTTTAATATCTTCAGAGAACATTTTTAATTTTGCACAATACATTTCTTACAAAACATTTCATGGCTAAATCTATAAACCAACTTTCTTTTAATCTCTTAAAGCGATGTAATTAAGAGCTATGTATATATATTGCATACGTGCTCACACAAATCCCAACATATAAAATTTATATATCAATTTATTATATACTTTTTTTAAGCTGTCTTTAATAATTTGATAACAATGCAGCTTTGTAATACAAACAATTCTAATTGCAATCAATTTAAAATTATAAAATAATTCTATTTGCCATTATTTGTACTGTTATAATATATGTATTTATTTAATGTTTTAATAGACTAATGTGTGCTGAAACATTTTTACTAAATGAAAATTCTGTTTTTAAAATAGTTAAAATTTCAAGCTACAATATTTCAAGGCAATAATAAATTAAAACTTGTTGTGCAGACTGAAATAATACCACAATGTCTAAGCTATTTTTTAACCAAAAGATGGCATTTACTTTTTGTTAGTATTAAAAGTTTTATAGTGAGATAAATTATTAACCAAAAGGAGTACAATCTTTTGGTTAAAAAAACTTAGACAATGTACTGTTATTTCAGCCTGCACAACAAGTTTCATTGCTTATTGCCTTGGAAATATTGTTGCTTGAAATTTTAACTATATTTTAAAAACAGAATTCCCATTCTTTAAAAACTTTTCATTGTATATATATAATAGTATAAATCTTTTGCTCATTATTAAAAATTTAATAATAAACTTATTAAAAAAATATGATTTTTTAAATAATCTTATAAGATTTTTCAATAAAAAATGTGTGTGGTGTATATATAAATATATAGGGGGGGGGGGGGGGGGGGGGGGGGGGGGGGGGGGGGGCTAAACCTATTAGTACAATAATACAAATACCCAGTAGCGCCCTCTGTTTAAAGTAACTATATCTTAATAATGTTAGTTGATGTATATTTTTTATAATTATTTAAAATCATTTCCATTATATTTTTTTTTTTTAGTTTTTTTGTTTTTTTCAAATTAAAATTTTAAAAAATTTTGGGGGGGATGGGGTATTTGAAAGTTTTTTTGGGGGGGGGATTTTTGGTTTTGGTTTGTTGGTATGGTGTTTTTGGTTGTGAAGCTATTTAAGGGAGGGGGGGGGGTGTTAACAGTACACTTACATTGAATTCATTGATAGTATAGATGGATTGACGAGTTTGACTGCGAACTTTTACCTAAGGTTAAAATGGGAATAGAATGTTTATTATCTTCAAATGCAAATCTATGTAGTCTATTCATACTCGACACTAAATAAAAATGCATTAAATTTAAGTTGTTTATAGACGCTTGCATGGATTCGTTATCGGTTAATTATGTTTTGGGTTTTCATATTGGATCAGAAATATATAGACATTCGATAAATAATGATACCTTACGGTGAGTATCTAAAATGTATTTATTCGGATGTCTTTTAAGTTATTGGTGTCAATGCAAGCATCTTATGGTGAATGCTATTGGGTTACTTATAAATTTCCCTCTGCAACTGACGGTATCAATGACTGTATTTTGATCGTTTTTTTATTTTGAAATGTTTTTAACCGTGTAATCTATGTAACCGATCTATACTCAACATTATAAAACAAACTTTTATAAACCCATCTGTGTGAACTTATAAAAATTAAAATGTAAACTTATAAAAATTAAATGTAAATTAAAATCTAGAATAAAAGTTAAAAATGTAGTTAAATGCTAAAGTAAACATATAAAATAATAATGCTAAATTTTATATATATATATGTGCGTAAATAAATATTTTATGTGTTAATTACTAGCAGTGGCTTATTTTATTTTTTATATATTCTTAGATAAGAATTTATTATAAATATGAATCTCTGCTACTCCCTGAGCTAGTGACAATGGGCTAACGACCGGATATCAAAAAATATATATAAAAATTTTTTTTTGACTTACGTATCTGCCTACTTTATAAATTTTCTAGGTTCAAATGACTAGATGGCGCCCTGTAGTGCAGATTACGTTAAGCTCTCTTTCTCCGGATCGTTACAATATATATAAATAATATATAGATGAAAATATACAATTAAATGAAGCAACATCAAATTTTCATGTGCTGTCTAAAGGATTTTTTAACATTTTAAATATTCCTACATTGGCAAAAAAATCAGTCAATAAGAACATGTTACATATTTCAGGTTCTCCCTAATTATCAGGTGTTCTAGACATGACCGATAATACATTAGCATAGCAATATTATTTTTATATAAATATCACAATTAAACAGAGCCTAAAGTACATACTGAGATTGGTCAATTTTTTATCAATGTAGTAATGCTTAAAAGTTGAAAAATTCTCTAGGTAGTAGAAAAAGATTTATTTATTTATTTATGAACAAGATTCTTTGTGAAAAATTGAACTTTATATATTGACTGTGTATTAATATTAAGCTTTTAGAAATAAGGCAGCATTAAATTTATTGCTATTTGAACATTTACTCTTCAACATCAGACTAACTTAGTAGTGGCATTTATATAAAAATAATATTACTATGTTGATGAAATGTCAGTCATTTTTAAAGCATCTGTTGATGGGTAGAGCCTGAAACATGTGTCATATCTAGATCAGTTGATTTTTTATCAATATAACAATGTTTAACAGTTAGCAAATCCTCTAGATTGAATATAAAGATTATATCACTTTCATTTAATTACATATATATATATAAGAAAAATCATAATTAATTTATCTTTATAAGAGAAAAAGAAATTTCATCCATTACATGTAAAATGGGTTGTCCATACATATTTTAAATGATAACAATAAACGCTTAAGCTATTAACAATCTCAACCTGTAGTCAAAGTAATCTCCTTTAACAATAAAGATGTTAATAAAGGTTACCTTGACTACAGATTGAGATTGTTGATAACTTAAGAGTTGATTTTTATCATCTACATTTATAAACCTATTAAAGTCTTGAGTAATTGGCTTTATTGTCTTAGTAAATATATATTTTAAGCACATCATCCACATTAATAATATAAATTCTATCAATCCACATGAAAAGTGCAATATGTATGAGTGATCTGCTTATAATTAATTATGTAAGAAAAGAGTAATAATCTTTTTGTTGGTGAGATCATCTAAACATCTTTATTCTTATTAAGGAGTTATTCAAAACTTATTCAAAATCAGTTAAGTCATGATTTTTTTTTAATACATTAACCTATGAAAGCAAAATAATTAGCAATATTTACACAGACTCAATAAAAAATCTCAAACTATGTATCAATTTTTTTTTTCTGTTATGCATACCATGCATCTGAGCAAAATGAGCATCTCCCAAGATAGCTGCTATCCACAATTCTTGTGAATCCACATCAGCGCCAACAATATTATAACCAGGAGGGGCTTGAATCATGGATTTTAATTCACTACCTATACGATCAATCTGAAATATGTATGAACATGTATAAAATTCTTTGCTTGCAAAGAAGATCTTATTAACATGGCAGCAAGTTAAAAAAAACATAATATTTAATCATATATAGTCCATCAATTAATTAATTAATTAAATAGTAATTATTAACACTGAAAGATCTTATGAATAGAAATTAGTGCATCTACCTACCATTTACACTGACATGAAATTAGAATCCAGGTGGAATGTGAATGTTTTCACAGGTAAATGAAAAATTGTAAACAAGCCTATCATTGTTTTCAAAGTAGTTTGACTCAGAGTCAATATCATAAACCGATCTAATTATTGATCTATAAATAGGTTTTAAATTATTCTTAACATGAGAGTATAGATCCCAAATAATTTGATTTATTATTGATCAGTAAGGGAAAGTATCAGATAACCATGAATGCTCAAATCATATTTCTTTTATTCTTTACTTTTTAAACATTTGATAATTTAGCAATAGTGCCTAAACCAAAATAGTTAATATTATAGATAATTCAATAACTAATCTACTATCAACAATACCCTAAGAATGGCAGTATAACAGTCAAATTTTAAAAACAATATATTAGATTACTATTCGATGTACTACTACATATATGATAAGCATATCTCACAAATCAAAAGGAAACACTATCAACTACTATCTAATGAAAGAACTAGTGAAAAGATGTTTTATCATAACTATTAAACGCACACATATTTTAAAATGTATGCAAAAAAACTATCATTAAAATCAATCTTTACCAAATCTTCCAATTTACTTAGTTTATACAAATCTACATAAGGTAAAGGTAAAACAGACTTCAATAGTCTACTTCAGAGCAAAGATCTCTCCAACAGCGCCTCACAGAACAACAATGAGAAAGACCTTACTAATTGATTGTACAATTTTCCAACCTAGTTTTTCTCTCTACTTAATAATGGCTAGGTAATCATTTAACAACTAATATTGAATAGTAATTCATATAAAGTTAAAGAAAGAGGTCGGTCACCCCCCCCAAGTAAATTAATTATAATAGCTGTTTATAGCTAAATTATAAGATAAAATTTAGTTTTAATCACTTGCAAAGTACCATATTGAAAACTAAATATCATAATATATATTATAAACTAATATTACTATGCTTCTTAATGTCTATTCCCATGGTGAGCTTAAATCTTTAACTTATCTAGACAAAAGATAATTAATCTTGTCAACAATTGAAGTTGATAAATTAAAATTCTTACTTTTCATAATAAAACAAATGTTTATTAACAATAACATACTTACTGTTTTACTATAAGATTGAAAATATAAAAAATCAAATGACAATTCAGAATAACACGATTTAGAATGGAAGTCAAACAGAATTAACTTTTCATCAACCTTTTTAACTTAAAAAAGTATGAATTGTGTATTAACAACATCAATGATTATTGCCCTCTGAAAAATCCATTAACAAAATGATCTATATCCTATAAAAATGTAATCTCACAGAATAAGCAACTGATTATACTTCTTAAAAATTTTGACCAACCTGCATTATCCCTTAATTCCTGAAAACTAAATAATTTAAAAATATAATAATAAAAATGCAATATATTTAATTCAGATGCAAATTTATAATTGAAAGTTAGTAATATGACCACTATATTAAGACCAGTAGTTTCACCCCTTTATTTTATGTTTTGCTAAGATCATATATGATAATTTTTTTATTTTTTACTCTTAATGATGAAAGATGATTCTGGAATAAATTAGATCAGAAGCAGTTACTACAGATATCTATTAAGAAAACATATATAAAAAAACAACAACATACCATTAAATATATATATATTATGCAATCATTTAATAATATAAAATTTATCTGAACAATCATAAAATATTTAATTTTTAATAGTATTACTCTGTTAAAAAATATTATGTTTATATCAAATTAATATCTTCTTTTCCAATGAAATATCAAATTTTCTTCTGATAGTGTTAACATTGGTCACTTGCTTTGCTTTCCTTCCTTTATCACTAGACCAATAAGCCATAAATATTTATAATGTGAATCTATTATAATTTATTATTAAATACATTCAACAAGTCAGTTTCAAACATATTAATACTATAATATAAATAATAGTACTTAATGAATCATTTCACATTTATTAATATGCAGACATATTGCTAAATACAATCAAAGCAATGAAGACAAAGCACAAATAAGAAAAACCTATTAATTATTTATGTAAAACTTCACAGATTAAGACTTCATGGATATTTGAGTTATTCTTCTCGATGACAATTTGATTCAATTTTGAGACTGTTTCTCTACATTATCCAAATGTTTGTTATTCAAAATGAATTTTTCTTGAATTATCTGTGATATTCACAAAACAAAATGGATGGAATTGCTTAATGCAACGAATGAAATGCCTCCCATGAATGATGATATTCATCAGACATTTGTCCAATGTCAACCGAGAAACAGTGATTTAACTGCATTTAAAAAAATACAAAATTAAATAGCAAGGAAATGTTTTACATGAGTGGAACTCAACATTTTTAAAAAGCCTTTAGATGAATTTTCATAATCTTTTATACTAATTTCAAAAAGCCATTACTTTCTTATATTACATCCTCAAAATTATCATAGTCTTGCCCAAATTAATTCTTGTTTCTACAGACACTATCAAAATAAAAAAGATGGTAATCTATAGTACCCCTGTAACATTAAGTATATTACTATAAAAAAAGATATACAGATATTCCGAGGCAATACAAAGATGACAATTTCTAACTTAATATGATCATTAGGTATATAAATTCATATCTATTATTGTGCCAATCTATTACTACTAACTGATAAGAATTTATATCTTTACATAAAGTGAGTTTATTTTATTAATGATGTAATATTTACTAAGGTAATAAGGTTGAAGTAAGGAAGAATTTCCCCTATGGGTTCCCCTCTTTTCTTCCAAAGCTAAACTTGTGGTTAAGACCTGTAGAGGACCCTACCTTCGTATTTTCAAGCACACACTCTTGAGGTTTATTGCCTTGTAAATATTACTTACGTAATCAATGTGCATTAAATAAATTTATAATTTATTAATGATGATAATCTTTAATTTATAAAAAAAAAAAAATCAATTTATTTGCATGAAAAAAATAATATAAAGATTAATAATATAAAAATATCAGTTTCAAGATATAAATAAAACATTTGGAAAAGATATACATATTTATAAACTTAGAATTCAATTAGCCACATTGTTATAACTTGTACGCAAGAATTAAGATAACAATAATCGTTTTGTTCATAAAAAATCCATTTACTTGCATCAACAAATCAAGACATAAATAAAACCACTACAGGGAGAGAGGAGACAACAGTTGTACATGTTGAACAAATTATCATATCTATACACAGAATTCAAAGGCAAACTAATTATGTTAGGCATATATAAAATTGTAGATGCTAGAATTAATACCAAATTATTATAATAAAGTTTAATTTTATTATATCTTTAAAAAAAAATCACTGTTAGAATTCATTACGAATAAATACAGTGTGTTAATATGACATCTGTAGTAATTGTTATTTTTTTTTGGTTTAAATAAAGCCTTTAATACATATAAATAAAAAAATTTCATACATAAAAAAAAAAAGTTAAATAATAACCTATTGTTCAGGTCAAATGTTCATCATATTACCACTGAACCAAAACAAATAGGGGATTAGATAATAATAATTACTTTGGAACCAAATACCTGTGGAAACATAATCACATTTGCAAGTAAAACAAAGTGGATTACTTTATGAGTAACAAAAAAAAAAGACTATAATTATTAAGGAAAAAACAAAAAAAAATCCAGTGACTGCCTACCCTTATAGCAGAATTTTGAGCCTGTGGTTATGTTCATTCAAAATAGATGGATCACAGGACTTAAAGTTGCAGACAAGGTATCGAGATCTGGTGTTGATTGTGAATAAAAGAATGTTTCTATATTAAGTAAAACTCAATTACAACATTTGCTGCTACTTCTGCAGCAATAACAGTTAATTATAGTTTGAATAAAATCCTTCATTAATTGCACAAAATCTTTAGAGTAAATATTTTCGTTTTGGAATGAAAAAATTAAAAATTGAGAAATTTGGCACAGACCAGTAATTTCTGAAAAAGCTAATGGTTCAAGAAAATTATTGTTTGATAGAACAAAATGCAATTTATTAGTTGGAGATGCCACTATTATATTTACATCACATAAATTTATCAACACTATCACTATTTTCTAATTCATCTTGCACTAGTATATGGTGACTAATTATTTCTACTAAATTTTTCTATTATCTGAAGTGACACATTAATAATGCTTTATTTGTATATATTTAAAACTCAAAGAAATAGCATGGTTAGAGATAAAATAAATGATTAGCATTACAGGATTTATATGTGTATATTTAGAACTCAAAGAAATAGAGTAATTAGAGATAAAATAAATGATAAGCATTACTGGATTGGAAAGTAATTAATTAAAAAATAAAGAACAATTATAATTAGTTATTTTCTAGAACATCTCACATTATAAGTAAATAAAAAAAACCTCAAAGATAAGGAAAATCGAGGTTTTTTACACACCCTCACATCGTGGGAGCTGATTGTGCTAGAGAAAATAGAAAGTGACCGAGTGTAATGAGGACTATGGAGGGACCCAGTGAACTCCACCACTGAAGATACTAAAGTGGACCTAGGGACTATACAGGTCACATCAGCCTTATTATAATTTATGTATGCCTCGTCGGCATTTTGTAAGTAATATTAATATGTATAAATTGTAAATATATTAAGCGTGTTGATAAATTCTTGCTAATAGTAACCCATGGCGAATAAAGTCACTATTTAGTAATAAAACCTTGTTGGTCTGATCACCTTTACCCTTGATTGTAGTATTCGTGGTGACTGTACATAGCAAATAACCATGCTTATCAAGATATAAATCAAAATTTACATTTTTCGGCAAGACATTTAACAGCAATACAATTTATATGAAAACAATGAAAGTATAAAAGATTTCTAACAGGCAAAACTCTCTATACATATATAGAGAGTTTAGCCTGTTTTAATAAAAGTTAAGAGCAAGCATAAGAAATTGTGATCATGTGATGTTTATTGGTATAAAAGATTTGATCAATTACTAATTAGTGATAGCTGTTCCTTCGATTTATTTTTTATTCTATAACTCAATTTATAAATTGCAAATT
Organism: Epiperipatus broadwayi; assembly: GCA_028023455.1. NCBI lineage: Eukaryota > Metazoa > Onychophora > Udeonychophora > Euonychophora > Peripatidae > Epiperipatus > Epiperipatus broadwayi. The sequence goes on from JAQFVV010006544.1 coordinate 225,730, forward strand.
TCTTGCAAGCAGTCGTTTAGATAAATACATTAATAATTATTACAAATCATTTATTAGCCTAGAGATTATTACATCATTTTTAGTTTTAGCCAGATATAAATTTTACACAATTAAAGATTAACATTACCTTACTAAATACTATTATAATATCATTTTTCTTTTTTTTTGTTTCATATGTAATATCTTAAATACTTTAAAATATGCATTTTTCTATACATATTTGATACGAATAAAGATATTTGAAAAAAGTGAAATGATTGTACAAAGAGGCAAAAGAGTGAATATGAGAAGTTTAGCACTTGAAAATTGAGGTGCAGTAATTTACTATTAATAAATACTAAATGAAGATGATGAAGATTGTCACCTGACCAAATGATGAGTGCTGGTTCAGTCAGAAATGCATTTTGGTGGTTATTTGCTTTTTCTTTTTAAAATGTCATTATTCATATTTATAGAAAGATAAGGATTTAAACTATATATTAGTCTCTCAATGCAAAACTTTTGATGAATTAGGGAAAATAATTTAGCCCTTAATTCATGTTGCATGTCAATAAGCTATCCTGAGTTGCTTTATTAGTTTATAAAAGTTTCTTTATTGAAAAAGTCTTAAACTAGAAGGTTCACAACTTTTTGTACATAACATAAATACTTACAATTCATTATATTTATTAAAGATTTCAGCATTTTGCACTGTACTTTTCAATGATATTCTACTTCTATGAAATCTTTGCAGAAAATATTTTTATATAGTGAATGATATTAAATATAATTAATTTAACTTTATCTTTCTTATTGCATTGCCAAATCCATAGAATATTAATATCATCTATGTTCTTTATTACTTTTCACAATGCTTTTTTACAATCCACTGATAGTTTCGATTGTAAAAACTAATAAAGAACATAGATGATATTAATATAATTAATTTATCTTCTTTATGAAGTATTATAACTTTAACTTTCTTATTGCAGTACCAAATTCATATAATATTAAATCATCTATTCTCTTTATTACTGTTATACAATGCTTTTATTCCAATCCCTTATGACAGTTTCGAATGCCCCAGCAATCTTCTTCAGACCTTCTATTTATAATTACAACCTTCTATTTATAATTACAACTTTTAACTGCTAAATTTAGCATTGTAAAACAGTAATAAAGAGCATATATGATTTAGTATTATATAATTAATTTATTTAGCCTTCCTAGACATTTTGCAAGTTTTAGAAAATAAATTAATTATTACTATCATCTACTCTCAAATTAAAATGATTATTGATATATGTGTATGTATAGCTCATACACACAAAAATCCGTTTAATATGTCTGGCCAGAAATTTCAATATTATATAATAATCCATCAAGTAGAAATCAGTTATTTAATATAATAAAGTTACTAATCTAAATAATTTTTTTTATATCAGTACTTTTCATCTCTTCCTAAATTGAATTAAATACCAATAAATTAGTAATTACATGTTTGACTATTTCCATCATCTAACTGAATTGTTTTTAAAAAAACTGAAATTTTATTTATATTTTTCTAAGTACATTCAACTGTTAGTGATAATATGCAAGTTTTTATTATAATATTTCGAGTGATATTATTGTTCTTCTTTCTTCAGTGATTATTGTGACTTTGAGATTTATAAATACTGAATTTAAGGCAATACATTATTTGGTTAGTTTCTGTGCAAAATGTAACAACCAGTAGAAATTTTACATATTCAAGTATTATAATAACAGTAACTAAACATATTTAGAAAATAATAAATTATATTAGAATTTCTCTAAAAAAAACTAACAGTTCAACTAGATTTCAACTAGAAGATAAAAATAGTCATTCAGCATGAATTACAGCAGTAGCCATCTACAATTCAAGTTCCACAGATTGCAATCCAATTATGACTTATATTCTCTTGAAGCAATATATCATTCAATTATTTGTTTATTTATGAAAATACTTCAACATATAAATATAAAAATACACAACCAAAACATAGTTCTTTTTTTTTCATATTATGTAAATATCAACCAGCTGTTTCCTTAAGTTCTTACATTTTTTTTTTTTTTTTGATATAGCTGTCAAAATTACTATTTTTGATAATGAAGACTGATAAGTAATTTAGATTCAAAAGGTGTATAAAAAATAATTACCAAGCTAGTAATGGAGTACATAAAAACTACATGAAATTCTCCTTGTCATTCTTGAACAAACCAAACTGATAAGCACACATTACATATATTAATCTCTAGTAATATTTTAGTCTATTTACTCTAGAGCCATCTACTGTAAGTTTATGTAATCAATAGATACTAGATACTAATGCTACACAATCCATATCTCCATAATAATTTTTGGTTAATGTCAGTGAGCAATTTGCATTTTCATATCTAATAAAACTTTCATTCTCTTGAGCTAATAGTTTAAAATTCAAAAATACCTAAGGTTTTAAACCCAAGCTTTATACAAATCTAATCAGTTTTGTTTAAATGTAGACAAATAAACAAAATATATCATATAATTTTTTCTATTTACATTCAACAACAAGCATTAAGGAGCAGTATTTTCTTTATTCCAAAGCCTTTTAATTATTGTATAATCAATAGACATTAGATCATAGTGTTATAAAATCTGCATTCCCAAGCAACATTCTGGAATGCATGTGTAGAATGTAAGCTGAAAAAATTATGATGTTTTGTTGGTGTATATTATTTTGGCTAAAATATGACCTGTTCTTATAGTTAACAATAAAAAAACAAAGTGAATGGCAAGTAATATTGATCTATATAACTATATATATATATAAATTGGCATGGCTCAAAACTTTAGGGCATATATGGCAGAATAAAAGAGTTCAAGATGGATACTATATAAGATATTCAAATTGGAACAAAACATTGAATATTTCACTTTTTTTAGCTTTATGTGCTTAATTTAATGATTGTAAATCTTATATATTGCTTCATTTTATTTTTTTCATTTTGTCACTTTATTTACATTAGACTGTCTGCTATTTTTAGTTTGATTTTTGCTTCATGAAAACAATTTTTATAAAATATGTATTAGATTTTGACTAGCTCAATATGATATGCACCTATATGTGTAATTTACCATTTTATTGGGTTGATCGGTTGTAGCGTGTCATATACTTGTGGCAGCTGATTAATTAAAGTTTTGTTTTCTTTTTTAAATTGCACAAAAACTATAAGCATGATGTCAACGGAAATCCCGGCATTCATTGCTGCTTAATTCTCTCTTTAAAATGGTGTATCACAATTTGAAATCGAATAAAATTTGAATTTTTTTATTAATAGGTGCATTTAATTTTTTTCTTTTCTGGTCAGTTTACTAGATTACATGAAAACAATAAAGGAAGAATTGCTTTACAGGCCAGATTAGTTAGTAAAATGGATTAAAAATATGCTGATGATTTGCATTTCAAGGACTTCAGCGTGATAAAAATGGAATCGTGAAATATCGGTCATAGTATTCAATTTTAATTTTATAATTATTTGAATATTTTAAATTTCTTTTTAATTATTTGATAAATGATATAATTTATTAATGTGTTTGCATTTGTGTGCCTGTGTAATATATAAATTATATAATATTAAATCATTTGCGCTCTTTATTATATAGTATATAAATTTGTATCCAAATATAACAAAAATGGTTTATGTACAATGTAATTTTGGGTCTCTGATCTAAATTTGAGGCAACCTTATTTTATAGACATAATGATTCTCAAAACGGTTAATAATTTATTAATGTGTTTACATTTGTATTAATGGATTTGTGTTTGCACTTGCATGTTTGCGTTTGTATAACAAGTAATGATTTACATATATAGATCAGTGCAATGTAAATTTTAAGACTGATTATCAGATGTACAGAAAGATTGCAGTTGATAAAGCAATCACAAAATTTACTGGGCATAGTACCATGTGAAAATATAAACACTTAAAACCAATAAAGAGAAATTTCAAATGGTGTGTATGTAGTGACAGCCACAATGGTTATGCATATACCACATGGAATTGTGTGCAGGTAAAGAATCAAATTCTGATTCTTGCTTATGCCTTGATATTATGGAGACATCTTGCATCACATTATTTTCAAGTCTATAGCTAGCAAATGAGCTATATTCAAATAAATTATATCTCTGTGGGACAATAAATATAACAAGAATATTATCACTGGTGTGCGTAAAGAATATAAACATCACTGATGTACCCAAAAAATATAAAATTGAAAAGATGAAACTCATTTTATCATTGATACAGACAGAACCTACAATTTCTAGTTTTAGATAGAGAAGCCAATTGCTATGATGACAAATGCATATCCATCTTCGGAAAACGATTTGTTTTGTATCTTTTATTAGGATGAATCTTTTTCTTGTAGATGCCTTTGAGATTTGTTAATTTTTGGGGTACAAGATAAAAATGAAGAATTCTTATGCGACTAGTTTTGGAGATTCTGAAGCTGTGGATTATCTCAGGTAAGAAATAATCAATGAAGATTTAATTTAAACTTAATTGCGAGGAATTCAAAGAAATTATCAATGAAGATTTAATTTAAACTTAATTAATGATAAATTAGAAAGTATGAACAAACAATAAAGTAATTAATATGTAGGACATTGAAATTTTTTTTTTTTTCCTTATTTTTTAAATGGTAATCACTATTTGTCTTAGTCTTATCGTTTTCCTTAGTTTTTCTAGTTTCTATCAATGTAGTTTTTTGTTTTAATATTATTAAAACTGAGATTATTATGAAAATTGTATCAAGTCAGTTTTTTTAAAAACTCAATATGGAGCCAGGACAATCAACTAGTTATATTAAATAATGATATTTGAAATAGTACAAAGTTTTCTTTTTATATAGACACTTTATTAATATGTGCCTAGATTGATTTAAAGATCACAATTGTTTAAAAAATGTTATCTAATAAATATATTATATATATAACTAATTAAGCCTTAACTCACATAAGCATTGCTAGCAGTTAACCATACAGGCTCAACTGCTCTCCGTGTTAGTGTTCCTGATGTCACAACTCGTGGAATAATAACACCATACCAATCATTTTCTGTATAATTTGGATGTCTGGAATTGAAATGTGATTATAAATATAATATAAATAATGATTTTTACTTAAATAATACTTTAGGTCATTAAATATCAAAATATTTAAAAAATCTTTTAATCAAAATGTAAAATTACCTGATGACTGTTCGAGGCAATTCATCTTTATTCAGCCAAATAACCATCTGGGACCTGAACATTCATGAAAAGTTCTTGATGAAAAATACACTTTTGTATAATATTTTAAGTCTATGATAGAGCCATCTTTATTATTTAAAAGAAAATTATCAGAAATTAGTGAACTTGACTACCGAAATCATAATGCCTCAAGTATTTATAATATCTATTTCATTCATAATTCATGTAAAGTCATAGATTTTACATAGGATAACACAATCATAAATATTTTTTTTTAAAAAAGTGATAAGTTATGAAATGATTAAAAATGCTTAAAATACACAAAATAATTAATTACATTACAATCAAACTTAATTCTTATATCTATTATAATATTTGTGAAAATTCTTGAATTCTGAACAAGGCCATACTCTCAAATAAATTTAGAATGTTTTTTTTTACTACTTCTATTCTGAACATTAACAAAATAACAGAAAGTATTTGGTTTAATTTTTAGTCAGTTTCAATTAGTTTTCAATGACTCATGCTTGTTTGGCTATTCTATACCTTGAGTCCAATTTCTTGATTATTGTTTCAAATTAATGTAAATAATTATGCATTTTAAAATTTCATTAATGACTATACAAAATAATTATTTAATAAAAGTTTGTTTGACATTAATTTCTTTGTGATTCTCATATTCATTCTATTATGTTTTTTTTTTATATTAATGGATTTTTTGGCTATAAATCTTATTAGTTGGGACTTTATTTTTTTATTTGAGGATTTTTCTTTTAATCAATTTTATTTTCTAAGAAATATTTATTTTGCATTCTTCTATAATATTAATTGCAACATTCTTTTATAACTACCTAAGAATGGTGCCCAAACATGGCATTTGAGAATATACATTTCTATTGAGAATATACATTTCTATTCTCATCCCTTTGTTAAAGAATAATGTATTTAAAATATTAAAAATTTCTAATAAATACTACCTTTTATTTTATTATAATTTATTTTCTTTCTTTATAATTCCAATTCAAAATATTGTACTTTAATACTTAATCTTCTTTTGTTAATTCCGATTCAAATTTTTAGTTATGCTAATTTAATTTTAACTTTTTCCCCATTCAACTTCATTCCTATCAATCTTCAACTATTTTTAACCTTTTTTAATCCCAGAAATCCTGTCCAAAATGTTAACACAGAATTCTAAGATTTAGAAAGTACAATAATTAATGGAGATTTCAAGAATGATATTCATTCATAAAATGAGAAGTAAGAATTATGATATTTCAAGTTAACTAGACAACTTAATATACTTTTATCAATAACAATATTGGGAAACTTTATTTTGTCAAGATTGTTAAAAATTAATAAATGAAAAAACAGAAATTTAAATTAATTTTCAATGGTCTTGACAAAATAAAGTTTCTTTGATAAAGACTAAGTCAGTTGAAATTGTTCTTTCTTTAATTTAAATATTATTATTGGAAAAAGTGCATTAAATTGTTGAATTAATTTGAAATATATGAATCAATTAAAAAAAAAAGATATGAAGTTTTTTTTTTTTTTTTATAAATTATGACATTTATTATTATTAACTTACTATATTTATTTTGACTGATTTGTTTTATATAAGTATTATAAAATTCTTGTAATTATCGTTAACTGATTATTGTATTATATACAGACTAACTTGACATTTTCTATAAAATAAAACTACCACTATTATCATACATTGCATTAGTTATCAAAGAGTAACTTTATATAAGATCAATGAATCATACTAGTAGTAAATATGGAAAATTTGTAATACCATATATAAAATATATTACAAAATTACCATATTCATTATTATAATACATTTAAAGATCAGCCTTTCAAGCTATTGTGCATGCGCTTTTTACGACTGTTAATAACGCTTTCATTTCCAGTACTTAAGATTTGCTCATATATAAGCATTTGGGTTGGAAAGAATAAATGGATTCATTTTATTCTTTCATAAATACTATATCTCATGTTGGAAATGAAAGTATTCATTTATTATTAACACTCGTAAAAAGCGCATGCACAATAGCTTGAAAGACTGATCTTTAAATGTATTATAATTATAAACATAGCGCTATATAAAATAAATGCTTATTTACATATTCATTATTAAGAAATTATCAAAATAAAAATAAATGACATAATTTTACAATGGTTTGTATAAAATAAAAAAAATATTTATATTATTTATAGAATACTCAAATGGCCAATTTTGCTTCTTTTTCTTTTGTATAATGAACTGAATGAATTGTGTTTTTCATTAATTTATATATATTATTATCATTATTTTATATAAACATTGTATAAAACAAAGTAAGCAAAATGATAGGTATATGGTAATTTTAAAACACTTTATATAAAATAAAAATGAGAATTGTTTCTCATATAATCAATTAGGATGTTAAAATTTATTTTGTCACTTATTCATGCTTACATAATAAATAGATTAAAAAAATAAGTGGGTATGTTTTTTTTTCTTCTTTTCTATGATTTTATTCAAACAGTTGTTACAATTTTATAATTAAAATTTTCCTTGGTATTTTTCAAAAATAAAAAGCATTTGGTATAAGTAATTATTTCAGTACTATTATAAATAAATGTATTTTATATTTTTTATTGTATAAAATTTTGGAATTGAATTTGTTCGGTATCTAACTGTATAAATAAAGGTAATGATTTGCATTTTTTTTTATATATTTCAAAGAAGTTTATTGTACAATATACAGTTATACAAGTTACTTTATGCCATGTGCAAAAGATGGTGTAAGGGAGGGGAAAAAATGGATTAAATATAAAATGCACAAAAATATGATGTGGTTCACACAATCTATTTTGACATCAAATTATATCAACTACATATATTAATGTGATAATAAGCAAGATATCTCTATTTTCAATCATTAATACAGCCCAAATTAGTTTAACAATCTGCGTAATAACTTTATAGTCATAATCATAACATAAATCTAAAAATTTAATCATTGTTTTATAAATGATCCTTAGCTACAAAAATAAGTGAAAAAAAAAAATCAATCTTCCTATCTCTTAGTTGCCATATTACCATACAAATATGTGCATCTAGTATATCATATAGAATAAAGCACAAATGTATCAGCATGAATAGTAGGAGAAAATTCCTAACAAAGAATTTGGTTAGAGACTGAACTGAAGTACTGTATATAGTGCAAGCATTAAAATTCATATATTAGCAAGTAGAGAAAAGATGAAATTGTATTTTATCTTTACCAAAACAAGGCATTTGCATTATTAAAGTATCTTTGTACTTAATGAAAAAAAGTGTCGGTGGGAAAAGTTCTAACATTAATCTTAAAAAAAAAAAAAGAATTTAGACTTCAATCATTTGCCTGAAAGTTTGTGATGATGGTATATTAAATGTGATAATATGTTGAACTATTTCTATCATCTATCAACAAATGTTGAAAGTATAGAAAATTTTAAACTTTATTTAATCTTTTCAAATACAAACATCTTGCTAGTAATAACACCCAAACAGACGACACAAGTCAGTAATTACACAATGTTTCAAGTAGTATTAATCTCCACTGTCCTTAAGGTATTGGTGGCCTGACCAATGACAGTATTAGCATAGGAGTCAAACTCGCACCTTAAGATTCTTGAATATCAAATTTAATACAAACATTCTAAACAACTGAGCTATTCTATCAAAGGCAACAGATAGTAGAAATTTCATATATTTATATGTGAGAGTTGATTAAATTCCTCGAGTCCTTCAATTTTTTTTTTTTTTAATTTTTTGTGAGAGGAAAGTTAATTAGAGGCTTCCATACATTGTGTATTCCCACACTAGGTTGACTTATAGGATTATTGCCATAGTCATATGAGCAGTTTCCTTGAATTTTCTTCTTTGCACTTTTTCTTTCTCTATTCAATATTTTAGTATTTTCCCAATTAAAAATATGGTCATTAGTACATATATAATCTGCTACTATAAACACATCTGCTTTTTTCTTTTATCCACTAGTTTGTCTTTTATCAATTGCTGTTCATCAGGGCGAGAAAGTCTCACCAATGTATTTCCTTCCACAATCACATGATATTTCATAGATGCAGTTTTTGTTCTTCAGCATTTTCAATATATGCTTGGTAGAATTAAGAATTTCTCGAAGTGAAGTGAGGTATGACTTTGAAAAGCTGTTCTAATGTTATATTAACTGCAGATTTTCATTAATTTGTCTGCAATTCCTGATATGAATGAAGACACTACAGTAACAATAATTTTTTTTTCTTTTGGTATCTCTTTTTGTTGTTTATTAAAGATTTTTTGATGGATAACCATTCTTCATGAGAGTTTGTTCTATGTGACTCTTTTCATTTTCCAAACCATTGATTTCCAAACAAACTTCCTTTGCTCTGTTCCATAGTGATAGTATAATTTCATGTTTGGTGCTTCTGGTATGATTGGATGAATATGCCAAGTACTTGTCAGTATGTTGGTTTCCTATACACTGTTGTTTTTACTTTACCCTGAAGGAGTTTAGTCAATGTGTTCTGATTCCATTGTGAATTTAATTGAAGAGGATATGTTGCTGATATGCATCCAGAATGATTATAATTGTGCTCTACCAGGAGGTCATACTATGAATATATCATCAACATAGCGAAGCCACACTTTAGGTGGGCATGGAATAATTTTTATGACTGTGGTTTCAAGTTCTTCCAAGTAAATGTTCCTAAGCAATGACGACATTGTGATACCATAGCCATCCCCTGATTTTGTTGGAAGGACTCTAACTTATATCAAAAGTACCTTGTTGTTATGCAGTAAATTAATAATTTCATTATACAATCAATAGACAGTAATTGTTCTAGTTTGCAGACTATTATCATCATATAACCGTTTTCTTATAATAAATAATGTCTCATCATATGGTACATTAGTAAATAGACTTTCCGCATCAAAACATACCAATATGTCAGTTCTTTCCATTTTCATGTCCCTGATTAATTCTATAAAGTACTTAGAGTCCTTGACAAAGGATTGTGTCTTGCAAATCAATGGACCAAGAACTTTGAAAAGAAATCTCAACAAATTTTGACAAGGTGAACTTCTAGAACTAACAATAGGCTTTAATGGAACATTGTCCTTATAGATTTTATATAATCAATACAGATGAGTAATCTTTCTGAAATACAAAGTTAATTTCCTTTTTTTGAATACCTCAGTATTTGGAATTGGATTTTTTGTTGAGATTATTCAGAGAGCAAATGAGGCCTTATTGAGAGAAAGAATAAATGTTCAATACTTTTCCAAGTATCAAACCTTGCATTTCATTAGAAAGGTAGAATACTTTCTAAAAAATAAACTTACAGATGAAGATTTCTCAAGAATTTGTCAAGCAGTGAAAAGATCATATTGGAAATTACATGGAAGGATAAAAGAACATCAAAGAAGCTTGTAAATTTACATGATCAAGTCAAAAGTCATACTGTAACTAGCAATCTATTAGTTTCATCAGTGAAAAATCTTAGTTCTAAACACCTTACTGATGCTGAATTATCTGTTCTCGGAAAAAGTTTGAACTTCGCCATTACACAATCTATTGTCCCATTATTGGATATAATGGTAGCTAATGAGGAAGTTACTCAAAAATTGTTTCTGGAAAAAGCAACAGTTATACTGGAGAATTAAAAGGATACTTAAGAGACATCAAAACCAGAAATCAAACATTTCATGTGATGAGAGAAAAGCTATTAAATCTTTCAAACAGAATACATCTACAACCATTCTTCCTGCTGACAAAGGTAACAACTCTACAGTGTTAATGAATAAAAACTGATTATGACAACAAAATACAAGCAGGCCAATACAAGAAAATAGCAAAAAATCCAATTCCAAATACAGAGGTAAAATTACAAGCATTACTCCAGAAGCATTACAGGTATTTTACTGATTCAGAAAAAAGGAAACTAACTTCATAGTTCAGTAAGATTCCTCACCTGTATGGACCACCTAAAATCCATAAAGACAATGTTACATATAGTACGGACTATGTAAAACCCATAAAGACAATGTTCCAATTAAGGCCTATTGTTAGTTTTAGAAATTCATCATATCAAAATTTGTCGAGATTTCTTCTCAAAGTTCTTAGTCCATTGGCATACTGGGCACAATTCTTTGTCAGAGATTCTAAACACTTTGTAGAATTAGTCAGGGACATGAAAATGGAAAGAATTGACATATTGGTAAGCTTTGATGTGAAAAGTCTATTTATAAATGTATCATATGATGAGGCATTGTCTATTGCAGGGGTGGGCAATTGTTTTGGCTCAGGGGCCACATAGGTTGGCAGAGAACCGCATCGGGGGTCACTATGTGGAAGCGAAGTTTAGCGGAGGGCCACACCTTTTTTCATGACACAATAAACACACTGCTTTATTCCCTGTATTACCAAAGAAATATTTGTTTGTTCATTCTTCATTAACACATGATATTCATCACTGATTTTACATTTTTTCAGAGGATTCATGGTTTTACTAAAGTTGGAAATGTATATATTTGCTAATGCATAGACAAAATTGAAAGTAACCAGATCAACTGGAAAAGCACTGCACATCATATCTACACTGCACATGTGTATTGATGTGGCCATCATAGTGGAAAATACGAGATGAATCTTCAGTCACACACAAAAAAGAAATCTCAGTTCAAGGCAGATTTTTCTGATTGTCTTGGAGGGCCGCATAAAACCTCTTAGCGGGCCGCATGTGGCCCCCGGGCCGCTATTTGCCCACCCCTGGTCTATTGTAAGGAAAAGATTATATGATGATAATAATCTTCAAACTAAAACATGCTATGCATTGATAGTATAATGGAATTACTAACATTCTGCATAACAACATACTTTTAATATAATCCTGAGTTCTTCCAACAAAATCAAGGAATGGCCAGGGGATAACCACTGCCACTCTTGCTGAGCAACATTTACATGGAAGAACTTGAAACCATAGCCATAAATTCTATTTAATGTTTGCTTAAAGTGTGGCTTTGCTATGTTGATGATACATTTGTGGTATTGGCTACATGCTGAGGCAAAATTAGAATAATTCTGGACACATATCAACAATATATCTCCAAATAAATACACAATGGAATCAGAACAAGAACAAAATTTGGCTTCTTAGAAGTTCTTGTGACAAGACTCCCTCAGGGCAAAGTAAAAACAACAGTGTATAGGAAACAAAACACACTGACAAGTACTTGGCATATATATCCAATCATACCAGAAACACTAAACATGGAATTATACTATCATTATGGAACAGTTCAAATGAAGTTTGTTCAGAAACCAATGATTTAGAAAATGAAAAGATTCACATAGAACAAAGTCTCATGAAAAATAATTATCCATAAGTGGTAACTAAGAAAACCTTTAATAGACAACAAGAAACACCAAAAGAAAAAAATTATTTGTATTGTAGTGTATCCATATATACCAGGAAAGGCAGACAAATTAATGCAAATATGCAATCAATATAATATATATAAATAAGCATTTATTTTTATAGCGTCTGTATACAATTGTAATTACATTCGAATATCGGCCTTTCAAGCCAATTGTGCAAACGCTTTGTGAGTGTTAAATAATAAATGAATACCCTCTGACCAATACAAGATATAGAATTTATGCAGGAATAAAAAGAATCCCTCTTATTCCTATGACTCAAATATTTATATATGAGCAAATCTGAAGTACTGGCACAGAAGGTGTGACAATAGAACAGTCACTTTAGTAAATTCTAGAAAATTTCATCGGCGTCATTCATTCAGACATTGTATATAGTAATTTAAAGTTACTGTTGTATTGTCACACCTTCTGTGCCAGTACTTCAGATTTGCTCATATATAAATACTTGAGTCGTAGGAATAAGAGGGATTCTTTTTATTCCTGCATAAATTCTATATCTTGTATTGGTCAGAGGGTATTCATTTATTATTTAACACTCGCAAAGCGTTTGCACAATTGGCTTGAAAGGCCGATATTCGAATGTAATAATCAATATAATATTAAAATAGATTTTCAAAACCATATCACACTTCAAAGAATTCTTACTTTTACCAAGTCTAAACTGGAAATGTTAAAGAACAAAACTGAATCTATAAAATACCATGTGAATGTAGAAGGAAGTATATTGGTGACACCTGCCATCTTGTTGAACAGTAATTAAAAGAATACAAACTAATGATTAAAAACAGATGTTTCTACAATAGCAGAACACGTATGTTGTAATGACAATATGTTTAACTGTGAAAATACAAAAATATAGGATAGAGAGAAAAAGATGCAAAGAAGAAACTTCAAGGAAGCTGCTCATATGACAATGGCAAATAATCCTATAAATCAGCCCAGGGAGCTCTTAAAAAAAAATAAAACAAAAAAAATCAACCCTCATATATTATTATATGAAATCTCTACTATCTGTTGCCTTTGATAGAATACCTCAGTTGGTTAGTGTTTGACTTCAATTTGATATTCGAGAATCTAAAGGTGCACTAGTCAGGCCAGCAACACCTGAAGAAGAGTGGAGAATAATACTAAAATTAATAATACTACTTGAAACATTGTATAATTACTAATTTGTGTTGTCTATTTGAGTGTTTTACTAATAAGTTATTTGTATGGAAAAGTTTAAATAAAAAACATAACTAAATTTTTTCCCTGCTAAACAGGAACATTTTTGATAATTAAGTTTTATTTTAAAATGCATTTACTTGATTTTTTTTTTTTCATTTCGATAAAATTTCACAAAAAATGGAAAAAGTAACTTTAGATTTACTATAACTTAAGTATTACAATAACACAATATTATCATTTTAAATAAATATATTAAACCCAGTGTCTATAGGATTCCAGAATGGGCAAAGATTACAATCTTATCTATGAGACTATTTAGCAAAATAGCCAAATATAAAATTATTAACATACTACCAGATATATAACAATCAAATCCAAACAACAATTTATTTCATAAAATTTTACTTTAAATCTGAAATCAATAAAATAGTAAGCAATAATTTCAAAACAAATATTAAATGTGACATAAACAAAAAGTAAAAGTTATTAATCTTTAAAAAGAATTCATTAAAATTAAATTATCCACCTGAAAATAAACTGAGGCATCAAATTCACATGACCACCACTTCTTATGCTTGTGTATAACTGTTGTTAAAACAGGCAAAACTCACTATACGTATTGCCACACACAACAAGCTAGAGTAATCAATGGATGCCAGAAGGCTTGTGCATAAAATCCCCATCTAGTGCCTACTCATCCAATATCCCCAGACTAATTTCTGGCTTGTGGCCTTTGTCAGTGAGGTACTGAAGTGAGTTCAGACCCATATGACTATATAAACTAATGGGCTTGGATTGAAGACATTAATGTGTTTTCAGTTTAAGACTCATAGTTTTGTAATTAAGTGGAGATAAAAGGTGGCTGCTGGAGAATTGCATTAGATTCAAGATCTAGGTGCAGTGCTCTCAGATCCAAGGCTCCTCACCGACGAAGGCCAAAAGCCAGAAATTAGTCTGGGGATATTGGATGAGTAGGCACTAGATGAGGATTTTATACACAAGCCTTCTGGAATCCATTGATTACTCTAGCTTGCTATGTGTGGCAATACATATAGTGAGGTTTGCCTGTTTTAACAATTGAATTATTGATAGTAATAATCATTTTAGTAAATTTTTATATCAGAACTTTGTCATAAAGTAATATCTTTACATAATTTATTATTAACATAAAAAAAATAGTAAAAATGAAAATTTAAAATAACCTACAAAATACGTTTCTTGGCTTGTTTCCAGTATGATAAAGTTTTGCTAAGTTTCAGAGCTTGATCTGCTTGCATACCACAGTTAGACTTTAATGTTCCATCATCTAACTTGCTTAAAAAATGTTTAGCTAGTGGATTTCCTACTCTAAGATGATTACCATCCTAAGAAAACATGAAGAGAAAAAAAAAACCCCACAAAAAGTTAAACTTTATAAAAATAAGATTTTTGACTATTTTAAATTTGTGAACTTTTAAAATTATTAACATTATATATATATATTCTAACCCAATAAGAATAATAACCTCTTTTTATTCTGTAATTATTTATTAGTTTAGTTTGCACTAATTTTTCAGGTTGTTGTTAAGGCAACCAAAATAAAGCAACATATCCATTAATTTTCCAATATGATCTAAAATACTTTTCATATAATACAATTGTACATTCAATTCTCTTAAGCCATGCCACGATTGTAATAACAACAATAATTGATCACTTATTAATTTAAAGAATAATTATAATAATATTAATCTCAGGGTTCTTTGTTTCATGTAAGGAAATGCTCGGCGGTATTGTGTTGTCGCATATGACTGGCATTCTGGTCGGCTATAGGAAACATTTATTTTACTTAAATTCAATGTGTCTTCATCTCTCATATCAACTGCTATATTATTTAAAGAGATGATAATTCTATTCAATAATGACGTATAATTTTGAATAACACAGCCCTTTTTTTCAGAATCTCAGTCAGAATAATAAAAAGACAAGGGTGCTTTTTGTGTCCTTCCATCATCCATGACAACACAATCATATAACTAAGATTTATTACTTAGACAATTTAACTAAATGGGAATGGAATAATGTGCAACAAAATAAATACATTATAATTATTACCTATGCGAATATTAAGCATATACCAATGCTATATCTGGGCAGGATAAGTAAATACACTGATTATAATAAACTTATGTTACCGTGTATACTTTGATCAACATCTGAAATCAATGGACATCATAGAATAAAAGTATAATAATTTTAATTTTAATAAAGGAACATTCAAAAATAGTTGGTAGCATACTATCTTAAACTAAATAAAGTGGATGTGTTATTTAAGAATAATTAGGAATAAATTCCTTAATTAATACAGTATAAATTCGTTTCAAAACTTTAACAAGAAATATTTTGTTATAGCATTTTTTCTTTTTTTTTTTAGTTACTTCTGATAATTTTCAATATTTATTTTACCCCTTAAATATCTAAATATTTTTTTTTTTTACGTATCTAACATACAAAATTTCTACCTATAATTGTATGTAATAATTAAAACATATTTTATAGATTTTTTTCTTTCGTGTTAAATATCAACTTAACCTATAATAATTATATTAAAACATACCTTTGTCATTACAAGGCTATTAAATATCACTTGACCATAAAGACTTTAACCTATGTGATATAACAAAAAAAATACATATCATTTATAACTTAGTTTTAAACAATCATTAATTAACAAGTGCATACTCTCTCATTAGAAAATGTTTTTCTGTTGAGCAATTGAAGAGCTTTATCCAGTCGTATTTCACGAAGCAAGTTTAAAAACAATAAACGCATGGTATTATTTCCTTTAAATAAAAGTTTTCTCTTATTTTGTGCGTTTAATAAATTAGGTAAAGAAAAATATAGCAGAATTGAAGATTAATTCTTACTTGAATTAAACTACTACAATTTTGGGATCCAAGAAAAAAATAGACTTCTAACATAGACGAATATTTGACTATAGACGATAAACATACACAATATATTTTTTTTTTATTGACGATACGTACCATTCATATTAGCTAGCTTACTTATGGACGAAAATGCGCAATTTTTCCGAGAGATTATTATGATAATAACTGCAGCTGATTTACATGCATAGGAAGTTTTACTAACTCCAACTGATGTGTAATATAATATATCATTTATTTTTATCATTAAGTCACTAAGATATTTGGTTTTGTTCATACTTTAGGAATTATAAATTTTTTTTAACGGTAACTTCTCCGTAAGAATGCCCCTATATAACTCTTCCTATATTTACTCTGAGAAAGTTTATATTTTTTTTATTTTTTTTTAAAAAATATACAGGTGCATAATTTAATCTTATTTATCATTATTATTATTTCCAGACAATTCTTGGTGAATAAAACATATTTTAACGTATGTAACTACATTACTTGTAAAGGCAGACAATATTGAGAAAGAGCGCGAAAATGTTTCTAGTTGATTTTCCTTGGTTTCAAATATTTCTTTCAATTATTATTTTTTTTTTCTTTCTATACCAAGAAAATATCAATAAATGACATAAAGTTAATAAATAATTAATTTTTTCTTGGAAATCACTTCTTTTCCTTAATTTAGATATAATATAATTTTTCGTGACTCTTTTAGTTACATCTGTCATTTTTGAACTTTAGCGCGAGACAATAAATTTTTAAGTATAAAAGGTCTTTAAATAGGTAGATGGCACAGAAAATCAGGACGTCTTATCAAAAAATTTAGCCACGCATTATATTATTAAAATTTTACTTTGATTACATTTATTTCTGCAAAATAAAATGAAAAAATTGAGTTACCAAATTTCAGCACTGTTCCTTCCTTGAAAACTAAAAGCAGACTATATTTTTTTTTTCAAAAAAAATGATCTTGACTTTAGCGACCTCTTCCAGAAAAATAATCATTTGATTATAACATAAACAAAAGAAAGGAAAAACCTATTACAATCATATAGTTTTAGTATTATTTAAATAGATTACAAAGTGATTTGACAATAAAAAAAAAAATAAATACATTTAATTAATGATAATTATCAGTAATTTATAACTCATTTTCTACAAATGGAATTACCAGAAGTTATTGTTCTTTATGATAAGACACTCATCCACTCTCCCCTCTACCCATCCAAAATCAATTACTGTTTAGCTTTTATACCATATTAATTTGCTCTAATTATTAATATCTCAATTAAATTATTCATGTTCTCTCTTTAAAAATGACATTGAGTTATTAAATCTATTAGTTATTCACCCAAAACATGCCAAAGTGAGTGAATAGCATACTTTATTAATCAATTATTACTATTGTTATTTTATCTTTTTATTTCTTTAAAGAATAGCATTGTTTTCCTGCAGAAATAATGCCAAGTAAACCAAGTGTCAATAACACTAGGTTACAATATATATATATATATATATATAAATCTTTTTGAATATATTATGATCTTTTTAGTACAAACAAAAAAAAAACTGTCATTAAATATCATTCATTTTTACAAATTATAAATAGATTCACAGGATTGATGAACTTCATTGATGAATGATCAATATATATTACAGAATCCAAATATATATAAATGAGCATTGCTTTTTAGAATATATACATATCTATATGTACATTAGCAAAGTTTTATTTGTATATATATATACATTGATCAAAGTCAGCTGATGATTAAATATTTAAATGATGAAACTAATCAGAGTTATAGACCTTAATGCAATTTTTGCAAATTAATGGCTACTATTGATACTTTCCTTATAATTATATTGCAGAGGTTGCATTATATTATTTATCAACATATATAACTGTGTATATAATTAAATAATATAAATTTTTTCTTACTAATTTCCATATTATTAATCTCCAAGTAACTCATATCTAGTGCAGCCAATCAGAATCCCAATATGAAAAAACAAACTAAATCCTCACAATATACATTTTACAAAACTAAATTACTAATTGTCAAGTGGATTAAGATTGATAACATATATTCCATAAAGCAAGTAAATAGCAACAGCACTATATAAATAATCTAGAAATGTATAATCCATTTTGAAAGTTTGGTGTTGGTTTGTTCTTTTATAGTAGTATTCTGTACCAATGCTGAATTTGATATCAATTGTAAATTAACACTAGAGATCAGTGTTAAAAAACATGTTATTTGTTAACACATACTAGAGCAAAAAAAAAAAAACCCAATTCATTTCATAAATTCATATGTAAATTAGTATAATGAGATTTGTACTTGTCTCTATCTTAATTAATTTATATTCACATTATTTATTTGCAAAATATACTTTCTCAAAATAGTTTGTATATTTCTGGTTTGCTTATACAGTGTTGATGCGATTATATTTACTGTATAGAATATGTATTTACAATTTTAGCACAATTTAAAAACAGCCAGTTTTGCTTAGTTAAATATATGCAAGTATTGTGAATTTCTTTTGCGGTAATGTTGTTTACATTACTACATAAGAGATCATTACAATACCACTATTTGAAAATTGATAAAAAAAGCTTTTATGATTTGTTCGCATGAATATTAGTATATATAAAAAAAAAAACCTAACAAACAAAATAAACAATTTATTTCATAAATATATATACAATGAACTGTTGATCCATTATTTTTTAAGGGATCAAATAAATTAAGCAATATATACAATGGTCAAATATTCAACATAAAAAATTATTTGTCCACAATGTTGTTATAGATATATACTTAATATAATAATCAATCTAAATAAAATTGAAGCAAACAACGAATTATATTTACAATTATTTAATTATCAGCCTGGCTTTCATCTCTTATTGAGACCTTTACAAGATATAGTTTTATACATCACATGACCTATCAATTACATTTACTCCACCAATTGGACATTATTATACCTTCAACAATACAATTAACATTATACATATAAATATATAAATAAATGACATATAATAAAAATGTATACAGTACTTAAAAAAAAAAAATATATAGAATTTTTTTTTAAAAACTATATAAATCAATCATCATCAACAATTATCAATCCACTGCAGAATTAAGGTCTCTCCAAGTTCAATCCATCTTTTCCTATCTTTAGCTTCTCTTCTCCACATCACCCCTGCACATGGTTTTATTTCATCCATCCATCTCACATGTGGTCTCTTTCTGGGTCTTTTACAATCTCTTGAAATCCAGTTTAAAATTTCAATTGTCCATCTATTATCATCTCTTCTAACAATATGTCCAGCCCAACTCCACTTCAGTCTTTTAATTTTTTCAATGAGGTCAGTAACACCTGTTTGTTCTCTTACCCATACATTGCATTTTCGATCTCTTCTTGTTACTCCCAACTTGCATTTCTCCATACTTCTTTGAGTGGTCTGAAGTCTCTGTATTGCTCTTCTATTAAGTGTCCAAGTGTCAGATCCATAAATAAGAACTGGTAAAATACATTTATTAAAAACCTACCTTTTCAAACACATAGGCATATTTCCTTTTAGTATCAAAAGTTATTTCTACCAAAAGCACTCCAAGTTTAATTCTATGATTAATTTCATCCATTATGTTTCCATCTGTATTAATAATCTGACCAAGGTATTTGTAACTGTTAACTTCTCCTAATTCATCATAATCAATCTTTATTTTCATATTTTGAGAAAATCTATTAAACATTACTTTAGTCTTTTTAACATTTATCTTTAGTCCTACTTTCATCTAATAACTCCTGCAACATTTCCTATAGCTCTAAAGCATTATTTGCAAAAACAACTACATCATCTGCAAAATCTAAATGACTTAAATAATCTCCATTTACTTTCATTCCTTTAACTTCCCATTTTAATCTACAAAATACTTCTTGCAGCACTGCTGTAAAAAGTTTTGGAAATATGGAGTCACCCTGTCTTACACTCTTTTCAATGTTGATTTTCCTACTATCATGATGTAATCTAATTGTTGCTGTTGCATTTTTATAAATATTCTTTAAAATATGGCAATATCCTGGATCTACACCTTGATGATCCAATGCTTTAATCACTGAAGAAATGTTTATAGAATCAAATGCCTTTTCATAATCTACAAATCCTAAGCATAATGGCAACTCATACTCATTTGTCCTTTCTATAACTTCTCTCAATACCTGGATATGATCTACTGTATTAAAACCACTTTTAAATCCAACTTGCTCTCTTGGTTGGTGGAAAACCAGTGTTTTCTGTAGACGAGTTGTAATTATCTTAATAAAAATTTTGTATAAAACTGATAAAAGATTGATAGGTCTGTAATTTCTAATATTTTCTTTATCACCTTTTTTAAATATTAATATTAATACTGCATTTTTCCAATCATCTGGTACATTTTTATCATTTAGACATTTGGTGTATAACTTTGCTAAAAAAAATTCTATTTCTTCACCTGCTTCTTTTAATATATCAATTATAATTCCATCATTACCTGGAGCCTTCCCTTTCTTCATAAATTTAATTGCATGTCTCACTTTCTCAATCAAAATTCTGGGCAATTCTGAAGATATAATAGTTATAGGAGGCACTTGTTCTTTATTACTATATAATTCTCGATAGAAGTCTTCTACATATTTCATGATGTCATCTCTCTTTTTAGTAATAATGCCATCTTTTTTTCTTTTTGCAGATATAAATTTCCTACCAATACCAAAATACCTATACATATATTTTTATATACCTATGTGAATAAAAATTCTATCCCCCTCCCCTTTATAAACTCATTCACAATTCTATCATAATTTTTAAATCTTTCAATTATCTAATAATGCCCATTTTCCATTTAATTTTGCTGGACCATTAACTATATTTACACATCTATCCAAATTTTTCTGAATGTACATATCCTTTTCGATAATCTTTAACATGTTTTATAACTCTAATATTTTTCTCACACTCCATTTTTTGACCAGTATATACATTATTTAGATATTGATCATAAAATGGAGTGTGAGAAGAATATTAGAGTTATAAAACATATTAAAGATTATCGAAAAAGAATATGATATGAACCTTTGTACATTCACAGAGGCAAAACTCTCCATACAGTAGCACCATTCAGTGCAAACCAAAGTAATCAATGGATGCAGGAAGGTTTGTGCATAGGGATTCTAATGCCTACTGTTCATAGGGATTCTAATGCCTACTCATCAAATATCCCCAGACTAGTTTCTAGCTTATGGCTTTCATTAGTGAGAAGCACTGCACCTAGATCTTAGGATCTAATGCAACTCTCCAGCAGCCATCTTTTACTTTTTTAGCTTTGAGTCCAAAATGAAAACACAGTAATGTTTTCAAATTAAACTCATCAGCTTGTACAGTTGTATAGATCTGAACTCAGTTCAGCATCTATACTTTTTGGATCTTTGGTCCTATAATAATCATATCACCATAATCCTATTGGATTTTATGCACAAACCTTCCTGCATCCACTGATTACTCTGTTTTGCACTGAGTGGTGCTACTGTATGGAGAGTTTTGCCTCTGTGAAAAACAGATTGTGTAAGCTTAAAGAATGGTGAGCATGTAATGTTTGATGGTGAACTTTGTACATTCAGAAAAATTTGGTTAGATGTGTAAATATAGTTAAAGGTCCAGAAAAATTAGGTGGAAAATGGGCATTATTAGAAAATTGGAAGATTTAAAAATTATGGCAGACTTGTGCATAGATTTATAAAAGGGGGGGCTAGAATATTTATTTATATAGCTATATAAAAGTACATGTATAGGTATTTATTTTTAAATTTTTTTATTATTATGTATTTTTATTTTGTGTCATTTATTTATATGTTTATATAAATATTTGAAACCAGGCACTCTTCACAAACCTGGGAGCTTAATTGTAAGTATAGAGGATTTGAACTCAGATTTTCAAGCACCCTTCAACTATCCATACTATCTCATACAACTGATACATATGATCACACACATGTAAAAAAGATTAATAATCACCAATATACGTATTTCGTGCTAAAGCAGAACTCATCAGTTGGTCCGGACTATCATCTCTCACACACATATATAATCAATGCTCAGTTTATATTAAGATAGCAAATCATCATACTTTAATGGACAGGCTTCAATCCACTGCAACCATCAACTTTTCAGCCATCCATATCATTGAAAATCTGATGATGAAAACTCAAATCCCATGCTGATGCTAATATTATTGCCATGCCCATGTTGTCCTGAAGTCACTCTGACCCCTCATGTATAGGACAGTATCCATTAAATACATATAAGAGGGATGGACAGGATACAAGCTTAATATGTAAATA
Source organism: Epiperipatus broadwayi (assembly GCA_028023455.1). Classification (NCBI taxonomy): domain Eukaryota; kingdom Metazoa; phylum Onychophora; class Udeonychophora; order Euonychophora; family Peripatidae; genus Epiperipatus; species Epiperipatus broadwayi. The sequence goes on from JAQFVV010006544.1 coordinate 248,916, forward strand.
TTTGATGATTTGCTATCTTAATATAAACTGAGCATTGATTATATATATGTGTGAGAGATGATAGTCTGGACCAACTGATGAGTGCTGGTTTAGCACGAAATAAGTATATTGGTGATTATTAATCTTTTCTACATGTGTGTGGTCATATGTATCAGTTGTATGAGATAGTGTAGATAGTTGAAGGGTGCTTGAAAATCTGAGTTCAAATCCTCTATACTTATATGTTTATATGTATAATGTTAACTGTATTATTGAAAGTAGAATAATGTCCAATAGATGGGGTAGATATATAAAAATTATAGAATATAAATTTATTAAAAATTAAATATAAAAGCAATTTAATGATTATTCACTGAAATAAAAGATACAAAAAGTACATCTTAACTCTTAACTTTAAGTATAAGTCAGATTTTATAATTTAAGACAATTCATATTTGTTATTTTAAAAATGTATGTGTGCATATATATATATAACAATATATATATATGTTACTTTAAACTTTAATATAGTAATTACATATTTAAAACACTGGACTTAATATTAATTATATATAATCATTAGATTTTAAAAAAAAAAAAAATTTTTTTTTATCTAATCATTAATTTATTATAAAAAGTGAAAAAATAAGTAAATTGACATTTATTTGCATATGACAAAGTTTACTGCTTCAATTATCTCTAAAATATTATTACTTAATAGAAAATTGAAAATAAAATTATAGAGAGATCTTTTGTAAAGTAAAAGAGAAAGTGTTACTATATCTCTGAATTATAAGAATTAAAATAGAAAAAATATGATTATTCTTAGCACGTTTTTTTTAATACAACAAAATATACATTCAAATGGAAGAAAAACTGTTCATGCAGATAAATATAATCAAGAAAATGATTTGTCAGTGATATATGCTCCCACAAAATCCAACAATTAAAAAAAAAAACAATGGATGCATATTTTTATTGCTCTGAATTCAAGATCAAAAAAGATGATGATGGATACCGAAAACAATATATGCAAAAATGGATCGAGAATTCACGAAATAATATCAATAAATGCAAAGAAAATGAATGTAATAACTGAAAAGCATATCTGAATATATCATTAATTGCTATTTAGTATATAATAAATAGACTGATCTTTCATACTACACATGTTCAACTACAAATTAGTTTAACTAGCATGATAAGTTTAAACAAATATTCATTTCATCGGACTAGTGATAGAATTAACATGCATAACTAGCTTCATGTAATATATTTCTAAAGTGTGAATATGTTACTATAGATCACAATTTTAAACCAATCAAGTAATATTAAACACTCACTATTATAAGAAAAAAACAATTTTAGTCTCATTTCAAACTTTACATGAATTGATAATTATTATAAATGCTAAATTACATATATATTAATAAATGCGCACAGAATAAATATAATAAATGAGAAATATATTTTAGTAATCTCTAATAAAAATATAATCTTTAATATTGTTAACTGTAAACTAGCATAAAATAAATGGACAGAATTTTTTATAGTACACTTTTCATTTATAATTAGGCATCATCAGATATGCTAGAGGATTAAACACTTGTTTATCATGCTTCACAATATCAGCATTTAAATTTGCATCAGAATGTGATAAAATATGCTATTCGTATATATATAATAATATTTTTAAAAATGTTTGTATATCTGAAAATTATAAAATCAGGTAAAGCATTGCTATTGTTTATAATAAAATATAATATTTATAAAGTAATAAATAACATTAAAATCTACATACTGTAATAATCCTTTAGAAAACAAACTTACAAGAGTTATTTTAATAAACTTGCAAAAATGCACTCTAATATTAATGTAATCTATTAGTCAGATAAAAAATTAATTCACTTTTATCTGGTATCCAAATTTTTATATTTATATTAGTAGTAATCCATGAAATATCAGTAATTGATCTACTGCCTATATAATTATTATATTATTACTTCTATAGTATTTTAATTGCAATAAATATTTTAGTATAAAATAGATTGATAAGAATACTCCAGAAGTTAAATTTAAAGGTACTAATTAATGACAATGAAAACTATTTTAGGAATGAGTTATTAGATATAAGAAATTGAATAGAGTTACATAATTAAAAGATTTCTACAAACTGAATAAAGATAATGGAAGAGCAAATTTTGAACTGATTAATGTAAAAATAAAATCTAACAAAAATAGTAGATCTGGAAAGTAAAATTAATTAAATGCTTTCGCAAAGGAATTTTAAATAATGGAAAATAGAATTCTGATAAAAGAACAATTAAACTGAAGACTATAAAAACTCAAGATTGAAGAGTTAAGCACTCTTTTTTCTCAATTGGGTTGGTGAAGTGCTATTGTGCCTGCAATGAGTATTGTTGGCAACCAGTCAATGTCTGCGAGGAAATAAACCTAATGTTTCGGAATCTGAAGGTATAAAAATCCAATTAATATTTAAAACAGATTGTCCTGATCTTATTTTGTTTTATGTAAGCCTAAATGGTTCTTAGGTTTTAATTTGGGGAACTTATAGTTATTTAGCATAGTTGTGGAAAAGTCAATCCATTAAATAAAACAGTAATTGTTGGACATTATTGAAAGAGTGTTTAAAGACTTTAAGAACTCCGTGATCATATATTTGTCTGTATATATTAATTATAATTAAGCTTGTATATACATTCTAGTTCTGTGTTTGTATAACTTATAATAAATCCTTAGTACTAGATTTAGTTTTATTTGTTAATTAATTGTGGTTTGCCCCTTCACGAGTCGTGGGTAAATACACAACAACTTCATAAATATTATTAGATATTCTCAGGGCTATATATTTAATGGATATTGTGCATTTGCAAGGTTGTTAAATTAATAGAATAAACAATATATAATCTACAATGAAAATATATGGAGTACAGCTTACTCTTCTATATTCATGCCCTGGGTTTCTGGTTTGGGAATTTTTAATTTTTTAACAAATAACAGATTTTCTCTACTAAGCTCAGTATTTTTTTTACATAATCATTTTAGCTATTTATAAAATATTAGTTGGAAAATGGATAACTAATTTATAGATTAAAGAAGATGAAGATTCAGATAATCAGATGAGTGTTAAAGCACTGAACAGGAAAAGAAAAGTATGAAATATGATGCATCATCCTGGTAAAAGTGAACCTAAATCAATAAGGACAGAGAGGATATTCTACTTTATAAAGTTTTTAAAAAATGAATAGAAAAACACAAACAATAACATTTAAGCATTTTTTATTCTGGGATTACTTTGCTCCATAGTAGTGAAACATTTATAAGATACTGCATTATAAAATGTTGTGTATTATTTACTGACTATCAGAAACCTTATTGTAATTATAGTGAAAAATTTAATTTCATTAAAAGTATAGCCTAAAATAAAATTATTACTAAAATGTTTTGATGGTAAAAATAATTTTTTGAGCATTAATATTAAAAAATAATATATAATAACTGATGACAAATGTGTACCAGTTAATAAATTTGTATAGTGATATTAAACTAACATTCCAATGACTGATAATCATAGAATATAATTAAGATAATGCTAAAAGATATTTTAATTTTTTATAGCATTCCATTACTAGAATTCGATACAAATAACCAACAGAATGGGAGATCAACTAATAGTTGAGAACCACAAGTAATAGCATGAGTTTTGACTTTAATTTTCAAATCCATCACTCCATTATTTTGCTGAATTGTATGGAATAAAATAGTCATGAGTTGAGCTATAATATAAGAATCTTATCTCTTGAGTCAGACATTTTGCCCTTGCATTAAATCACACAAAGCTATATATATTTAATATTAAGTAATATTAAATATTATTGTTTTTTTTTTGAAATATACAAATAAGTAAAAGAATTAAAACCAATGAAGAAAGGAATGTCTTAATTATTATAATGAGATAAAGAGAGGGAACGGAATTGAACAAGATTCTTATCTTTTATCCTCCAAAGTTCAGATTTTGGGCAAAAAAGAAATATTAAAGTTAGAAATATGAGAGTCAGACATTTAGTTTAAGATTAAAAATGAAGAAAGAAACTGTAAATAAAATGGAAACTCAAACGATTTAAAAAAGGTAACAATTGGCGAGTTTTAAATAAAATTATAAGTAAAATTAAAATACGATAAAAGATAAAGATCTGTTCTTCAAAGTATACATTTTGATGAAATGAAATACATACGTGAATGTGTGTATAAAGAGGGAAAAGGGTTACTGCATGTAAAATGAGAATAATTTTAATATAAATGAAGGTAAAACACTATATTATAAAATAGTATGAAATTAAAAGAAATTTTGTATAAGTTATAGAAAACATTTTAAAATTAGAGGTGTGAAAGAAAACCTACAAACAAGAGATCAAGATAAGAAAAAAATTGGAAAAAGATTAATAAAAGTTTTTAGTTCATGTGGAGACTTCGGTGAGAGCACTGGTTTTGAGAAGAAGTGGAGATTAGAACCTAATGGGAGGCAGATATTAAAGAAAAAAAAAGGAAAGCCGAGTAAAGGACATTTTCATAGAATATTGACAAACTGAATGAATATGAAACTAATCTACAACGCAAATGAATCTTCAAGGATGTGTGGCTAAGGCCATCACGGTCGCTGGACAATCCAAACCCACCATGCTCATATGGTCACCTTGCCATGAAACAACTGCCGGTGTAGCACCTGCCATGCCATTAACACCCTAGTACTGTGAAGTCACTACGTGTAAAAGAGGAGACCCCATTAACAAAAAGCCAAAGCCGAAAAATGGCCATCTCTACTAAAGAAATGGAGGAATCCCACATGATGGTCGGCAGGACAATAGTTAATGTTGAAGAAGAAGAAAACCTAAGTAAAGTAAATAAAGATCAATGTATAACATGCGTGCACATACTTTTCGCATTAAAAGCAATTGCAATTCCAAATATTTAATGAGATAGACATTTATTAGATTCTTTAACAATACTTGGAATGAAAGACTATAAATGGATATCTTATTTCAATAGGTTAAGAACATTTATAGGATTTAACATATATACCTAATTGGAGTATTACATTTAAATGAGTTTATTGTAATTTAAATATTTCATGTAATTTTTTTTTGTTGTTTTATTATTATATTAAATGTTTCATTAATTATTTTATCTGTGTTGTCTCGTTTCTTCACCATTCCAATAGTTTAATATACCCAGAGGGTTTGGTTATAATTATTACTCCATTTGAGTACTAAGCAACACGTGAAAATAGTTGTACAGTATTACTAATCCCATTAAATTTATAATTTAACCAAGCACTGTAATTTCTTAATAATTATAGCAGTTGAGAGGCATCTGATCGGGAAAAATAACCTGGGGCAATATCCGTATGGTCACAAGTTCGGTAAGGTATGGATATGAATTCGTTTATGTCTATATGTTCTCTTTGTTTGCAGTAACGGAAGGTGGATGATTTGAACTTAAGAATACTTATTAAATATAATAACTAAAGTAACAAAACGTCATTTTCGCCATTGTCATCTTGATTCCGTTACAATATATATATATATACACACACACAAATAGGAATCTGTCAAAAATTTGCTAATAACTATTAAACACCAAAAACTTACTAAATTTTCTCTAGATATTTTCCATAATTTAGTTTATAATTTTAATTAAATATATATTTTTTTCTTTAAAAGTGAGTTTTAAAAACTTCGAATTGCATAAGTTTTATAAGAGCAATGCAATGAGGAAAATCATTATGAAAAACATAAATAAAGAAGAAAACAAAAGAAAAACTCCAGGAGTGAACTAGATATGATTATATATCAAATCTATAGAATTAAAAAATAAATACATGACATGTTTATAAGTAACAAGACAAAAAAAAAAGTAAATTTTTAATAACAGATAAATAAGAAAAAACTAGATATTGTAAGATTTTATGAGACAAAATGAATAAGTTGTGACAAAAAGAATGAAGAAAATATAAAAGTATATTATTTTGGAGATAGTTTTACACATTGGCCCAAGGACAGAGGACAATTTTGTAAGTATTATTTCTGTAAATGACAAATTAAGCACTCCAAGAGATATGATGATTTTTTAATAGACCATTATATAACCAGATAGAAAATATGTATAAAAAAAATGGGAAAAAATTGCTAGATCATAAGAAATATTAGAATTATATGATGGGATAAGAAGAGATGATAAAATAATAAGATACTCTGTATTAGGAAAAAAAAGTCAGAGTTTTTGTAATGAAATAGCATGCTAATTGAGAACATGATTCTAAATTATAAGGATTTACATATAAAAGGATCAAGATGATAAAAATGTACACACACATACATATATATATATATTAACAAATTAACATGAATGTATGAGACAAATATATACACATATGTAAATAGTATATATATGTATTCAGACAGTCATGGACATTTATATATTCAAAAACATATGTGAATAATAAAGTAGAAGCAATGACAGAAATCTTAAAAAAGACTTTTCCAAAAGTGCAATAAGTGAAACGTTAATATAATTAATTTATTTAAAGCAAAATTAGAATCAATCCAAAAAGATTATATTTAGAAACAAAAGCAAACCTGCTAAAAGAACATTTTAATAGGTGCTAAATTGGTAGATACAATTTATATACTAAATTATACCGAATTATTTTATATAATACTTATACTTAAAATGAAATTCTATAAAACTAAGTGTTAAATCTTACTTTATGAGGTAATTTAAAGAACCAGCATCCTGGAATTTTAACATCATTAAAAGGGCCAATTCCAAAATGAAAATGAGGTTTATCTTCTTCATCAGATATGGTTAACTTCTATAAATATATATATATATATAAAATGGACATTTACTATTACAACACATTAGTAAATATAAGTAAACATTTCAAATAATTTACCATGGATAAGTTCAAATATAAATATCAAAAATTCGAGAAATTGATTCTTGAAATTGGATTTTAACTTAGATATTTGGGAATGATTTCCATTCGTTTTTTAATTGCTAAATATCCACATCTTTTATAACTCCGTTATTAAATACTTTCTCAAATGCTTTATTTCTTCTCTTTCAATATTAAACTTTAGCACTAACTGAATATAAGCCAAGAATAAATTCTGTTAATAAAAAAGGTTGTTGATGGCTTTTAAAATATCTTCAAAGATTCCTGGATCATCCTTTTTATTTAACAAATATTCTACAATATTTTGCTGAATATATTAATAGTAGATAGTTAAAATAATTTTAAAAAATATTAAATAAATTTTTAAAAGTATTTCCAAATAATATAATTAATGACTTAAATTTACTGTCAAGATGTTTATTATATATTATAACGATCCGAACGAAGTGGTAGATCGCATCGCACCGCACTACCAAAGGGCGCCATCTAGGCATTTGAGCCTAGAAAAATTTATAAAGTAGGCAGATACGCGCTGTTAGGATTCCACTTTATTTACATATTTAGATCGTTAGCCCATTGTCACTAGCTCAGTGGAATAGCAGAGATTTAATAATATCATTTACTAGTATATAAAAGAATAAAGTAAGCCACTGCCAGTAATTATCATACAAACAGATTTATTTATGCACATATATATAAGGTTTAAAATTATTTTAGTGATTTACATTTAACATTATTTTTAACTTTGATTTTACTTTAATTTACATTGAGTTACTATTATATTATAAATTTACATTTTTAATCAAGTTCGCACAGATGGGCTTATAAACCTGTTTAATATGTTGCTATAGATCGGTTACATAGATTTCAACGGTCAAAAACATTTCAAAGTAAACATAAACGATCAAAATACAAAATTATTGATTACTGACAATTGCATAGGGAATTATAAGAAACCCTCTAGTATTCATCGTAAGATACTTGCATCGTCACCAATAACTTAAAAGACATCCGAATAAATACATTTTTAGATACTCACCGTAAGGTATCATTATTTATCGAATGTCTATATATTTTGATCAAATATGAAACGCAAAACATAGTTAACCGATAAACAATCCATGCAAGCGTCTATAAACAACTTAAATTTAATAGTTTTATTTAGGATCGAGCCTGAATCGACTACATAGATTTGCATTTAAAAATAAAATATTCTATCCCTACTTAACCTTAGGCAACACATTTCGCAATCAACTGGCGCCAATCCATCTGATACATTCATGTATTCAATGTAGCATGATACGACAACACAACAATATTGTCAGGAATGTACATCTGAACAATATGTAGAAATAGAAACGACATTGACTCTCCACCCACAGGGATGTGACATCTGTGGGCAAGTAGATCAATAAACTAAAAACTCCATAGGAATGGGCTGCGGTATTCTGCCGACTTACAAACCCATCCATAGGCAAACAGAGGGTGTGTGGCGTATATCTATAATCCTGCCCGTAGCGGATCTCATATTACACCTACAAATTACATAAATATATCCAATCCATTGAACCAATTCAACTACGAAATGAACAACCCAAGATTACCCTCCCTTAATATATCTTTACAAATCGATACAGCCATTCACGCCCGACTTAAGTTTAACATTTTTTTATAATTTATTTAACGGAAAACAGAAATCATAATAAAACTTAAAGAACAAAATTAAATAAATAAATAAATAAATGGAAATGATTTTACAAAATAAATAAGAAAAAAAATACATCAAATAACATTATTAATTTAGTTTGGTCAGATAGGAAACTAATGCAATTATTTTAAATACGAAAAGTTTTTAACTTAATGTTCATCAATTGTAAAGTTCTTACGGTTTTAAACAGTTCATCTTTATCTGTCGTTTGTAAGTTTGAACGGGAATTCCCACGCCGTCCTAAAATTGGTATCCATTTAGCCGTTGTTTTATTTATTCATTCAGATGTTTTTTAATTTAGTTGGTCCTCAATTTAGGAAACGATAGTTCATTTCTCCTTTCTTTAACAGCTGAAAGAATTGACCGTGCGTCTGTCAATTCCTCCAACTCCGTACTACTACATATAGTCACATCGTAATAATCAATTTCCAGTCACTCACTAACTAATAATTTCCAAACTTGTCCTTTTTATATTAATGTGAAGGATTGAATTTACATTACGTCACCGATGCGATGGTCCTTTCGCTGCGGTCCGATTCCATAGGGATTTCTTCTTATTTGCTAACAGTTTCTATTGTTTTCCTATCTGACTAGTGTTTTTACATTTAAATGCTGAAGGCTGGTTTACATTTAACTAATTAACAATCATTTCCATTTCTGATTAATTAACCTGTTTTCCAAATCAAAAATATATTTAAAGATAAATTTAAAGATATAATTTCATCTCCAAATCTTTTTTAAAATTTAGTTTTAAAAATACCTTTTTCTTTAATAAAAATTTTATTTTAATAATTTTTTATTATCTGTGCGACTTAATATATAAGAGTTTAAGACGATATTTTAATTTCAATTTTTAAAGAAAGTTTTTAAATGCGAACTTTTTATTTTAACTTGTTTAATAATATATATTAAAAAAAAACAATGTAACGAACGTCTGTGCTCGTTACATATCAGTAAAGTTACTTAAAAAAAAATGATCAAAAAAAAAAAAAATATTTTACTTAGGGTTAGTACTTACGGTATTAACAAAATTTACAAACATTCAGTTAATAATTTTACAAACAACTATATACAAAAAGAAAAAGAAAATGTTGACCATCGCCTACCTAAGGACCATTTACGTTAACCCCCTCCCCCCGAAAATTCTATTTTATTTTATCCATTTGATTTCTACTTACGGCATGACAAACAAAAATTATTTAACTTATTTAGGAAGGTTGCATTGAGATAAATATGTTCCAAGATAATGGATTTATACGTGTATATTTGCAGCACAATTATTCATACCACCAACTTATTTATGACTGATTAAAATGCTTAAATAGGATTACACTGAAGTAAATTCCCAACGGTACTCATCGTAAGGTACCACATTTACCATCATAAACTTGCGTGGCTGTGCGCTCCTCTACACATTAAAGCATAATTTATATTAACAAAAAAAAGACATATCCAATGCAACCTTTTGATTTTCTTTTTAATTTACAAACATTAGTTTTAAAATTATTTATACTTTCTTTTATTTAATATATATGCGCAATTTCTTGCTGGCAGTGCTTTTATAAAATTTAAAAATATCCGACTTATGTAAGCAGATAAAACATTCATTTTGATAAAATTTGCTCAGGGTATTTGTGGTTTATTAAAGATCGGAAATTTCAGCATTAATTCCCCTTCTCAGGGTCAATCTCTGAGGTAAGGCCACACTTGGGACGCCAATTATAACGATCCAAACGAAGTGGTAGATCGCATCGCACCGCACTACCAAAGGGCGCCATCTAGGCATTTGAGCCTAGAAAAATTTATAAAGTAGGCAGATACGCGCTGTTAGGATTCCACTTTATTTACATATTTAGATCGTTAGCCCATTGTCACTAGCTCAGTGGAATAGCAGAGATTTAATAATATCATTTACTAGTATATAAAAGAATAAAGTAAGCCACTGCCAGTAATTATCATACAAACAGATTTATTTATGCACATATATATAAGGTTTAAAATTATTTTAGTGATTTACATTTAACATTATTTTTAACTTTGATTTTACTTTAATTTACATTGAGTTACTATTATATTATAAATTTACATTTTTAATCAAGTTCGCACAGATGGGCTTATAAACCTGTTTAATATGTTGCTATAGATCGGTTACATAGATTTCAACGGTCAAAAACATTTCAAAGTAAACATAAACGATCAAAATACAAAATTATTGATTACTGACAATTGCATCCCTACACGAATTATAAGAAACCCTCTAGTATTCATCGTAAGATACTTGCATCGTCACCAATAACTTAAAAGACATCCGAATAAATACATTTTTAGATACTCACCGTAAGGTATCATTATTTATCGAATGTCTATATATTTTGATCAAATATGAAACGCAAAACATAGTTAACCGATAAACAATCCATGCAAGCGTCTATAAACAACTTAAATTTAATAGTTTTATTTAGGATCGAGCCTGAATCGACTACATAGATTTGCATTTAAAAATAAAATATTCTATCCCTACTTAACCTTAGGCAACACATTTCGCAATCAACTGGCGCCAATCCATCTGATACATTCATGTATTCAATGTAGCATGATACGACAACACAACAATATTGTCAGGAATGTACATCTGAACAATATGTAGAAATAGAAACGACATTGACTCTCCACCCACAGGGATGTGACATCTGTGGGCAAGTAGATCAATAAACTAAAAACTCCATAGGAATGGGCTGCGGTATTCTGCCGACTTACAAACCCATCCATAGGCAAACAGAGGGTGTGTGGCGTATATCTATAATCCTGCCCGTAGCGGATCTCATATTACACCTACTCGGAACATAAATATATCCAATCCATTGAACCAATTCAACTACGAAATGAACAACCCAAGATTACCCTCCCTTAATATATCTTTACAAATCGATACAGCCATTCACGCCCGACTTAAGTTTAACATTTTTTTATAATTTATTTAACGGAAAACAGAAATCATAATAAAACTTAAAGAACAAAATTAAATAAATAAATAAATAAATGGAAATGATTTTACAAAATAAATAAGAAAAAAAAATACATCAAATAACATTATTAATTTAGTTTGGTCAGATAGGAAACTAATGCAATTATTTTAAATACGAAAAGTTTTTAACTTAATGTTCATCAATTGTAAAGTTCTTACGGTTTTAAACAGTTCATCTTTATCTGTCGTTTGTAAGTTTGAACGGGAATTCCCACGCCGTCCTAAAATTGGTATCCATTTAGCCGTTGTTTTATTTATTCATTCAGATGTTTTTTAATTTAGTTGGTCCTCAATTTAGGAAACGATAGTTCATTTCTCCTTTCTTTAACAGCTGAAAGAATTGACCGTGCGTCTGTCAATTCCTCCAACTCCGTACTACTACATATAGTCACATCGTAATAATCAATTTCCAGTCACTCACTAACTAATAATTTCCAAACTTGTCCGTTTTATATTAATGTGAAGGATTGAATTTACATTACGTCACCGATGCGATGGTCCTTTCGCTGCGGTCCGATTCCATAGGGATTTCTTCTTATTTGCTAACAGTTTCTATTGTTTTCCTATCTGACTAGTGTTTTTACATTTAAATGCTGAAGGCTGGTTTACATTTAACTAATTAACAATCATTTCCATTTCTGATTAATTAACCTGTTTTCCAAATCAAAAATATATTTAAAGATAAATTTAAAGATATAATTTCATCTCCAAATCTTTTTTAAAATTTAGTTTTAAAAATACCTTTTTCTTTAATAAAAATTTTATTTTAATAATTTTTTATTATCTGTGCGACTTAATATATAAGAGTTTAAGACGATATTTTAATTTCAATTTTTAAAGAAAGTTTTTAAATGCGAACTTTTTATTTTAACTTGTTTAATAATATATATTAAAAAAAAACAATGTAACGAACGTCTGTGCTCGTTACAATATATATAGTGCCATTACAATTTAGTCATTAGCTAAATTTGTAGTAATGTGCATGAAAGAAAATGTGGAACAAAAAATCATCATCACATTTTTATAAAAGAAGCTATAGGGCACCCAAGTTTAAACCCTACAAGATCCAGTTCTAAAAGCTTAAGACAGAAAGAGAGTGAGGCAACAGTTATATTCTTTATTTGTTTGTGTGTTGATAAAAAAACAAAACTCAAAAAGAGTAGTATACACAGTTAATTATTCAATATTTAATTTTTTTGTTAAAAAGTAGATTAATAACCCATATATAGGAAGTGTGTGTGTAAACTGTTTAATTATCATTGTATATTTCAAATATTGAACTCTCTTCAAAGCTAACCTACATTTGTTAAATTCTAATATATTATTTTTATCTGTCTATTTTTGTTTTTCTATGATTGTAATATTATGATTTCAAAATGATTATAGTTTGGGGTTTGGAAGTTAAGGATTTAGTTTTAAATATTAAAATTATAATTTCTAAAAAAACATTTAGATTGTTGTAATAGGCCATTTTATAAACGATGTAAATGATAGAATGTGTAGGTACATTGTACAAACAAACTTACATTTATTACATATTGAAAAAAAAATTAAAACTGTTAAATTAGATATATAATTTTGTAACAATTTTGTTTTTATAACGATTGGTCATTTTTCTGTTAAGGCTTGGTGAGAGCGCTAATTTAAAATTGTCCCATCAGCTTGATCAAAAAAAGCAGCTCAAATTTTAGGTGTTACATTTGTGACAGAGATGTCAAGAAAAAAGATTAAGACAATTTTTACTTCAAAACAGGATTAATCTGAATAATCGAGATAGTGTGATTTTTATATTTTTCTTTAACCAGCAGATAGAGAAAGTCACACTATCACTCTAATTGGGTGAGTTGACTCAAAAATCAAGTATAAAACCTGTCTGGGAAAAATCAGAGGGAGATTTTTAAAATATTGAAACTAAGAGACAAGCATTTGATTCATCAGATATCAATTTTAAAATCATTTTTTTTATATATACAGTTTTTGAAGATTAAAATATAAGGATGTTGGGCTAGGAAAAATATGTCATCTTGGGCTTTTTCTGGCCCCCAGAGCTAGCACATCATATAGGAAGAAAAATAATAATAATAATAAAAAAATCTTGTCTGAAATTAAAATATTATACACCTGATGACTGAAAGAAATGCGATATTTTCAGTAAGAGAAAAGATTCACTTGCATTTGAAAGCTGAAGGAAAATGATTAATCCATTGATAAGTATTAAATCATCTAGTACAAATTAAGTCATCTACTACAAATTGAATCCAGTGACTGAGTTTAAACCCAAGAAAAAGTATAAACCTGAAGACAACTGATATATTTCATCAATTAAAAGAATCATGCTTAACAGGAAGAGAAGTTCCAGTGTCAATATGATTCCCATTAAAGCAAATAACCTCAGTAGAATCATCACCATCAAATAATTATACACTTAAAGAGATGGTTCCAAAGAAACAAAAATTGTTGCTGCTAAAGTATAGACATTAAACAAGATAAATTTGAATCATTGGAAGTCGCTACCAAAGAATAGAACTGGTAATATGAATTTTTTATATATATTTTCTTTATGATATCAGAGACTTAGTAAAACTTTAGCAATAAAGTTGTATATTTTTGTTTGTTATCTCAGAACTTTTAAAAGAGCTAAGATCGATTGAAACCAAGAATTTCTTACTAGTGATAACCATAAGATTCATTAATAATTTTATATGTACTAAAATTATGATTGTCTATTAACCTAAAGTTATGAAATGTTATTAATATGTAAAATATTTTTTTTGTCTTATTTTGTTTTTAAATATTTTGGATATAATGGGTTCAATACACCTAATAATATAAGAATACTTGTTGCATATATGTAATTGTGTGTGAATGTAAAATAAGAGGCAGTATTAAAATATTGGATTATTTGTGTTTTAAGTTAAAGCATAGCATTTCAAAGCTTAGAAGGGAGGGGAAAAAAGGTACTTTAAAACTTGTTTCTAACAAACTTGCGCTTTCCAATTTTACTAACATTTATTTTTTAATCCTTTTACTTTACAGGTTAGATTGTAAAAGTATGTGTGCAAAAGAGAAAAAAAGAGTGAATATTTTTTTTATGAAATATTTTCTTGTGAATTGAAAACTTTAGCAAACTTAGTATACAATTTGAAATAAATTATATATATTTGACGGGAAAGAAGGAAGAATTTAAAATTAATGTTATGATTTTAAAACAGTCGATTATGATTATTGTTGTTACTGTTAATCTCAATTTTCATGTAGATATAGAAATTTTTATGTATACGTTAGAAATGCAGTAATAAATGTTAATTTGTTTTATTAAACAGAGGTGTATATATTTCATTAAGAGTATATTTTTTTATTAGTTGTGATCATTCGTCATCAAGGTGAATATTAGCTATTTAATATTTAATTAGATATATTAAGATTAAGCAATAATTATGAATTTCTTTATAAAAATTAAATTTTATGTTAGGCTTAGTCCTAAAGCTGTGGTTGAAACCATTATCGTTATCATTGTCATCATCACATTTTAATTAATGAGATAGATAAATGTTTAAAGGCCATAAATAAATAGTGATTTCATGGTATTTAATTGACATTTGTGAATAAATATTATAACCACCATTCCATCATCTATATCATGCAAGGATGAGTGAATTGCCATCCTAAATTAATAGTAATATGAGCTAGTAAAACTTATAAAAATATTGAAACACATTTATTATGTTAAGATCTAAAAAATGATTTCTGTCTAATGAATTTTATATACTCCACTTTAGTTTAAAGATGTTTTATGTTACCTAAGTGTTATTGCATACAGTGATATGGGCCTAAAAGCAAAATCCTCCATTTTTATTAGAAATAAAGTACCAAAGGGGATTCAAACCCGGTACATGTGAAAAGGTTATAAGATATAACTGTGTCTAGGTTCAGATAATCTAGTGGTGCCCTGCTAGACCATATTCACTTGTTATTTATTTAAATATGCACTTGACATCAAGCCAAGAGATGAAAGTGAATAAAATCTACAGTCTGTATACCTGGGAAGATATTTTATTGAGTTACCAGTGTACTCACCCACTTGATGATATTTCCTGAGTTATAATAGTTTGTTCTGAATAATTGTTTATGGTTTCTACTTGTTTATTGATGATACAATGCCTGCCTAACCAGGATTTGAAATAGGCCAGACACCTTAAATGACTAGTCTCCAGGCATTATTGTTTCTAATTATTGATATTGTGATATCTTGAGAAATCTAATTATAGAAATATGTTTCATCTAATCCAATGATATTTTAATATATTTGTTCCATGACTATTATAGCTACTATCCAGGTATAAAATGGTAATATTTATATTTGAATTCTTTTGAGCATTTAATTTGGATACAATATATATATATTAAGGGATTTTATAAAAAAAATAGGTTCAACAATATATAATAAAATATCAAATGATTAGTTGCTCAGATCTTTTGATGTTTATAACATTAAAGTGACAGGTTGTGTTGATCTAAAAACTTTTAGTCTTAAAACTATCAATCACTCTACCATCGCAATATAAAGTGAATAAAAAAAATCAGCTTTAAGCAATTGAAATTCAAATTGTAAGTCAAGGTAATGGCAAATAGATGTGCTTTGACTATATCATGGGCATATTGGTAACAATAACAATAAAGTATTAAAGCCAGTAATATATTTAATCACTATTGTGTAGTTTTCCCTTATTACCATCATCTTAATACCATTTCAATAAGAACACCATAATTGGAGTTATATCACAAACTTTAATGAGCTTTGATGTTTACAGGATCACGATAAAATTCCTAATATCATTAAGATTTATTTAGAGCATTACCATTATACAATGAAGCTCCTAAAACCATTAAAAAGTATTGTAAAAATTTATAACCAAACATTTTTATTTTTATAAAAGCTAACAGCACATTATGATGTTAATATAAACAACAGTGTTAAGTGCCCACCAAAAATAGAATTTTAAATAAAAAATAAATATTAAATAGTTAATGCAGTGGTTCTCAAACTATAGTTCATTTATTAATAATTTTTATTAGTCATTCATATCTTGCATGAGAGTGGTGCAGGGAAAATTACACTACAGAAATATTATTCATTATAATTCATGCACCTTTTTATGTAAGCCATAAGTACTACTTAAGTTCAGAATTTTAAACTTTTGCATTTGTTAATATATTTTATCTGCTTAAGGCATTTTTAAGGATCACTTTATTTGTGATGCAAAAAAATAATTATACCAGGTTCTATAAAAGAAAATACAATGATAGGAACTATTTATTTGTTTAGAAATAACAATTTAAAACTATGAAAGAGTGCTCATTACTTTATAATCATTTATTTTATAGCATTTGTTATTCATTGGTTAATAAAAAAACATCTGTGCAAATTTTCAAGGCTTATATAATAGTGACATCTATCTTTATTCTTAGCAATTATAATTTATATGAAAGATCAATTAACCAGAAACAGAAATTAGAAACTTTCAGGCACTTATTAAATTACCACTTAGTACTTATTGATTATTGAAAACACTACTTACATAAGACAGATAGATATCAGTATTATATAAGCTAAAGTTTACTCTCTAGTATCATTAAAAAGTTAGATTCATTTTGCATTTAGTTAACTAAGTAAAAAGTATTATTAAATATTAAAACTTAAATATCAATGGAATAAATTACATTAAAATTTATTTAAAAATAATGATTAAGATTTTAAACTATTAATTCTTTCAAATAAAAATATATGAACAAATCAATCAATAGTGTGATTATTATAGAAGCATGAAAATATAAAAGCAAATTTTTATAATTTCTTATTTTTAATTATTTAAACTTATTAATAAAACTCTAGAGATTTTTCAACAATTTTCAGCTAGAGAATTTTGTATTGGCCAAAAAAAGTCCTATTGTATTAAAAATACAAATATAGAAAAACATCTCAAACAATTAATATAATCAGTAACAAACAAATAAAAAAACAAAAACAATTTAATTTTAACATCTTTTTTTTAACCTTATGTTAATAAAATACAATTTAAATTAAAAAATAGGATTTTTTAAAATGAAACACGGTTCACTTTTTACATGAATCCATAATTTGTGCTCTTCTATTCTTTTTTATAGAAATGATACATGGAAGATTTTGAGTAATGACATGCAATATATATATATATATATATATATAAACAGGCAAAACTCTCCATACGTATTACAGTGCAAGCCAGAGTAATCAATGGATGCCAGAAGGCTTGTGCATAAAATCCCAATCTAGTGCCTACTCATCCAATATCCCCAGACTAGTTTTTGGCTTGTGGCCTTCATCAGTGAGGAACCTTGGATCTGAGAACATTGCACATGGATCTAATGCAACCCTCCAGCTGCCACCTTTTATCTCTACTGAACTATAAAACTGTGAATCTTAAATTGAAAACACTATATTTTCAATCCAAGCTCATTAGCTTATATAGTTATATAGGTCTGAACTCAGTTCAGTACCTATACATTTTGGTATCTTTGGCTCTTTAATAACCATAGCCACCACTATACCATTAGGCAAGATTGGTTTTAAGCCAATAAAGGTATGGGGAGTTTTGTCTGTTTTAATAACAGTTATAAGCAAGCATAAGAAATGATGATCATGTGATGTTTATTGGCAATATATATAAATATAAAAAATTAAAAGGCTAGTATCTTTTGTTGAATAACTTTAAAAAAAAAAGTATTATATTGAAAATAGTTTTAAAAAGCATTCAACTTTCTTTAACTAAAAATAGTAATAACAAAATTTTCCTGCTTGTTTCCTAATGTGTTTATAGTTAGTTAATAATATATTAGCAATATTGTTTTATTATTATTATTTTTTTTTATTGATGTATTAACAAACTCTATTTCTCGTCTCTCTTTTCATTTTTCATATAAATTAAAGGTACATTTTTTAAATTAAAAACTAAATTAATTTTCATATTGATTTATATTTCATTTTAAAGTATTTTATTTATTAATAACCATTGTTCCTTATTTGGTTTTGACTGAGATTGAATGTAATTTGATAGGGTTTGAATGTAAAAAACTACTAATATTTTTCTATTACCTTATACTTTATGTTAAAAATCTACTAAATAATGTTATTTTCATAACTCTTTTGGCTAAAATGTTTTTCACATAAAGCAGTAGTTTTTCAAACTAATGAGATATTGTATTAATTTATTTTTTATAATATTAATATCATCTATGATCTTTATTATGTTTACAATGCTGTTTTTACAATCTAATATGACAGTTTTGATTGCCCCAACAATCTTCTTCAGAAATTCTATTTATATCTCCAAATCTTATTTTATTTATTTTCAAATTTATTTTCAATTTTTGTCTTTTATGGTTTTGTTTTAAATAAAAAAATCAAGTAAAAATTTAAACAATATAAACAAAAATACAAATTTAAATTATTACAGGCATTTTAAAAATTATTTTGGAATTTGATATCTCTTTTTATAATAAAGATTAAATACCAAATGATAATTACAATTTTCAGACTTTTTTTCAATAGTAACAACAACAACAAATAGTTTGAAAATAAATAAATCACTAAGTTTCAAATTTTATTTTTAATTAAAAAATAAAATCAAGAATAAATTTGAATTCAATTTTATATAGTTGGCAATGTATCATTTTTATTTTTAGATTTATGAATTGTTTATATATCAACATTATTGTCAACTATTATCAATCCACTGCAGGATGAAGGTCTTGCCAATTCAATCCAACTTCTCCAATCTCTAGCCTCTCTTCTCCATACCATTCTTATTTCATTCATCCATCTCACACGTGGTCTTTTTCTGGGTGTTTTACAATCTCTTGGAATCCAGTCCATCTATTATCATCTCTTCTAGCAATATGTCCAACCCAATCCCTCTTCAGTCTTTTATTTCCTTCAATGATGTCAGTAACACCTGTTTGTTCTCTGAACTATATATTGCATTTTCAATCTCTTCTTGTTACTCATAAAATGCCTTTTTCCATATTTCATTGAGTGGTCTGAAGTCACTGTATTGCTCTTCTATTATATCCAAGCCTCAAATCTATAAGTAAGAACTGTAAAACACATTCATTAAAAACCGTACTTTTCAAACACCTAAGCATATTTCCTTTTAGTATTAAGTTATTTCTGCAAAAGCACTCCAACCAAGTTTAATTCTATGATTAATTTCATCCATTATGTTTCCATCTGTAATAATAATCTGACCAAGGTATTTGTAGTTATTAACTTCTTCTAACTCATCATAATCAATCTTTACTTTCATCTTTTGAAAAAATCCATTGAACATTACTTTAGTCTTTTCAATATTTGTCTTTAGTCCTACTTTCTTACTTTCATTTGATAACTCTTGCAATATTTCCTGAAGATCTAAAGCATTATTTGTAAAAACAACTACATCATCTGCAAAATCTAAGTGATTTAAATAATCTCCATTTATTTTTACTTCTTTAACTTCCCATTTTAATCCATAAAATACTTCTTTTAGCACTACTGTAAAAAGTTTTGGAGATATGGAGTCACCTTGTCCTATATCCATCTCAATGTTAACCTTCCTAATATCATCATGTAATCTAATTGTTGTTGTTGCATTTTTATAAATATTCTTCAGAATATGACAATATTCTAAGTCTATACCTTGATGATCCAAAGCTTTAATCACTGAAGAAATGCTTATAGAATCAAATGCCTTTTCATAATCTACAAATCCAAAACATAATGGCAACTCATATTCATTGGTCCTTTCTATAACTTTTCTCAATACTTGGATATGATCTATTGTACTAAAACCACTTTTGAATCCAGCTTATTCTTGGTTGGTTGAAATCCAATATTCTCTATAGATGAGTTATAATATCCTGGTAAAACTTTTGTATAAAACTGATAAAAGGTTGATAGGTTTTTTTAATTTCTAATATCTTCTCTATTATCTTTTTTAAATATTAATACTGCATTCTTTCAATCATCTGGTATATCTTTATCATTTAGATATTACATAACTGTGCCAACATTTTTTCAGTTTTTTCACCTGCTTCTTTTAATTCCATCAGTACCTGGAGCTTTTCCTTTCTTCATAAATTTAATTGCATGTCTCACTTCTTCATTTAAAATTCTGGGAAATGATGTCATCTCTCTTTTTAGTAATAGTTCTATCTTTTTTCTCATTGCAGATATAAGTTTCCTACCAATACCAAAACATTATTTTACACTCTTGAGACATTTATTTTCTTCTACAACTTTCATTACTAGTACACAATTATACTTTCTTATATCATTATCAACTCTTTTTCATGCCATTTTATAAAATTTGAGATATTCAATCCTTATTAATGCATCATTTTTATATATCTTCATACCTTCTTTTCTTCATAAATTCTCTAGTTTCAGCAGAAATTTTATTGGTCAATTGATTCTTTTTTCTACCAGTTATTTTTGTTGCAGATTTTTTTACAAGTGTAGTAGTTATTTTCTTATTAATTTTATTCAAATCTGAATCATATTCAAAATCTATTAATACTTGAAACCGATATGCAAATTCTAATTTAAATTCATTAGAATGTTTCTGAAGATTAGGATTATCAACTGTAAATATTGTTTTTCTTAATAATTTTTTTCTCCCTAGTTTTGCATTAAACATATCTTATATCTTACTAATCGAAAATCACTTCCTGTGTTGAATTTATTAAGAACATTACAATCTTGAAATATGTATTTTCTGTTAGTCAAAATATAATCCAATTCTGCTGTACCTTCATTTGGATGCTTCCATGTCCATTTCCTTTTAACATTTTTTTCAAAAAAAGAATTCATAATATAAAGTTTTTCAGCAAATTCCATAAGTCTATGTTCTTTCTCATTTTCATTTGTTTACCAATTCTAGCATTAAAGTCTTCCATAATAATTTTAAAATGCTGTTTGGTCTGATCAAAAGTCTTTTGTACATCCATATACAGATTTTCTACTACTTCATCACTATGAGAAATTGTTGGGGCATAAACCTAAATTATCTGCATTTGATATCGACTATTAAGTTGAATACCTAATCTTGCCACTCTGACTGATACACAATCAATCTCCACAATGTTGTTCTTCCACATTTTATTTATAATGAATCCTACTCCACTTGTACTTCCAATATTTGTGCCTTTGTAGTAGAGTACATGTTCACTTTTTAAATCAATTGTCTCTTCTTCTAACTTCACAAAGTCCAATAATACCCATTTAATATAAGACAGTTCTTCTGCCAATTCTTGCAATCTTCCTTCACTTGAAAGTGATCTGCAGTTGTAAGTACCTAAATAAAAAGTCATCATGAAATGGCAGCCTGAGTCTGCAATCAGGGGATTCTTAATACCATCTGCCTTTGGCTCCCAACTACTGCCTTGGCTAGTGACTTTAAAGCATCCTGGGAATAAGGGCCATGATTTATTTTTGTCTGTCATGATTGTATATATTTATTAGAAAAATTTTTTCATTCACACACACATTCATTCTGCATTATCAGGTAACTCAGAAGAAAGACCATGGTGTCTCTTAATCTTAAACTTAGAGGTAAAAAATCATAAACTCATCATCTGGCTAATGTGTATTAGTGAACAATCCATTGATGATCGTATACTATATGAATAATCACATAATAATAACAGTTGCAATGATAAGACATTAGGAATTTATCCTGCTTGGTTCCTTTAAGACCCCTAAGAGGAATCAAAGGGTCATCTTTCAATTAAAAGCAAACTGAAGTCAATTAAAATTTTGGAATTCAACATATACGGTAAACTTTCAATTAATCATTTTGTAAGGGAATGATAAGGAAAAAATAAATGCTAGTAAATCTGAAAAACAATAGAATTGATCATTATTAAAAATTATAGATAAGGATAAATGAATGCTTATTCACTGAAATACATATAAAGTAAACTTATATTTGTATATAATAGTATTTATATAATGCATGAATAAAAATCAAGATTAAAATTAATACAGTATTTTTGATTGGTAAATTTGTTTTTTATTTCATTTAAAAGATTTTGTTCTATTTAAAATTAATCCCATGTTTACCTGATTCATTCTGGAGACATTTAAGATGATTTAAAATATTACTGGAGATATAAAACGATTATGTGATGTCACTAAGTTCTTAAAAATAACAGCTTGAAAATGATTTTTTAAAAATAGTATTATATATTAAAAAAATTGTGGAATATTTTGAAGATTTAATTTATTTATAATTTATGAAAATTTAATTATTCATTAATGAAAAAATTAAATATATTTTTGCCTACATATAGTATTTAATACTGAATAACTAATTATTATATATATGTGTGCATATAAATATTAATTTATACACTTTTAAAAACTGCAAGAAACATAGCTGGTAGAAAAAAGCAGCAATTGACAAATAAAATTTCTACTGAGACTAGAGAATTTATGAAGAAAAGAAGGAATATGAAGATATACAAAAATGATGTATTAAAAAGAATTGAATATCTCGAATTTTGTAAAATGATACGGAAAAGAGTTGAAAATGATATAAGAAAGTATAACTGTGAAATAGCAAGGAAAGCTGTAGAAGAAAATAAAAGTCTCAAAAATGTTAAACAACATTTTGGTATTGGTAGGAAATTTATATCTACAATAAGAAAAAAAGATGGAATTATTACTAAAAAGAGAGATGACATCATGAAATTGGTAGAAAATTTTTATCAAGAATTATATAGTAATAAAGAACAAGTACCTCCTATATCTATTACATCTTCCGAATTGCCCAGAATTTTAAATGAAGAAGTGAGACATGCAATTAAGTGTATGAAGAAAGGAAAGGCTCCAGGAAATGATAGAATTATAATTGATATATTAAAAGAAGCAGGTGAAGAAATAGAAACAATTTTAGCAAAGTTATATACCAAATGTCTAAATGATAAAGATGTACCGGAAGATTGGAAGAATGCAGTAATAATATTAATATTTAAAAAAGGTGATAAAGAAGATATTAGAAATTACAGACCTATCAGCCTTTTATCAGTTTTATATAAAATTTTTACCAAGATAATTACAACTCGTCTACAGAGAACTTTGGATTTCCACCAACCGTATTGAGAGAAGTCATAGAAAGGACAAACGAATATGAGTTGTCATTATGTTTTGGATTTGTAGATTATGAAAAGGCATTCGATTCTATACACATTTCTTCAGTGATTAAAGCATTGGATCATCAAGGTATAGATCCAGGATATTGTCAAATTTTAAAGAATATTTATAAAAATGCAACAGCAACAATTAGATTACATAATGATACTGGAAAAATCAACATTGAGAAAGGTGTAAGACAAGGATATCTCCAAAACTCTTTACAGCAGTGCTGCAAGAAGTATTTTGTGGATTAAAATGGGAAACTAAAGGAGTGAAAGTAAATGGAGAGTATTTAAGTCATTTAGATTTCGCAGATGATGTAGTTGTTTTTGCAAATAATGCTTCAGAGCTGCAGGAAATGTTGCAGGAGTTAGCAGATGAAAGTAGAAAAGTAGGACTAAAGATAAATGTTAAAAAGACTAAAGTAATGTTTAATTGATTTGCTCAAAATATGAAAATAAAGATTGATTATGAAGAATTAGAAGAAATTAACAGTTACAAATATCTTGGTCAGATTATTAATACAGATGGAAACATAATGGAGGAAATTAATCATAGAATTAAACTTGGTTGGAGTGCTTTTGGTAGAAATAACTTGATACTAAAAGGAAATATGCCTATGTGTTTGAAAAGGATGGTTTTTAATAAATGTGTTTTACCATTTCTTACTTATGGATCTGAGACTTGGACACTTAATAGAAGAGCAATACAGAGACTTCAGACCACTCAAAGGAGTATGGAGAGATGTATGTTGGGAGTAACAAGAAGAGATCGAAAACGCAATGTATGGGTAAGACAACAAGCAGGTGTTACTGACCTTATTGAAAAAATTAAAAGATTAAAATGGAGTTGGGCTGGACATATTGCTAGAAGAGATGATAATAGATGGACAATTGAAATTTTAAACTGGATTCCAAGAGATTGTAAAAGACCCAGAAAGAGACCACATGTGAGATGGATGGATGAAATAAAAAAATGTGCAGGGGTGTTGTGGAGAAGAGAAGCTAAAGATCGAAGAAGATGGATTAAACTTGGAGAGACCTTCATCCTGCAGTGGATAGATAATGGTTGATGATGATGATATAAATATTAATATTTGCAGGTCCTTTCAAATTGAAAAAAATAACTATCCATGCAAAAGATTATCACATGAAATCTATGATTTGTCAATGATAGATGTGAAAAAATGACAATTTAAAAAATAATGAATCCATATTTTTATAACAACTATTTTAATGGTAATAAATTTGAGACCAAAGAAAGCATATGAATAGAAAAAAAATACAGATATAATAATCAATAGAAGTTCTCCTTACTGAAATTATAATTATCAATAAATATAATTTTTTTTACAAAAAAATTTAATATTTTTATATTAAGCAAAAGCAAAAAAATTTTCTAAAAATATTTAACTATAATTAGAAAAGTGATTTGTATTTTTAAAAAGCAGAATATGAATAAAGTTATATTTATATAATGGACTATTTCCATCATTAATATAAGACTTGAATATCTTTAGAAAAAATTAACTTCATTTAAATATTCCAAATACATTCAACTGTTAGTAATAGCACACACTGGTTAGTATATGCCCAATGTTTTGAGAGATATTATTCTCCCCTCTTCTTCAGGTATTGCTGACCTGACCAGTGACAGTACTAGCATGGGAATCGAACTGGTCTCTTAGATTCTTAAATATTCAATTTTAAGGTAACATTCTCATAT
Source organism: Epiperipatus broadwayi (assembly GCA_028023455.1). Classification (NCBI taxonomy): domain Eukaryota; kingdom Metazoa; phylum Onychophora; class Udeonychophora; order Euonychophora; family Peripatidae; genus Epiperipatus; species Epiperipatus broadwayi. The sequence continues at coordinate 274,543 of JAQFVV010006544.1, forward strand.
TCAAAAATCTAAGGGTCCAGGTTCGATTCCCATGCTAGTACTGTCACCGGTCTCACCAGCAACACCTAAAGAAGAGAGGAGAATAATACCTCTCGAAACATTGTGCATATATTAACCTTGTTACTATTAATAGTTGAATGTATTTGGAATAACTAAATAAAGTTATTTTTTTCTAAAGATATTTCAATACTTATATTAGATGATGAAGTAGTCCAATATATGAATACAACTAAAATAACAGCATCACAAACCTTCAGGAAAACATGAATAAAGTTAAGTTAAAAACTAAATTAATGAAGGACAATTTAATTTAATACAAAAAGTCATTTAATATCAATGTTTAATTTCTATGGATGACATTTAATTATGTAAAAAATTAATCAACTTAAAATTGAAAACTTTGATATAGATCTCTTCCATAAATCAGCTTGGATTCCAACATGATAATTTGTTGCAAAAATATTCTAAATGTCACTGATCCTGTATAGATGGTAAAGAGTGAAGCAGAATTGAGTTTTAAAATTAAGGTAGTGGAAACCAAGTATGGAATCAAATGTTTTAAGAATAAAGTTTGAAAAAAAAAAAACCTAAAAAAAATGAAATAGATAATGACTTTAAACAGCCAATTAATAAACTTGATATAGATATAATAAAGATATTGGAGAACAGTGATAAAAATACTTTTATAATATATTTATAAAAGATGATTGTTGATACCAAAAAAGATTGTAATTACCATGTGACTATTATCTGAAAATGCTACAGAATAGGAATTCAACATCGAGCTTACTAAAATTTGATAACTATTACAAAAATGTAATTTAAGTTTTATTTCTCAAGTAATTATATTGAATATAGATGATTAGTATAGGCCATGAGTGATTATAAAATGTTTCAAAATTTTTATCCCAATCTCAGGTTCCAACAAAAAAAAAATCTGCCTAAAATGTATAAAAAGCTATATGAGTATTGGAAGTAAAATACTGTGCATGTATAAAAATGAATATGCAGAAAAGATGTCAAGAAATGAGATTATGATAATTAGATAATGAATACATAATATAGCACCAAATTAAAATAAGATTAATGGTAACAAGAAAAAAAAAGTGAAGCAATTAAGTATCATAAGTTATACTGAGTGCAAAATTTATATAAATTAGATAAATATTTGTTGCATTAAGTGTGTTAAAAATTGTGGATCAATAATTTACAAAATATGGAAAATTTATTTATCTTTTATCATATATATATATATAAAATAAATTTTTTGCATTAAGATATGTACAAAAAAAAAAAGGCATATTTCAGTAATGCTAAAAATTTAAAGCAGCTTTTTATCAGTCTTCCTAAAGCAAGATAAAACTAATTAATAAGGATCGTGTGACTGACATTGCTTTACAACACATTATTTTAAAATAACAGTTGTGATTTTGCTTTATAATTATAATAAGTTGTAATATCTTTTGCATTTTCAACAAGGACTGCTTAAGTAATGTTGTTATTAATGTGTTATGTTTTCCAGCAGTGTTGAAATCAGTAGGAAAAAAAAAATCTTTAGCATTTTTCATCATTATGATTTAATACAATTTTTTTTATATCATTATCAAAAACCATGTGACTGCCTTTATCTTAAAACACATTATTTGATTTAAAAATAGAAATTCTGATTTTTCCACATATTACACAAGAGTACATGTTTTAATAATTTTTAGATTTAATATAAATTGTTGTTACTAAAATATTATCTGTAAGAAACATGTCTAGGTCTTGTTTATATTGAACAATGAATTAGTACCACATACAGTAGTATATATGAGTCCTTCAGTGTATTATATTTATATAAAAGAATGAGTAAATACAAATATTACAATATAATTTGAAGTACTAAAAATAAAAAAGTTAGAATTTTAAAAGGTATGTTGAATTTAAAAATAAGAAGAGCACTCCAGAAGAAAAGATAAGAAATAAGAATTTGAGGAAAAAGAATGACTTAAGGAAATGAGAATAAATGTATAGTGGTGTTTGTATAAATAGAAATAATTAATTACAGGTTTGTTTTTTTTTGTTTTGAAATGATAGAAAAAATATGTAAGATATATTAGTTTAATTAATGAAAAGAAAATGAGATGATTAAATCTATAATTAAAGAAATAAGTTGAGGAAAAATAACTTGAATTAATAAGCACTAATTGAATCTGTAATGCAAAATTTAATTAGTGAGAAGAAATTCAGAGATATATAAAGAGTGGAAAAGAGTCAGCAGAATTTCTCCATTTTATAATTGTGCTGGAGAAATCGTTTCCTCTGTCATTGGCCAGTTAGCAGAAAAAATATACAGCAGAGAGTTGAAACTGAAAGACATCATGAAAATACTGGTCCTAGGCACCAGTTACTTGAAGCTTAATGAGATAGTTAGAACTGCGTACAGATTATCCTGATCTTATTACTATTTCATATATGCCTGACAAGGCTCTCTGAGGATTTACTACCAAATGGTAAAGTAGAAACTTATATTGCTTGATTATTATAAATTTATGGGATGTAGTAAATAATAGCTGTCTTTAGTTTAAGGATTGCTACATTTCATAACAAAGGCATTGGAGATATTTTTAACTTGTGCAGTTTAGTTTTGTATCATTGGGGAACATATTGTTTATTTGTCATATCAATAAAGACTTAATTTTAGCATATTGGGTTGTAAGTTTATTGAACACTATTTTAATTTATTTTGTTGTGATATTTTAATAGTTTGTTTTGCAAATATATACATAGCAGAGTGAATAACAATTAATTATATATATATTTCTTACTAACTAGGTTTCAGATGTTTGACGGCAAAACAGTAAATGAAAATTTAATTCAAACGAGAAATAAAAATTAATTTCTTGATCTATTTTAAAGATATCAGTAAGAGACATTCAAGAATATTAAAAAATAAGATGAATTATTATGAATACTTTCCTAAAAATAAGATTTAAGAACCACATTATAAAAACTGTATGGTATCTGCTAAAATATTTAAGCAAATATTGTATGCAAGGACATTTACTTTATATAAAATCAAAAAAAATACTCTAAACTCATGGAGAAATCATCTTAACTGCAACACTTTTTGACTAAAAGCTTTAAGATAAACTCTAATCTGCAGATAAAAGTTATTATCAATATTTAACAACATCTGATTTGATTTAATAGTTATCTATTTTTTTGTACTTATTCATAATCTGTCTTTCTTTTTTATATACAAAATTATTAATTTTTTTAATGAGTAAATTGTAAAATGAATTAATTCAAGTAATATATAAAGATGCCACCCAAATAGAAAATATGATTAAGGCACTATAAAGAATTTTTTAAAATACTTATTTAATTATTAAGTAATATGTTTAGTGATTATTCTGAGTATTTCAAATTACTTTAGATTAATATTTTTTTTTACTATTATTAAAAGTTATTATGTTTTTGTAATTTAACTGTAATTTATTTTTGTTAATAAATGAACTATGATATAAATCCATACAGTCCACAACAGTATTGCTAAATAATCAAAACAAAATTCATAGGTGATTTACTGATAATTTATTAATCACACATTGGTGGATATAAAATTCAAAACAAATCATACCTACAGGTAGACAAAAAAAACAAAAAACACAGAAATGATAAGAAATGCAGTGAACACTGGTGTAGCAAAGAATGCTTGTGGCTACCAAATAATTTAAAACTATTAAGATTGATGAAATTTATAAAAAATCTGGGAAAAAAAATCAATGCACCTAAATCTAAAGCAGTAAATAAAGGTGAAGAAGATAAAAGAGCAACAGTTACAAAGAAAGATTAGAACAGATTTTAGCTTTTAAATATTTTTAATGAGTCGCTTGTCTGATTCATAGTAATAAATTTTACTATTCCATTTCACCTGCCATCTGTGATAAACTTGAGTTATGAATAAATATTAGATGGTAGTGCTTATTAAATCCATACTCAGTGCTAATCTACTCATGTCCTCATTAATTTGTGGCTTATGATTTTCATCAGGGAAAAGATTGGACCTGGGCCTTTTATACTAGATCTTGGTTCAAGCTTTTCCTTGATGAAGCCAAAAATTAGTCTGGGGAAATGAAGAGAGTAGCATTTGATATTGATTTAATAAATATTATCATTTAGTACCAATTGATTACTCATCTTTATAGTAGATGATAGTATTGGAGTAGAATAAACAGAGTGGGAAGGGCAATGGTTTTTAATAAAAGTAGAAGATGATTATATATGATTGTTAAAAGTTTAAAAGAAAAACGATTTGTAAATGATTTATTTGGGCTGCGGTTTTATATGAAACTGCGACTTGGATGATTAGAAAAAAAAATTGTGAAACACTAAAAAAAACATTCAAATTGTTAATTGAAAAATAATGGAAAAGATAGAAGAATAAGAAATGCTATATTAAAGAGTTAAAGAAGAAAAAAAACGAGATAAAAAAAATTATGAAGTAGAAGACAAATTAAATCGGCAAGAAATTATAAAACATATATTGGAAGAGTCTGTGGATATAAGAATTTATGAGTATTTTGAAGTTTAGAGCAATGGAAAACATTTGGAGAAAAAAATGTAGGATTGATGTGCAGAACCTGCCTGATTAATATTTAAACTACTTTTTATTTAAATTAATAAAGAAATAAATATGACAAAATATATAAATATTAAAAAATCTTTTATGAAAAAAGAATAATTTTCAAACTAAATTCATGTTGAAATTTAATATTTCTAAAGATAATATGTAGCCTGTAAACAATAACAGAAATAAAATACAAAAAATAACTGAAACTTAAAATATACACTATTTTCACTTTCAAAAATTCTATGACCTTAACATTTTTCTTGGAAACTTTATCATTAACCAATAATCTATCTTGAAATACTATTATACTCTTCGAAATTTATATTATTATTTTTGCTGTTTTAGATATAGCTGAAACTTGTATTTTATCATTTATCCTTCAAGCATGTGAATAGAATCATTTGAAAAATGTAAATGACTTCCCAAGATGCATTTCTGGCTGAAGCTGCATTCTTCAATTGGTCCAGATTTCAACTTTTTACATATCTTCATCATTTTTATTCAGTATTTATCAATATCAAATTACTACAAGTTAATCTACAAGTTCCTAATTTCTTGCATTCATACATTTGACTGCATCCTCTTTAGATAATATCTTAATGATTATTAATAATTATTTTTTAGGATTATACAATTAATGTAATTGAATTTATATTTTGCTTGAAAATATTCTGTATGATTTCCAATAAAATGAAAAAAATACATGCAGAAAAATAACTTTTAATTGCCTGACAAACAGATGGTAGAAATATCTTAATACTATTTGAATAAACGCACACAAGTAACAAATATATTATTTTAATAAAAAATAAAAAAGTAAAGACTATAAAATCGTGGAATGTGTGACATAATTTATTATGGACATAATATCAATAGTAGTAAAGTAAGAGGCAATCATAGCAATAAAGTAAATATTTTAAATCTATTTTTTTATTTTCTAAATAACTTCACTTATCAAAAACTCAAAGATAAGGAGAAAAGCATTTATAGCTAAGGAAGTGTCAAGATTTAAGATGCAATAGTTGCTCTTAGAGAAACTAATCATCCAGAAAAAAAAAGCTTAATAGAACAGCTAGATGGCTATGATTTTCTTTTTTTTTGGGGGGGATGGGAAAATCAATCTGTGAAAGATGATCAAATGGTACTTTAGATTTGTCATGAAGAATCTTCTATTGCTGGAATTCCCCATATATCAATAAAAAGGCTATAGTATTAAAACTTAATTTGCACAATAGTACAGGATTTATTTTATTAGTGCATTCATCCCAATGTTAGATTCAGATAACAAAACTGGGTAGCATTATTACATCAATATCATCAAACAAATGCATTTTTTTCTTTTTATAGTCTTTCAAACACATATTGGAACAACAAATAAACTTTAGACAAAAGTTGTTCGAAATAATGGTATTGATTCCCTGCTTTTATTGAATTTTTGCACAAAAGATAGACTGATTATCATAAATGTTTTGTTTAGGCATAAAAACCATTATAACACAATCGGCAGCATCCAAGTTCAAAACAAGGGCACCAATATATTTTACTATAGTTAGGAGTTGGAATTCTAGCAAATTCATATTGCATGAGCATTTACAACTATACACTGTTAGATAGATTGTAGATTAAAATAATAGATATATTTAAGAATAGGCCTTACTCCAATCATATTCTTAAAAAACTTGATATTCATTCTTTGAAAGTGTATATTATTCATAATAGATTTCATCAGCTATATATTAAACATGAAAATTGCTAATTTCAGCTTTCAGAAATTGACATCTTACTGTGATTGTTTTAAGAAGCGAATTATGAATTTAAGTAATTATATTCTTGGGTTTCTTCAAAAAAAAAAAAGCATCATAACTAGTTCTGTGACAATAAATAATCTCATTAATTAGGGATTTGATTAAAAGAAAACACAATTGAATGTGGGGCTTCATAATGATAGATTTAAAGATAGAGGTTCAATGATTGATAAGAAAGCTTAAAAATAATTGGTATATTAAAACTGCAAAAAAGACATAAGTATTCAGTGATTATGGTCTCTTTAGATCTTCATGAATATGAAAAATAATATAATCCTATTTTGTATCATCACATGACCATAATGATATTTGAAACAGTTGAAGGATACTTTTATTATCTTTTGAATAATGATATAAAATTTGAGATGATTTAATGATCATCCAGCTTAGTAAAGTTAAATAAATTTTATTCAATCTTAAAATAGAAAGACTATAATTGCCTAGAGAAATTTTAAAACATGGTAGTGATAAATTAGCTACAAAAATATTGAAATTTTTGAAACAGATGGACTCATAAAGTTGTGATATCTAATGTAACAGGTGTGATCCAGCTAAAGCATCAATACAAAAGTACTGTTAATTACACATGGATGGAATCCAATATCCACATATAAAAAAAAAAAACCTGCTATATTTTTAACAAGTAGTTCATAGCAGATTAAAGACTTTTTCATTTTGATGAATAGTGAAAAAAAGAGCAGTATTGAAGAGGTATGCCAACTGCCAGCTAGTGAGGATTTGAGCATTTTATCCTTGTTTTAACCTCTAATGAAAAAGAGTTAGATATCTAATTACTTACTAATAAATCCTAAGACTTTTGGGAAAAGAATTTCACTTGATTTGAACTCCAGATTATAGATATAGCAGGCAGATGTGCTATTTTGACACTACGAGAACCTTCAATATGCCTTTGCAAATAATTCTTATAAAGAAACAGTGAAGGTGAAGATATTACAAATTACCTAGCAGCAAGGATTTAAGTAGTTTTAATCTTTGTTTTACTCTTTACTTGGAGATAGCTAGCCATTTACTGATCAATATTTGATGACTAACTAAATTAACTGCTAAAAAAAATTGAAGCTTCAGTTAGTCAAAATTTGAATTAAGATCATGGGTATAAAAGGCTGATACACTTCTCTTACATCATGAGATACTTGATATAATTAAAATATAATTGATGTTATTTTTTTAAAAAGAGATTAATAAAGAATTATTAAAATATATATATATATATACATACTTTAATACAAAATGAATTATGTTTTTCAAATGTGTGGCATAAGTATTGGATTATATAAATCAATGTTAATTTTGAGTACTTTTTTTTGGATTGTGTCAGCTTTTCTGAAGAGCTTCCAAATTTCTTTCAGTTCTCCTCCATCAGCAGCTAGTTCATCAATTTTAGCCCAAATATCATCCAATTCTTCTTGATCCACAGGAAATCTACATTCTGATGAAACTTTAACATTATTGGAAGAGGAAATTTTCAAAAGATTTCTTTAAAAAAAAACAACATTTTATTAAAAAACATAAAAATAAATAAAATTATAAGTCAAGAATAGCAAACTTATATCAATCAAGCAAAAACAAATTTTGGCAAGCAGAAAATTTGAGAAAAAAAAAAACTATTTTTATTTAAAATATACTTGGTAATAGTCAAAACAGAATTAAAACATTTTACATTATGAAAATATGCTGAGTACATTAATTAAAAAAAAATTAAATTTGTAAAACACAAATTTTCTAAAATTTATGCTTACACATATAATATGTTTGATGTTCATATGCAATACAGAAGTTATGCAAATATAATTTTTCATTATACTTATTTATACTCATTAAGATTTTTTTTTTTATAGATTAGACAACTTTCATATTTCTCCATTCTCTTTTATTTCATAAATAATTTCATATAAATAAAGATACAATAAAAGACAAATAACCCCCAAGACGCATTTTGTGCTGAACCAGCACTCATCAGTTGGGCCAGGTCATCATCTCTCATATATATCTTTATTACATGAAGAGTATTTATTTAGAGCAAATTGTCTCGTTTTTATTTTCAAGCGTCAACTTACTCCACTCCCAACTTTTACGTTATCAACTTTCTGATAAACACGTAATGATTATTACTAATCATTTATAAAATTAGAGATTTTCTCTAGCATAAATATAAACTTTAATCCAAGTTCATCATCATCAACCATTATCAATCCACTGCAGGATGAAAGTCTCTCCAAATTCAATCCATCTTCTCCGATCTTTAGCTTCTCTTCTCCACGATTCCTGCACACTTTCTTATTTCATCCATCAATCTCACATGTGATCTCTTTCTGGGTTTTTTACAATCTCCTGGAATCCAGTTTAAGATTTCAATTGTCCATCTATTATCATCTCTTCTAGCAATATGTCCAGCCCAACTCCACTTCAGTCTTTTAATTTTTTTCAATGAGGTCAGTAACACCTGTTTGTTAACTTACCCATATATTGCGTTTTCGATCTCTTTTTGGTACTCCTAACATGCATCTCTCCATATTTCTTTGAGTGGTCTGAAGTCTTTGTACTGCTCTTATATTAAGTGTCCAAGTCTCAGATCCATAAGTAAGAATAATCTAAGTTGAAGATTAATATATCTGATTTTTAGTACACACACACATGGCTATTTATTTATTTTTAACCAAAATAATCAATATTTAACAATAAAATAAGTTACATAAATTCAAAACTATAGGCTGCTTTTGAATCTTACTTAAAATAATATAAAACAGAACAAATAGTTACAAAATGTGTGGGTACAAATTCAATAGTCCTCACTAAAAAAATGTTGAAAACTAGAAACTAGTTTGAAGACATGAATAAAGAACTATTCAAGCTTTCAATAGATAGTTCTAAAGAAGAATAAATTACTAATGTTAATTGATCTTTTTTACATAAAATACTTATCTGCAATAACAAAATTGATTATATTCTCTTACTGATTTTTGAAATAAAAAATAATAATATGTAAAACACTATTTTCTAAAATAATGCTTTTATGTAAATAGCTGACTAAAAAATAGAAAAATAACAAAATAATTCCCTTCTTGGTTAATTTGCCATTCTTGGGCAATATCACAGACAGAGATCTTAAGAATCAACACTTGTTATAAAAAAATTGGAAATTGCAGAAATATTGTTGTTTCATAAAAGCATTTGAGGCCTTTTTGATTTTTATGATTTATTCGAGAGTCAAATGCTTTTATGAAATGACAATTTTCCTACAATTTTCAAATTGTTTTATATCAAGTGTGCATTCTTAAAATCTCTGATATTTTCCAAAAATAGTAAATTAACCAAGAAGCAGATTACTTTATTATTTTTCTACTTCTTAGTCAGCTATTAACATAAACGCATTATTTAAAAAAAAATTTTTTTTTACATATTACTTTTTAGTTATATTTACATACTTTAAAAAACAGTTAAAACTATAAAAAAAAAAAAAAAAATCTGACAAAAATTATAATTTAATAAGATGTGAAAATAAAAAAATATTGTAACAAATTAATTCTAAATTTAAATATATAATCGTCTACTATTTAAAAATATTTATGTATTGGCTTTTTTTATTAATTTAATTAATTAAGTATAAGTTAAATCAATATTAAGAAAATTTTACTCTACAAATGTAATATTTCTGTTGGTTCAGGTGTTGAGAAATTTTCTTGGGAAAGGTAAGGATGTGAATTTGAATTCTAAACAAGAATGGATTTTTTTTCATTATTGAAAATGTAAGAAAATGGATATAACACTGGCTTGTCTATTTAGTAATATACTTTTACAATTATTTATTTTATTATGAGAAGCTTCAGTTTGATTATTTAGGGAGATGTAAAAAAAAAAAAAAAAAATTATAGTTAAGTTGACTATAAATAACCCTTATTACCATTACAATGACATACAATATGTAGAGTTTGATTAAAAATTTATGATACTGATATGAGTTAAAAAGAGAAAGGAAAAAAAATGAATATAATTTGTTTAGTTTGAATAAATGAAATTGTGAAAGATTTAAAATAATAATTTTGTTAGTAAAACAAAATTATGACTCCAAGAGAATCATCATTTCTTGTATTATTTAAATGATTTTTTCCTTTTTCTTATTAAACAAATATATAAAAGTGAGAAAATAGATAAACATGAAAATGTTAAAAAGAGAGAAACATTTTTTTTTGAATAGTTTGGATTATGTTACGTGAATAATTTTCTAAGATATAATTAAAACAATAAAAAACAACATGGCTGTTATTACTGACAGAGATACTAATAACTTGTATAATATTAATAAATGCCTAGTGCTTTCGATCTGAGTTCTTACCCGGCCTTGAGAAGAACTTAGGTCGAAAGTGCTAGGCATTTATTAATATTATATAAGTTATTAGTATCTCTGTCAGTAACAACAGTTGTATCACTTTTTAAATGTTTCAAGTATAAGCCAGAAGTATTTGTTTATTATATTTAAAAAATAATTATCAATGGTATTAAATAAATAAATAAATGAAAGTTGGATAATTGGATTCAAAATAAGTTGATGGGTAAAGTATAGGGTAAAATATGGGCAGCTAGGGATAGATAGGCAATAGTGATAATAATAGGAGCAACGAATAGGAGATAAAACAATAGGGTAGAGGTAATGGAAAGATGTAATATTCATACATAGCAGTATAAAAAAATAATACATAAAGTATTCCAAAAGTAGAAAGCAAACTGAAGAAAGTGAATTTATCGGAAAAGTGATGGAAGCCTCAGAAAGAAAAATTGAAGATAAGCTAGAAATAGCAATGGAGAGTATCAGTTGTGCATGCAAGATAAGATGATCAATAATCAAACCCAACTTCAAGCAGAAATGTGCACATGGGTATCTAAATAAAGCGTTATAAGTTTTTATTTTCTTCTAATCATTTTTTTATATCTTAGCTATTTCCTACAAGATTTTATGTCAATAAAAGATTTTACTAAAAAAAACAAAAAACAATAACAATAGTAATGTTAAAAATAATTTTTGTAAATAAAATACAATTACTTGATCTTACTTCAGTGGAAAGTAATAATCATCATCTTCAACCCAATCATCCACATTTTTTCCTGGTACAAGATAACCCCAACCATATTTTTCATCATAATGAAGTGGATAACCATCCCATGTAAGGCGAAGAAGTTTAGGTGCAACTCGGACTTGTGTGCTAATAAGTTGTGGCCCAGGTAAAAATATATCATTTTCTTTTATTTTGGAACACAGCTCTCTATACCAGCTAAACATAAATTATTTAGTGAATGAAAAACACTAATATGCAACAATTTATCATATACATATACATTATTATTATTTATTTACTTAGCATATGGATTATATATACAGTGTAATATTATAAAATCATTTTTTCTTTTATCATTCAACATTTTGTATTCTTAATTACAAATAGGAATTAACTTTTGCCCCCGAGGAAACAAAAATTTTATAAAATTTAAAAGTGTTCATTCTTTAGTAGCCATATATATATATTAAAACATTATTCGGTATAAAAAAATATTTTTCTGATACTCTAAGATGTAAAAACAGTGTTTGCAACAAATCTTATCTGATCCATTATGGAATTAAGAAGATTAATAAGATTAGCAATCCTAGAAAATCAAAAACCCTATAATCATAATAAATTATTAAATTCTATTTTTTTGAAGGATCTTAAATACTTCAGTGTTCAAGTATATAGATTAGCAATATAATAATCAAAAACGCAATTATATATTATCTTTGTCTAATCAATATTAATCTGCTTATTATTCAGTAAAATATAATAAAATTTTAGTTATCTGCATTTTCTTTACTGAATTACAATGTAGAGAACAGAAAAATAATTAGTAATTTTTTATGAATTTAATGACTTTTTTAATATCAAGTAGCAAAAGTGCTTGACATAAATATCATTCATTGACTGTTTCCTGGACTCAAGTAGATTAGGAATTCCCAATCTTTTTGGTCCCTGTACCTCCTTGACTTTTAGTAAATTATCCGGCATCCCCCTATTCATTATAAAAAATAAATAAATAAGTAATTAAATTTCATGAAAGTTTTATTCAGTAAATAAATCTTAATTGGGCATTTTGAGTTATCGGACTTTGTAGTGAGAAAAAAAGTCTATGCTGTGTCCAAAGACACTTGTAATATTGCTGGTGTATCTGATAGGCAGTACCAATATGGATTAGTCCAGACATGCTGAAAACATAGCTATTTTTGGAATATTCATTGTATTCCATGGACAAGTTTCCAGTACCCCCTGGATATTCAGGTATTCCATAGTGGGAACCCTTGAACTTGATTATATTATTAGAATCTATAAAGTAGAAGATTTAAAGTTAAGAATAAATTATCAAATAAACCACACATTATTTAGGTGTCATAAAGTTTAAAATTAACAACAAACTTGTCCAATGCCCTACATAAAACCCCAAAAATCGTATCTATTACTTTTAGAAGTAATTTCAGAAATCAATTCAAGGCTTGAAAAAAAAAGTTAAAGTATATGAGAGTAAAAGAAATAATTAAAGATGACTCTTAAAAAGCAAAAAAAATTATTAAAATGAAAACAATCAGAAAAACAAAAACAGATGGAAGAAGATACAGTTATAATTGTAAATAAAAGCTGAAAAGCAAAATTAAAAGTAAAAGTTTTGAGAAAAATAACTAGCATATGCAAGAAAGTTAATGTTGAAATCATTCAATATAGAACAAGTTTTATTTCGAAAGAAAACAATCAAGGAAAGATTGAGAAAGAGCAGACATTAGTAATAAAGTACACTAGATACAACAAAGAAGACGCAAGAATATATATAAAAAAAAACAACTAAGCATATACTTCAATGATTTCGATTTGATCATGCTAATTTCTTGAATGTTCTTTGTTGTATTCATGGAGATCTCTACCCAGACATGATAACGTAACATTAAATAAAATGAACAACTGTTATATTTCAGCAAATTTATTCTTAAGGTGAATTGCTAGTAATAATATATATGTATATACAGAAAATATAATATTAACAAAAGTAACTATTTTTCCTGGTAATAATTTGAGGACAACTATAAGCCGAGTGTGTTTACTACATTTCTTCACTTGCTGTTATTAATCACAATTCATTAATACTGGCCACTTAGTTCTCATTATCAATAGTACATTAACACAACTTCATTTAGTCCATTTAAGCTATATTTTCTAAGTACAATTTTCTCTCCATTATGAGAAAAGACAATAATTTTCAATAATGCTTTGTTCCTCTCAACAGCCACTCCTGTTCCAACTTTTGTAAAAGTTTTAGAGAGAGTTCTTTTTATATCTCATTTGCATAACAATTATTTATAATTTTAATTACACATTTCTAAAGTGAATTATTTCTGGGAGAAAACTGTCTAAATGACTGGCACTAATTCATAAATAAAAATAGTACTTTACTTACAATATTCACAATAATATCAGTGCAGGCCCATTAAACAACTTACGAAATTTGTCTCTCATTTCCATTTCAATCTTTTTTATGAAAGTGAGTTTTTTATGAACCAGTTGCACCCAATTAGTGGGTTAATAGGAGCATGAAATAAGTATAGAGGTAAGTCAAATACTTTGCTCTCTATTCTACTCACAAGGGCTTTAACCACTTCTTTAATTTTAATTGCTTTTCCATTTACTTCCAGGGCTTTTAATTCACTTTTCTTTATTGCCAGGATTTTTGTACAATTTGCTGTTATAGACAATCATTCCTGGGTTGAGATTAAAGATACGCTGCTCCTGCTGTCAATCTCCATAGATATGGGCTGGTTACACAATTTTAATTTTAGCATTATTTTATCTCCTTCGGATGGTGATGTATTTTTAATATCGACTAATTAACTTCCTTGACTATTATATGTACATTTCAACTATCTCTGTCTTTACCAGTTATTTATTTTTATACATTGTTTCGATGTGACCCTTTTTCTTACAAATCTAGCAATATTCATCTTTGAGAAAACAGTTTCTGGGCTTATGGTCATTTTCCCCACAACAAAAACAAATAAATAGATTTATACCACAATTATTGTTTTTGAATTTAGTTGATTCTTTCTTGCTTAGCTTATGCATTTTACAAATATAAGTTTGGGTACAGTTTCCCTTAAACTCAGCGAAATTACAAGATTGCTCGAGAACTACTTTGTAAGCTAACCCCCATTTTATAGCTTCGTTATAATTTATATCACTATCGGTTAATAGTTGTTGACTTAAACTGACGCTAATCAACCCCTCTCAGAAATTGTTCCAGTAGGGCCTCATCAAAGAATGAGCCATAGATGCAATTTTTTGCCATCTCACGAAAAGCGATATTATAATCTTTTACTTTTTCATTCCTACCCTGATAGTAGTCATGGAAATGAAGCTGGGCAATATGCCTAGAGGAATGGCGATTAAAATAATATAATTGATTCTTAATTTGATTATATAAAAAAATCTTCAGGATTATTAGGTTGGGAGAACCTGTTATGCTATCTCTATCACTTCTTTATTGGCGAAACATTATAGTGTTGCTATTTTAATCTTATCATCTTCAACCTTGTTTATGAATAGATATTTTTTTATGTGTTGAGCATACAATAGCCAATTACTTGCCTCACTGACGTCAAACTCCCTGATTGATGAGTGCATGTTAGCAAGATCATTCTTTATCTCTAATATAACTGCTAAAACTACAATTTGATTCAAGGTTTGAATCACATCTGTGTCAATTGCTATGTCTGGAAGCGAAATTCTTGCCCATGAGACAGCATGAAGTTTGAATTTCTCCCCTGATTAAAACTACAAACTTTTAACATTAAATTTTAGTATTTAATATCACTTTATAACAATTGATTACATTATCAATAGCATATATACAAATTAACCATATATATAAATGAACTCAATGGCATACAGAAATGATAATAAAGATCTATATGATCTGTTCAGTCTTTAGACTTGCTTTTACACCTTCAGAGGCAAGTTCTCTGCAAGAGAAACTTAAAATATGTAGGATGATGTTCAGAACCGAAAGTAAAAGTTCATCTGCACATTAGTTCCTTTTTTTACCATTTAGCTAGCATAGATTAATTGTCCAATTTCTTCTCTACTGATTGGCTTCTATTTCCAATCCCACCGATAAGATAATTAATTCATTTATTGATGATACAACCTTGATCGGGGAATTTCACTTCTAATTAGTTCTTTTGAACTTATTTTTAAATTCTTGAGTGGTTACTTTTGAACTTATTTTTAAATTCTTGAGTGATTATTTATGACTGAATCCGAACTCACAATCATTTAATTATTATTGAGATCTATATGTAGTATGAATTTCATAACTTATCTCTAGCGATTTAACTAATTATTATTTCGCTCTACTTAGAAAATAATCTTTTCTGATCTCATTTTTACTTTTTTATTTATTATTTAAGTTTACTAATCTTTAAAAAGCTAGATTTTAATTTAATGAGTATACATCTTTAAAAGTACATCATCATTTCAATTAACCATTTTATAAATTGACTAACTTTCTCAATATAATTCCTGATTTAGTTTCAAAAAATCTCTTTTTTTTAAGACGATGAAAGGATAACTTGCAATGAAATAAATAAGCTCAAAATGAAAATAGTTTGTTCTCTTAAAAAAACTTAAATAAATAACATTTTTGAAGAAATATTCTATATATGGTTGTTAGAAATTGACATAACAAAAGGATATTATTTCAATTTTTCCGACACAAGATGATATTACACAAACAACTGCATCATCTTTTTTTTTATAATGCAATAAAAAAATTATTAAATGTAGTATTTAAATATTTAACTTATATAGTGCAATGTTTTTTATAAATTAATAATAACTGTAGCTTACTCCACTACACATGCGCTTTGCAGATCGAACACTAATTATAATGAATACTCTCCTTTCCAAACACAAGATAAAGTCTTTTTAAAAGATAGAATGGACCACTCTATCCTTTTCACCCAAACTATATGTATAGGCAAATCTGAAGCATTTGGAACTGAGAGTATGAAGATTTAATTGATCACTTTAAGTTACTTATAATCTGAATTTTGTTGATGAAGCTTGCAAAATTTTTGCTATTTATGATACGCCAGAGTATTCATTATAATTAGCGTTTGATCTGTAAAGCGCATGTGCAGTGGAGTAAGCTACAGTTATTATTAATTTATAAGAAAAATTGCGCTATATAAGTTAAATATTTACATATGTTTAAAGTTTTCATTTAATAATGACATATTGTAAATAGCAAAAATTTTGCAAGAGTCATCAACAAAAATCAAATTATAAGTAATTTAAAGTGATCAATTAAATCTTCACGTTCTCAGTTCCAAATGCTTCAGATTTGCCTATACCTATAGTTTGGATGAAAAGAATAGAGTGGTCCATTCTATCTTCTAAAAAGACTATCTTGTGTTTGGAAAGGAGAGTATTCATTATAATTAGCATTTAATCTGTAAAGTGCATGTGCAGTGGAGTAAGCTACAGTTATTATTAAATGTAGTATTGAAAATTATAAAAAATAAGCATAATTAAATTTTATTATCTTTTGACAGTGAATAGCTTCCAGGCCATTACTTCATGTGAGTCAAAATAAATTATTTTCTTACGCAGGATAACCAGAAAGATGAGGACGCCTCTTAGGCATTCGCTTTACTGTAGCTAAAACATTTTGAATTCTTTCTTCAGGAGTTTCTTCTTTGACTTCTTCCTGAAAATATAATGAATGTTTATTATCAGTTATTATTACCCTAATATGAATAAAATAATTATTTCATTTCTTAAAAAAATCAAGATCATCCAAATATATATGAATGTATAGTGTGAAGACAGATTGAGTAATTAGACAACTGAGCATTACAGCCAAATAATAACACTTGATTACCATTGGAGTTAATTTGAAAGCTGTTTTTTTCTTATATCTTTATATTTTGCTAGTAGATATAAATTGCAAAAATAAAATAAATCAAAATCATTTGTTTTTTAATTAAAAGATAATCTACTAGATGGAATGTAAAATCTTAAGCAATATTATTTCACTATATTAAGCCATATATGACAAAAATAAATAAATAAATAGATAGTTAATTGGTAGATAAGATCATTCCAACAGTAATTAATTAAACTATGACCAAGAAATTTTTAACTCTAAAATCCATCATTCTATCACTATACTAAATTGCATAGAAAAAAAAAAAATCTAACATTTAGTTGATTGAGAGTTATTTGGTTATAAATACAGTGCTCCTTGTTGAAAAAAATCAGTATAATTGGCATTATCATCTAGAATATATTAATCATTTATGTTTATATAGATGATTTTAAAATGAAAATTAAAAAGAAGTTATTGCTGTTAAATGAAATTAGAGGAGTCATCTAGATAGTTTGTTTTTGGTATATTATTATTTTCACTTTGTTTTTATGATTAAACTGTTTCTATCAATATTCATTGCAATATGTTTTTGTTAATTAATAAACAAATAAATAAAAGATAATGTAATAAGTTTCTTGAATTATGCCTTTTTATAATTGTTTTTAAATTCATCAATAGTCACTATTGCAAAAAAAGATTGCATTCAACCAGTGGCTACTAATATATTATCCAAATGTATGAATTAAATGCTTCAAAATTTCTAATATTTTAAGATTATAACTATCTTAAATGCTAATTGATAAGTACATAATTTTAAATAAATAATATAAATCATTAATGATGCATAATATATGTATTGTATCTGAGCAAATTTGATTGTAGCTCAAATTAGTTACATTACAAACTGCATGGTCAAAAAAAAAAGTTGAATAAAAAACTCTTATAGATTGATTAATAAATATATAAATTTCTATGCACGTGCATGTTGAATATACTATATGTGTAACTAAAGTATACTGGTTTAAGAAAGTAAAAAATAAATAGATCTATAGAGTTAATCATACTGTTAAATACATAGTAAAAGAAATGTACTGTGTAAAACTGCCAACAATAACATTATAACTTGTATTATGTAAAGGAAGAAAGAAAAATTAGTTTTAGTACTGTGTAAATGAGCTTGAATTGGATAGTTTATGAAAATGTATAGTATTTTGTGATTCTTTCAGATTTGCCTACTGGATGAGGTTTTAAAAACATAATTTGCCCTTTCCACATTTTATTCAAAAATGGGAACATTTATCATTTTTACTTTACCTTTGTCACAGATAAAGTTGAGTTTACTATTAGTAAGAATTTTTATAGTACTATTTAATAATTCTAATTCAAATATTACTATATGATTTATTTCATATCATAAGCTATAAGAATTCATTAATATTTCTTTGATTTAAATCAGTTAAATTTTATATTCATCCACAATTTACAATATTGATCTGTCACATGTTGTATTTATGGTGAATATTGAATATATTATGACAAGAATTAGACAGCATATAAACTATACGACAGATGAAAAAAAAATACTGCACACATCTGTTTTTCTTGAGCATAGAAATGGATATATAAATTCAATTCAGAAAATGTAAATGTGATATTTAGAAGGAGATGATCAAAAAAAGATGTGCCATGATAATGTGATTAATAAAAGATCAAACAGTATTGAATTGAATATCATTGGAATATTTAAATTTGAATACTAATGAGGCAACCCCAAGAAACAAATAATAGAGTTGGACTTTAACTTACAGCAATTAAAAGTTATGAAAAATCATAAATATAAGGATTGCATTGAAAATGCATTAGATTATAATAAACTTGAATTTAAAGATTAATTTTTAGTTTGTCAACACATATACACTATTTTATAACATATATATACATGAGTTAATGTATCACTACAAATATCAATATACTACTGTAAAACAATTAAAATTTGATACATTTTAATTTGATTATTAACATTGCAATTGTAGCAAAGACAATCATTTGTAAGAAAGCTCTAAAAATTGTAATCATTAATTCTTTTATTTATGTACAATTTCAAATTTATCATATAACTAATCAATCTTTATACTTGTATAATTATTTTCTTGATTAAATTTGTTTTTCTAACTTTTGGCAGTTTTTATTTCTCATTTCATATTTTAAAACTGTTTATTATGTCACTACAAACATCTCCTGCTTCTTCAACGAATTTTGATTAGGGTGTAAACAGAAGAATTTTCATGAAGCAAAAGATAGTACTCTAAATAAGTATTTCTCCTTTCCATTTATTAATTTGTAAACAGATTGCCACCTAAATCAATACTCCTTAATTAACAACCCAACATGAGGATTAATTAGTAGTAATAACAAGGATGCTGTCCTCAGACTACTGTCAGGATCCAAAAATGACTGATACTGGAATAACCTTCAGAACTGTTAATAACAAATAAACAGTGACCTATCAAGAGCTCCTATTACTTTGTAGAAGAGGATGTTGGTTTATCAAAAGCTAGGTATTGCTTTCAATATACAGTCTTTTTTTTTGTGTCCCCTTGTTCCTTCTTCAATCACTTAAGTTATTGTAGGCCCAGTTATCATGAGTCTCTCATGTCATTAGACCTCTTATACTAACTGTGACAATAGGATTATGTGTTTGTGCAACAACATTTCCATCCTTTAACCTCATACACAACATTTCTGACTTCAATCCCATTTTTTCTTTTTTTAGCTTAAGCTCTTTAGAATTAAGATTGCAATGATAGGGACAGAATTAGTAAGCTAGTGGCAGTCCTTAAATGCAGTTTTTGTTCCAAACAATAGAAGCTCTAATGCGTTGGTTAGGAAATGCATTTCATTGCGACAGAACGTTCAGTTAGCAAAGATTCTATATTTAGGCATCCCTATTTAAGGATGCCCCTATCTACAATGGAAGTGGAAAGGCCTAGAAAATTTCTTAAAGTATGGTTAGGTTGTCAACCCTTGTGAATTAGTCATTATAGCAGAGAAAATAATAACAATAGTAATAATATCAGTAGTAGTCGTAAAGCAGTAAGGTATTGATAATACTAAGGATATGTAAAGATATATAAGATGTGTTAACTTTACTCAATTCAATCTTTTCAAGACCAGAATGAATGACTGATCTGGTGTCTAAAGAGCTATAGCTGCTTTTAATGAAACTCATCTCCCAGAGAAAGTTTAATAAAGCAGATGGATGGATGCAAGTTTTTTTTGGAAGCCAGTAAAAGTTATTGTTTTTGCTTATAATCAATTTAAATTAAAAATTCCACCATCAAATCTTTATCATATCTTGATCCCTAATTGATTAAACCATCTATAAACAATTCTAAAGACCACTATCACAAAAATTCAAAATAATTTTGGGGCAAGTACATATCCTTGTTTGATTTCAGTTTTCACATCAAATGCCTCAGATTTTCTACTTTTAATAATAACACTTCCTCTCATTTCATTACATTGAAGCTGTAGCTGTATAATATATGAATAAATTCTGGTGGATAACCAATTAATTTCAAACAATGCAATAACAACTATTCTATTAACTTAATCAAATGACTTGACCAAATCAATAAAGGCAATATATAAATCATAAACTTGTATTTATCTGGCAACAAAAACCATATCTATAGTGCTTCTTGATTACCTAAAATCACAGTTTATGATAATCATTCATTTACAATTGAAAGCAATCTATTCAACAAAATTATTGAAAGTATCTTTGTTATAGTGAATAATAATGATATTCCACGATAATTACTTCAATCTTGTTTGTTACGTTTGTTTTTAAAAATTGGAACAATAAAAGTATTCTTAAAATCAGAAAGTGCAACTTCATGGGTTCATATATTCTAAACACTATTATATTTGAAAACTTTTCTGGGTATTTTATCAGGACCTGTAGTCTTTCCATTTATAATATTACAGAATTGTTTGATTTCACTAAGATGGATATCTTTGTCCAAATCTAAATTAGATAAAATGGATATATCATTAAAAATTATCATCTCAATTTTTATATTATTATTCAAAAAATGATCAAAATACACCTTCTACCTGTTCAAAATATCACTACCATCAAATAAGAGAGCCAATACTGGATTTAATAGGATAGTGAAATTATTTCTATGTTTTTTAAAATAATATTTTTTATTCAGATGATGATAAATGTTTTCGGGCAAAACAACATTACAATAATGCTGTTAGTTACATCTGGATGATATATCTCATAGCTACTTCATGAGAAAGTCATGTTTTAGCATATGTGTAAACAATATAAAGTATTATTACAGTAATATCATTAATATTTATTTAACAAAAAAATATATACATGAAAAATTAAGTTTAAAATTTTTAATATATAAATTTATTATGCAGAAACATTAAAGATATCATTACCTTAATGCGTTTAGATGAATATTCTTTTTTAAGTTTAATATCTTGACAGGACCAATCTAAATCCCATAACCATGGATCTTCTTTATATCTAATAAATATTAAATACAAATTGTATGAACATAGCTTTGATAAGTTATATAGTACTTAATAAAGTTTATAATAATTATTTTAAAAATGCAATATAGAGAGCGTAACAATAGCTCAAACAAGCTCTTATTAATAAGTGCAGTAAGAGAAAACATTTAAAATCTCTATCCGGAATATTCTTATTCCCAGACCAATTTGTTTTGAGCTTACAGCTCACCTCAGTGAGGAGTTAGAACATTCAGATATTAGATCTAAAATATCAACTCAAAACCCAGCACTTACTTAATATGTAATTATTGAGAAGAAACTGAAATTTTCAGACATAAAAAAGTCTTTGACTTCAACTATCTAACTCAAATAGTTATATGGGACTGAACCAAATTCAGATCTACCATATATTAATAGCCCTGTGACACGCTATATATAAGCCTATATGTCAAGTTATATATGACTTGCTTTATTGATTATTATAATTTTACTTTTAAGGCTTTGGCGCTGTTAGTGCTATTAATATATGGTAGATCTGAATTTGGTTCAGTCCCATATAGCTATTGAGTTAGATAGGTAAAGTTAAAGACTTTTTTATGTCTGAAAATTTCAGAGTTTCTTCTCAATATTTACATATTAAATAAGTGCTGTTTTTGAGTTGATATTTTAGATCTAGTGTCTGAATATTCTAGCTCCTCACTGAGGTGAACCATACGCTCGAAACCAATTGGTCTGGGGATAAAAATATTCCAGATAGAGATTTTAAGTGTTTTCTCTTACCACACTTATTAATAAGAGCTTCTTTGAGCTATTGGTACACTCTCTATATTGCATTTTTGTAAATTTAAACACTTTATAAAGCAATGTCATGCTATATATGACTTGTTTTATTGATTATAATAATTATTTAAATAAAGTTAATATGAAGTGTTTCTAAAAGGCCAGGAAAAAAATAAAAAAATGATTTTATTTATAAACAACATGTTAAAAAGTATATTTATTATATTAAAACATAGCAAAATTAAGTATGACATCTGTATTAAACTATGACACTCAAATTCTCTCTTTACTCTCTAGATCCAATCTGGTATCTGAAACTTTATTCAGTACTTGCATGATTCAATCTATAATAGAGATAGAAAAAAATCATGGTGCTAAAGTAAATTAAAGGAATTATACGATGCTTAGGTTTTTAATTATTACAAATTTTTTTCCAAAAAAACAAAAACAAAAACAACAACAAACAACAGAGATGCTGCAGTTAATGTGCAACTGAGATCTGACATAGAGTTAGACATATCAAGCAATTTGTCTTGGCTTCAAATGTTTAGAGTTAAAAATTTCTCAATTGTTAAATACTACACTAATAAGACTAATGAGGACATTGGAAAGAAATATATCAATCACAAAACAGTGCCTTCATAAAGATGATGACCAATTAGCAAGAAATTGATTATAGGGATCCGTTTGCAATGTCCACTGACTTATTCAATGCTTATCTGATTGGACATTAAATTTAATATTAATATATAAGAATTTTTTCAAGTTTTAATTGGGCTTAAGATTTTTCTTTCAAATAGGAACCAATTGCCAAATCAAATAACTATCCAATGTTGATCAGTCAATCAGTATCTAATTATTTTTGCTAAATGAAAACTACTCAAACCCTTCTCATCCAGTAATTAACAAGCCTGATAAGGATTACTTTTTTTTCCCACTATTTTTCTATGGGTCTGTTAAAGATCTCTATCCAACAGTTGGCTATTTAAAAGCTGCATCCCTATAATATCCATCTTTTTTTACCATAAGAGTTACATCAGTAGTGATAAGATCATTACATAAAATTAATATCAAAGCCAAAAAATAAAACATTTTTTGTTTTTTTCCATATACACATTTTTATTAAAAACAGAAAGCAATAAAACATATAATAAGAAATATTTACAAGTAGAAAGGAGGTTTGAATTACATATATTATAATTAGCAATAATCTGTAAAAGTTCCACATAGAACATTTGCAAAAAACCAAATTTTTTAAAAATTTTAATGATTTTATCTAATTTGCATAAGTAATTAATTTATTAATAGCTAACCATACCTGGCCATGTGTTGCTAAGGCTCAGTCTGGTTAAATGGAAAAAAAAGAAAAGAGAAAGTGCATGTTTCTAATATGTTTAGTTTCACAATGCATGTGGGTACACAATATTTTTTGTTGTTCCATTGTCTGTGCAGATATAAAGATTGTCTGGTTTGCCGACTCTAAAACATGCAACATATAATTGTCCATGTGAGAAGCAATCCATGTCTAGATTTAAACCACACAATTCTAAAGATTGGCCCTGAGTTTTGTTGATGATTGCAAACGCCAATCGAATTGGGAATTGCAATCTCATCACACGAAATAATTAAATTAAAATGAAAATAAATCGAAATCTATGAAAATTCAATTTAACAATGCAATCGGAAACATTGAAATGGAATAGTAAAATATTTAGTATAGCGTATGTTGCTTTTACATCCAACAGATAGCACTGTTTTTCAAAAAAAAGCATGTTTTTTACCTGTCACAACATCTATATAATAGTAGGTATATAAAAACATGTGCGTATTCGAATGCAACATTGTGTCAAAATTTCAAAACAATCGGTGACGAACTTTTGGAGATTTAAGATTTTAAACAAACGAACATTTACATTTTTATTTATATAGATTATAAAATAAATCTTGCAATGCTTTGCCTTTTTTTTTTTTTGATTTTCACAAAAAAAAAAAAAAACCCAATTTTTGAAAAAATTTGGGATAGTTTCCCTTACAGAGAAATGTTAGCTTGCATTGACAAAGTTAGTAGATACCAAATGTATTAATCATCACCAGTGACCTTAAGACCATTTACTGTTTCAATCAACAAACTATGAGTATTCATTTAATATCCCAAACCACATATAATAGCTAATTATCTCATTAATATCTTTCAACAGTAATTTCTTTATGTATGCAATGTGGTTGACATCAATACCTTTTTCAAGATGGAAATCCTTATAAAATGATCTAATCACATAAATGGCTATATCATATTATTTTTCCACTATTGTGATCAAAATAAAAAGTATATTATGAAGGACAAATCAGTCAAAAATTTAATTTATATATGGCTACACAAATGAAACTTGCTGATAATCTAGCCAGTAACTTTTTTGATGCCCTTAACTGCTACAAGAATTTCTCTAAATATCTTTAAAAATTAAAAAAAAAATGATAATAGAGATTATCTGTAACCAACTTCTACAAACAGAGCAAACAAATTTTTGAAAATGGTTCTCAATACCTTTAAGAACAATAATGCCCTCAAATGACTACAATATCATCAATAAAAGTATATATATAAGCTCTTAACAAGCTTTGCAGAATATCTTCAACCGAAGGCTGGTTTCTGCTACTGACATCATCAGTGAGGTGCCAGAATATTCTAGCATTATATTAAAAATACCAGGACAAACCCAGCACTTCATCTAACGTATAACTATTAAATAAAAAAATCTGAAATTTTCAGATATCCATATGTCTTCCAATCCAGCTATCTAACTTAAATTGTCCTGATATTTTTAATCTAATGCTTGAATATCCTGGCACCTCACTGACAAAGCCAGTAGCAGAAACTGGTCTGGGGTTGAGGATGTTCTGCAAAGTTTGTTAAGAGCTTATTTTGCGAGCTCTATATATATTTGTAAATACAAACTTATTAAATTAGGTCATGTGACATCTGACTTGACTTTTTTGTAATAAATATATAAGTTATAATAGTTATAAATTAAGTACATAGTTTGTTATTATAAATTTATATTAATAAGTAGTTTTCAATTGTTATAATCTATGATAAAAATGGAGATATATAATATAAACAATTATTAAACAAATGAACATCATCACAAAATATAGCATATAGTTTAAATACTGATCTGCAACAAAAAACCAAAAAATAAATTTAAATCCTACTATTATTACACAATCACAGCATTACACAAAATTTACATTGTTTTCAGGTAAAACTACCGAAATGTTAATATAATATTTATTTAATCTCCAAATTAATATTACATTTCTATTTAAGACGTGGCAAGTTTAATTAATATATATTATAATAACAAAACTCAAAATAAACTTGACAACTTAACTATCAAAACTCTAGATCCACTTCCATCAACACATAACCTTTTACTTAATGCAAATCTAAACGTAGCTATTTCTTGAATATTAATTTCATTTTTAAATTGAAACACATCACATCTACTGTCATTATATTGTACTTCAAACATAACACCACAGCTGATCAAAGAGTCACCCATTCTTTCTTTCCTTCAGTCTCTACTATGTTATTATTCTGTTATAAAAATTTACCTTTTCTGCAGAAAGTATGGGATTGTTGCTTAATTTCTCCTGTTCATACTTTATTGCTTTACTCAATTTGTATTTTACCTTTTATTGATGGACACAAAACACATTATAATGAAGTAAAAATGTAAAATGCTATTGTAATTTTTGCTCACATATTAAATTATTTTAATGCTTTTTTAAAACTATATATATATATATTACTTCACAACATCCAACACTTAAATAAACCAATAGAAAATAAACAATCTGTTGCCAAGGCAATCTCACTAGACACTAAATAGATATGGTGAAATTGTTTTAACAAGAGACTACTAATTTTCTATAGGTTTATTTAAATTTTGGTTACTATGATGGCTCTTATGGTTTTATATGTACACAAAAAAATTACATATTTAATGAAGGGAAAATTAATATATATAAATATATACACATAAACACATATATTCACTCATTAATAAAACAATAATAATTTTATTTCTATGTACAAACAAAGCAGTCAGTGAAAAACAATTACTTTAGCTAAAGATTGACTAATAAATTGAGTCAAATTTAATATTTTACCTCTCATCATACAGAAGTTCACATGCATCATTTGCTAGATGCATAAGAACTTGCTTTAATTCATGTTGTTGATCAGTGTAAGTACCTTCAGCTTCTTGTAAATATCTTTCCCAATTGTAGTTTACAGGTAAAAAAGCAGAACTCATTTCTAACATTCCAGCAAAGGTAACAGGATGAGGAAATCTACAAAAGAAGTTTAAAAAACAAAACAAAGAATAGAGAATAATAAAACTTTTATCTGTTTTCTATTTTTACTATTACTATCCATGTATGTATATATATATATATTATTTATTAAGTATAATTTAATAACTATTTTTCAATCATTTTAACTGTATAAAAATTATTATGAATTATATAAATTTACAAATTAATATAATAATATTGTACTAGCTAATAACATATTATGGATAAAAATCTATGATTAAGAAATCTATCATGATACCCAAGTACATGGATTGATTTAATGTGTTTACTTCTCTTTATTAGACAGTGATGATCTTTATTTTCATAATCTCTCAATGAGATAAGAATTGATTTAGTCAATGTGAAAGTAAGAAAATAAATTAGATAAGTTGGTTAAAAAAAGAAATAGTTATGGTAATTGTCATATCTGACCTTGCCTTTAGAAGTGGACTATTCCAGATTCCTTATCTGATTGGCTAGCACCCAGTTGCTATCCAAAGGGATTAAAACCTTCACTGGGGTTCACGCACCGAATCCGCATTTTCAGTAAGATAGGGGATCTGCCTTTAAATAGTCAGCCTTTTGGAGGGAAGGCAGAGAAAAATTATTTCTGTTAACCTGAATGACAGAATATGCTCTCCATTATAAATCTCTGCCATCAGCAAAGGTATTTTTCTATACATTACTGTGACATCCACGCAGTGAGGCAAGTCCAATTACGGACTGGAAACTTCTACGTCTGAATTAGAGCTGACTCAAGGTAAGCTAACTATATAGCTGGAAGAGTCTTACCAGAACTCACAAAGCACGCTAATCATTAGCTGGAAGTGAATTCCATACTCCGTTCGACTATCTCAGCATTCAAGTGTATCAACTATATTTATTCATTTGTTCAACTAACGTGTGTATATTTTTTGGACTAATAAATTGTACATATTAATTGCTGAATAGTTATTCTTTTTGTATCTGTTGGTTTGGAAATGAACATGCAAGCCTAACCAAACACAACAGTAAATGAATATGAATAAATGAATTAGTTTGGAAATAAATAAAGATAATCTCTCCACAAGATGTCTAATGTGGATAGAAATCAGTTACTATCTTGTATAATAGAAAAAACCTGTCAGTGTGAATATGAAGATTCAGGTGATTGATAAGCTCTTTCTATTGTTCACAAAATGCACATATTGATAGAATTAATTTAGAAACCATGAACATTTCAATTATAAATGTTTTAAAATTATCATTAACTGCTATGAGAAAATAAAAAGACTAACTAATATTCCAAAATAGACAAGAACAGTCCATTCATAAAATCCTAGATGTTGAGAAGATTGGATCTACTAATGAGCAAGACTGAAAATCATCAGGTCAATATTATGCTG
This sequence comes from Epiperipatus broadwayi, assembly GCA_028023455.1. NCBI lineage: Eukaryota > Metazoa > Onychophora > Udeonychophora > Euonychophora > Peripatidae > Epiperipatus > Epiperipatus broadwayi. The sequence goes on from JAQFVV010006544.1 coordinate 302,982, forward strand.
TAATATTTAGAATCAAAAGCAATAACCATTATACAAATGTGTCCGATCTGTTATTAGTGGGTATCATTACATACACACAAATAATCTTCATAACTATGATATCAAATAAAATTTAAGTAACAACTTGTTGAAACATCTTAAAATTTTTTTTATAAAATCTCTCTTTTTTCTTTTGACAATATATAGGATAGTAGGTCTTATATATTTTAATACAACAATTATCAAAATAATCAGATCATAGCATAATGAATATTAATTTAATAGCATTTATGTAAAAATCCTTTGATGCATAGATCTAATATTTAATGGAAAATATAATTAGCTTTTGACCAGAAGATGCTAAATACAAAATCACATTATATTTTATAAATTACTATAGTTAAAACTTAAATTTTAATAAGTCCTATGTAAATTAATAAACAGTAGACTATCAAGATAATTTCTTTATCATGGCACTCTTTTTCAAAAGATTTGTCAGAGTTCAGAACTATATTCTAGCACCTCACATAGCATTCATTCACATTAATTATAAAATTAACATATATATCTATATAAAAATTAAAATAAATATTATTTATTTTAATATAAAAATAATTATTTGTGTCAAATGTTAATAATAAAAAAATAATTAAATGGTTAATTGTGTAAAAGAAATAACATTATTTATGATCATATAGAAGTAATGATATTTAAAAATTAATAATTTGGTATACTATACCTTTCGAAAAATAATGGTAGCAATTTCTGAAAAACATTGTGAGTTGCTTTTACATCACCAGCACAATAGGTGAATAAATCCTATACAAAGAAAAAAAAAAAGAAAACTAATTAACATATTTTAATGATAAAAAAGATTATTTTGTGATATAGCTGCAAGCAATAGAATTTATTATACCTTAAAGTTTACAATTAGACTGACAAAACTAATATGTTAAAAAAAAAAAATTGTGTTTTAAATAATACATATATTATTATTATTTATATTTTAAATTAAAATACAAGATTAATTTTTAAATAAATAATAGTATTTAATAAGATTATATTGTAGCTAGAAAAAAGTGTAAATGCATTAATTTTAAGCTATAAACTTAATAATTACAAATAAAATTGCTTCTTAACTACTACATTTCTACTATATTAGTTGAACTTTATATCTTTGATAGAATAAGAATAACTATGATTTCGGGATAATAAAAATTCAGGACCTTGTGGAGATTTATATATATTGTATTCTTCAAATTATATTTAGACTCTGCATTAAGATTTGATGAAATTAGCAAAATGAAGATAACACTAGTTAATATAAAGCCGAAGAAAAAAATTCAAGTGGAAATTTAATAACTATGTAAAGGGCTTTCTGTTATTTTTCAGACTTTTAAACCAATTGTTAGTCCATTTTTATTTTAAGCAAAACCTTTATTTAAAAACAAAATCAAAACAATAATTATATAGATTTTTAAAACAATTATTTACATTTATATAGTCATATTCCAATTTGGAATATATGTGTCTTAGAGATACTAATTCCAATCCACAACAAAAAGTATTGTGTAATAGGCTGCAGTTTATCTGTGATTTGGTTTCTGTATCTTTCTTAAATATGTGCAAACTAAGTACTTTCAATATACATATTTATCTTGGCTTATTAGATCAGTGAAAATTTTATATCCTTGCATTTTGCTTCAAAGTTGGTAATTTAAAGTGAATTGCAATAAACTTTTTTAGTTCAGTAATATTTTTTTTTTTCACTTATCTGCTTAAATTATTTAACCTTCATTTATCCAGTTTACAATGATGATTTTCATGAGTGAGTTGTAGAAAAATACCAAAAATGAAAAAGGATGTATATTAATTTTGCAATTTGAAAAATGTATAGAGTCTGCTTTTCTCAAAATATATTATGCAAGGGTAATTTCATTTGAAGTTACTCAATAAAATGTTCAGTCTATATTCCAATGTTATTTTTAGATATGAATATATTTTTTGGATCTGTGCTTGTCCCTAAATGTAATTTCTTCCATTATTTCACATTAAAAACTGCTATTATCAGTGTCAATATCCACCACCACAACTTCCTGCATTGTTAGATTCCTGAAGAAATGCAATGATTCGGTCATTATACTCAAAATTGTTCATTTCTTCCAAAACAGCTGTGAGCTCTTTGGGTTTTAGAGATTTACAATTATTCATTATGAAAAGGAAACTAACATTTTTATATATTGTAAAGAAACTAAAATTACCAAATTGATAATACTGACTTCATACATAAAATATTTGAAAATCGTAAATAATAACTTTTTATAAATCTATTTTATTTGGATTTCTTTGCAATGAGACAAACTGTGAGTATCAACACTCATATAAATATTACAAAAAACATCAAATGTTTTATGCTTCAAACTAGATGTTTTTTTGTGTCAAATTCCAATAGATCGAATAAGTAATTTATGGTAATAATTTTATGCAAATTATACCACATATTTCTAAATAAAATTAATTGAAAAATAATAAACCAATTGAAAAAAACAGTTACATGAATTTATAACAATCTTTTTTTTTTTTTCATATGTCATAACATCGGTTGGGACATGAACCCACAACCATTTGCAACCAACTACTTGCTTGCAAGGCAGCTGCAATGACCTCTCGGCTAACAACGCTTTACTATAACTATCTTTTTAAAGTAAAAGTAACCAAAATCAAAAATGAAAATTCATTGCGAATCCATTGGACCATATACATGATTTAAAAAATCATAAGTTATTTTAAAATAAAACAAGGCAAAACTCTCCATACAGTAGTGCCATCCTGTGCCAACCAGAGTATGTGCTAGTATAAGAGATGGTGATCATGTGTTATTTTAAGATAATAAAGACAGACAATGTTAAAGATAATCTTCAAAATTTTATCCACATAAGAGAAGTAGCCAAATTATATATCTATGCTTTTAAAACATTTATTGATGGGAGAGTATATGTCTATTTTTATGGTACATGTGTGAAGAATAGTTAACTTCTATATGTCCTAAGTGTATAAATTGCTATATTATCAATAACTATGTATATATCCAAAAATACAAAAAAGTTTCTATTTAAAAGACTTGAACACAAAATCATGGGCAACAATTTATAATGATTTCAAATTGAATTGGTATTATTATTTAACATAATAACAATTAAAAACCTTAATAATATTATATTTTGTTGATAAACTATAAGAAACAAACCCATTTAATTCTTAACAATTCACACTATCAACAATAGGAAAAAAAAGATTCTTCAAATATAAATATTAATATATAATTCATGTTTATTATAATTATTATGAAATATTAAAAAAAATACTATTATTAATTAGATTGGCAAAAATCAATTTTAATCTAAAAAACAATAAAAGTAGATATGTGTTCAATAAGGAATATTTTTTTTTTCTTCAGAGAATAACAATGCAATATCAGAGTGATATTTAAAATCAGATAATAAAAATATTATATAACATGCACAATATTACTAAAAAATTAAAATGTAATACCTGGATATTATCTCGAATATCTTGCAAAGAGCCTTCAATAAATATTTCTCTTTCATCTTTAGTTATTACTTCACCACAATATAATTTATAAACATCGGCCAGATTATTCAATGAGCTTTGAAACATCCAATCAATATTCTTCAACAATATATATGTAATAAAAAATTTGCATTATTCATTAAATACATATACTAACTATATATTTATATGTGTTTATTATACAGACAGCCCCCTCTACTTACATAAACATCACATTAAAAAATATGATGGAAGACTACAGCAGCTATCAGTTCTCATGTTTTTCATATTGTATGAATATTTCTTATGATATATTGTAATGTTTATTTTCATTTATTAAAAAATCTTTTCTGTACTATGGTAAATAAGAAATGTGCAATTGGAAAAAAAAGAAGACATATTTAAACTAAACTTAAGAAAAAAGTTATGGAATGAATTATTTGTATAAATTGAAGACTATCTGCAGTATATTATTGTGTTGTCATTACAGTACAAAGAATGAAGATAATTAGATTCAAATTAATCATTACTATGAAGACATTATCATACACTGTATAGATATGATTAATGTTTTGATCCAAACATCATACTATCAAACCTAAGCAGAATAATGTTTTAAAATCCACACATTCATCTAACCACTGCCTTAGAAAAAAAAAATTAGTAACTTGTAAAAATAAAAACAAAATTTTAATTTTCTAATTCATATTGCAACCACATGAATGATCGTAAAATATTGTTTTGCATAGCAAATGGCTTTTCCTATATATAAAAAACATTTAAGTAAAATTAAAAATAAGAATTTATTACTACTTAGAAATTATATCTTTTACAATTTAATCATTGCAAACAAGAAGAAACTAGAAAAAAAATGATCATTTTATTTTTGCTTTTACTAATGTGTTGTATATTAATTTTTAAAAATATTGCTAACTTAAGACATTAAAAGACAATACCTAGAATCTTCTAGCCACTGCAAACTTCTAACAATTGCCTTATAATACTTTATTTTTTTATATTAATTATTTTGTTTATACCTTAATATGTAAAGCAATTTTTTAAATATTTTTATATTAGTAAATAAAACATACATATGTTAAAAATTATACACTATTGTACAGTATTGTATTTTTTTTTATGAATTTTTTAAAAATTAAAATGTATTATAATTATATGCATATATATATATTTACTACATATAAAACATTTATTACTAGTCATTAATCTACATTATCTGCTAAGGATATTGGAATTAAATATAAGGCAGTCCTATTATATAAATCATATATAGATTTTCTGATAGTTTATAAATGTCTAATTATTCTATTTATATAATAATTCTATTTGATTTTAATGCAGGTGTAAAATGTATGACATGGGACTTATATGCACGCACATATATATATTACACCTGGGTCTCGTTTTATGCGGATTATTTTAATGCGATTTTGAAGTTATGCGATTCATGTTTCCTCTTAATATCTTTCATATTTCACTATATTTATTAGATATCAAGAAATTTAAATTATTAATAACTTATTTTTACTTGAGATCCTTTTTTTTTTCAAAAATACAACATTATATTAGCAGCTAACATGAATATGGCCTGAAGCTGTATTTAGAATCTTAGCTTCTATGTAAATAACCTATTTATACTAATGAGTAAATAATAATAATAATTTATATTTATGTATAAAAATATCAATTTATACTTACGTATAAAAATATCCCAATAAATATTCAAAAATTTTAAACTTTTAAAACGTATTTTGTTAGATATAACAGAAATAAATAATTTTTTAGATTTTTAAAATAAATAATAACGAAGATTTTATTGATTTTGTAAACTGAAAATAATCTTTCTAATGATAATTGTATAATCTTTTTGTTTTGATTGTGATCTCATTTTTTTAATATGGAAACAGAAAACCATTAACACAGCACAAGACTGAAGGTGGTGCTAGTTGTATATCATGTCACAAATCTGATTTCTTACTACAGTGGTCCCCAACCTTTTTGCACTTAAGAGCATATTATATAATACCCGCCAGGTGGTGGGCACCATTTATTTTTTCAATGTAATTTTATAGTTGGATATTGTTAATAATACACATAATGTACAAAAAAATATTTATTTCAAAAATAAAATTTTAACATATAATTAATATTTATATTTTACGATGTAAAAGTATAGTATGCCCTACAATTTGATTACAATATAATACAATAATTTATAAGAAATGTTAAAAATTATATTTATTTGTATTAGATAAATAATTTTTTGTCGTGTTTGGATAGCGGCAGGCACACATAAAATAGTCTGCGGGCGCCATGGTGCCTGCGGGCATAGGGTTGGGGACCCCTGTCTTACTAGTTCACAAACGAACGCATACTGTCAAATAGCGGTAATGATTAAAATATGTATGAAAAAATGTAAATTAAATACTATAATTAATAAAAAAAAGTTTGTCTTGTATTAATTTTTTTAAAATATTTAAAATTTTTTATTAGTCATACTTTATTTCCTTATTTTTTTAATGCGAATTTTAAAGTAACTTTTCCTTGTTGCTTTGCTTTTATGCAGATTTTTGAAAAATTACAGAACCTATCCCCCATTTTTCAAGGTAAGTTAAGTCTATTTTTGTGCAATTTCTTTTGTGTGTGTTTTCTAAGGAACCTATCTACCGCATAAAACAAGATCCAGGTGTATTTTGATTTACAAATGTTAAAATTCCTTCACTTACAATTTTAATACTAACCACTTCAGATAAATATATTTATGATTATTATTAATAATTTATTAAACTAAAGACATTTTAATTTTTATTCAAAAATTAATATCCTTCTAAACTATAATAAAGCACTATAAATAAAAATCATGCAAATTAATACTTCCAAATTATAATGGCCAATTTCTATTCCAGATACATACATCAATCTATAATGATAAATTAGTACTTGCATTCTTGAAATGCCAATAAAAATCTTTTTAAAATAAATCTTTATGGTAACATGTACTGACAATTCTACTTTACTAATAATGTGGAAAGATGAATAATTACAAAGATTGTCCTCAATCTTTATACAAATAACTCTTTGTTAAGATCAAATTTTGTTTGTAAAACTTACGGGTGGTCCTCTCATTTTACTTTTTGCCTCTTTAACTTCTTTCCTTTGGCTACCTGTGTTTTTAGCAATTAACAATGCTCGTTGAAAACTTGTTAGACCAGCAATTGCAATATGGAGAGACATAGTATCAATAAATCTTGTTTTTGGTCCCTAAAAAACATGAAAACTGTATTATTATATAAAATTTATTTCTTGATTTCCTAAAACATTTTAAAATTTATTTTATTTCTAAAAACTGTACTTTTATAAAAAAAAAAAAAAAGGAAGAAGATACAATTGCAATATAGCAAAGTGTCTAGCAAATTAAAATTCAGTGAAATTAACAAAAGCATCTAACAGATTGTAATTTAAATTAACAATAAAATAAAAAAAAAAACAAGCTCAAGTCATATATTGTAATTAAATTGACCAATGCAGTTTCTTTATTCATTGGATTAATATAAAAAGAACAAATATACATAAAAAAAAACCAAAAGATAAAACAAAAATAGAAAACTTCTCAAACTCTCACTGCTTGACAATGATTTCATTTCACTGTTATACTCTCAGGGATTGTTGGAGAACTTTATATATTAAAAGAACTATTTAAAGGCTGTTTTATCTTATATATATATAAAAAAAACAAAAACAAGTTATAACCACGTTAACTTGCAATCGCTTTTATTTATGATCAATAGATGGCGTTTTACCAAAACCACTGAACAAGCGTATTTGTTTACATAAACATCAAAAGAGTCAGAATTCACTATCTCTTTCGTTTGCTCCACCTTCATATCAGCTGATTTTAAGCTGACTTGCTATCATCAGTGAAGGATAGGGCTAGAAACTAGATCTAAACACTGACTCCAAGCGCTTATGCAACAAGTTCCTATCAGTTTGCAAGTATGAATTTTTCAGAACTTGTTGCATAAGTGCTTGGAGTCAGTGTTTAGATCTAGTTTCTAGCCCTATCTTTCACTGATGATAGCAAATCAGCTTGAAATCAGCTGATCTGAAGGTGGAGCAAATGAAAGAGATAGTGAATTCTACTCTTTTGACAAACAAATATGCTTGTTAGGTGGTTTTGGTAAAACGCCATCTATTGATCATAAATACAAGCAATAGCAAGTTAACGTCGTTATAACTTGTTTTTGTTTTTCATAAATGTACCTTTAAAGGTTTTTGCAATGATATATATTGCAGAGGTTTTGACTATGTGGTGAAACTGAACTGATATCAGACCCATGTAGCTATCTGGCTTGCTAGGCTGGGTTTGAAGACATTACGTGTCTGAAAAATTCATGCTTGCAAACTGATAGGAACTTGTTGCATAAGTGCTTGGAGTCAGTGTTTAGATCTAGTTCCTAGCCCTATCCTTCACTGCCGATAGCAAATCAGCTGATCTGAAGGTGGAGCAAACAAAAGAGATAGTGAATCCTGACTCTTTTGACGTTTATGTAAACAAATACGCTTGTTCGGTGGTTTTGGTAAAACGCCATCTATTGATCATAAATACAAGCGATAGCAAGTTAACGTGGTTATAACTTGTTTTTGTTTTTCATAAATGTACCTTTAAAGGTTTCTGCAATGATATATATTGCAAAGGCTTTGACTATGTGGTGAAACTGAACTGATATCAAACCCATGTAGCTATCTGGCTTGTTAGGCTGGGTTTGAAAACATTACGTGTCTGAAAAATTCATGCTTGCAAACTGATAGGAACTTGTTGCATAAGTGCTTGGAGTAAAATCTAGTTTCTAGCCCTATCCTTCACTGATGATAGCAAATCAGCTTGAAATCAGCTGATCTGAAGGTGAAGCAAACGAAAGAGATAGTGAATTCTGACTCTTTTGATGTTTATGTAAACAAATACGCTTGTTCGGTGGTTTTGGTAAAACACCATCTATTGATCATATATATATATGGGAAGGTAAATATATATTTCACTGTTATAATAAAAAAATGAATTTTAAAGTTTTGATAGATGAGATTACATTATTTAGATGTTAAAAGATTAAATTAAAACTAATAAAGAAAATATAAATGATGAAAGTAAATTTAGCTTAATACATTATATTCATACACATGCATACCAATAGACACATATAAGAATATGAACATGCAAACAATACATTAGATATGTATTATTTTTATTTTAAAAAGTATACATAGTGGAACTGTGTTAGAAAATTTTAATTAAAATTTTATTTGCATTTTAACCAAATTTAATTATTTCAAAAATAATATTTTCAAACTTTGTTAGTGCAACCAATTGAAAGTTATTCACAAAGCAATTGGATTATCATATTCACTTTCAAAAGACTTTTAGATCCCTATTTTTATTTAATATCTGAATAATTTCAATTAAAAGTAGAATAGCATAGAATTTACTGTTTTATCGCATGCTACTTTGAGAGCCACAAGATTCCAATAGGTTATAAAAGAGACATTTCTTTGAGTTAAAACAGGCAAAACTCTCCATACAGTAGTGCCACTCAGTGCCAACCAGAGTAATCAATGGATGCCAGAAGGCTTGGCACTGAGTGGCTCTATTGTATGGAGAGTTTTGCCTGTTTTAATAACAGATATGTGCTAGCATAGGAATAGTGATCATGTGATGTTTAGTGGTTCTTTGAGTTAGTTAGAGAATTATTTAGTTGCCTGAAAATATGTAAGATGTATAAAATGTAGGGGTGAGACATACCAATTTAGATCTCTAAGCCTAAACTATTATCCATATTTCATTTCTGTTTGACAACCATATTATATAGTCTGTGAAATAGAAAACAAAACCATTTGGAATTTCATTCTATAAATAAAAATTTTTCTTATTGATTTGTTATATCTGCTTGATAGTGATTTCATATATAATTTAAATCTAAATTTGTTTGCGGTTCTAAATTGTTTGCAATTCTTTATAAGTTTGACAATATATGTACATTCTACATAGAATTGATACTGGGTCTAAATAAAGTAAGTGGACCAATGAGCACATAGAAAATAAATACTTTAAATACTTAAAATTGGAAAATAATTCTTAAATACTTAATTGTTCAAGTAAAAACTTTTAATATTTGCATTAAAGTTTGATGAACATTTTATTTTCTAGATTGTTCATGCTAATATATATATAAAAGTAAAAGATACATAATCCTAACATATATTTGAGTACTTTGTTATAAATGTTTGATCTTATAATTAATCTTTGCCATGATCCATTTTTTAAAAATAATTTATCAGCACTGATAAGAGATAATGATTTTAAAGTATCACTGAAATATTTTTATATGAGTTAAATTACTGCATTTGTATAAACCATTTCCCTACTTGTAAAATATCTCCCTCGGAAATTCTTAATTATTAAAAAAAGTATATTGGTTATGAAATCATTGGAAATTGTATTATATTTATATAATTTTTTATTTCAGGACATATTTAAAAGAAAATGATTTTTTTTAAAATTTTGTTTAAAATTAAATAAATAATGTAATTAAAAAAAGGGGGCAAAGAAAAAAGAAAAGAGAAGAAAAAAGGGTTTAGTTAAAATTGTACTGTGTAATAATTCTATATTGTAATTTTTTTTTTTGAAATGCTTTAATTTTAGCAACTTTTGTATAAAGAATTTAAGACTAAACAAGAAAGTAAATCTTTCATAGTGTGTGAGCATGTACAGATAATTTTTAGTTGAAAGTTTCAATAAACTTTTTTGTTAAAAAAATCTTTTCATATTAGTTTTTCAATATTTTCTGTTAATGAATTTTTCATTTTTGCTTGCCATTTGATAACAGTATTAATGTGATGTACATTAAATAGTTCTTCTGAGGAAAGAAGATGTTCATAGAAAATACTATTTCCTTAATATTTAATATTGTTTACATTAAAAACATAAAGCTAAACTAGTCAATAAATAATCAAAATTACCCCAAATTCACAATTCAACCAGCCTAACCAAGAAAATAAATTCTAAAACACTACCAATGGTTTCACTAAACTACGAGCAGAATTCTCAAATGTAAAGAACTACAAAATAACAACATATTTCAGCTAAACATTACCCATAATTCCATTTGCTTCCCATACACCCCTTAAATATTAAAAAAACTTTTACATAAAAATATGGTTAGATATTAATATCTTAGTTCTGTTTTATATATCCATGAAAAAGATACAGGCCACACTATTAATTTTGCTGAAGCTATGGTTGTCTTCTTTGAGCGAACCTTTATTACTAAAAATTTATGATTCTGAAGCAATTAATTTATTTAAAAGTTCTTTTAATATTAAACGTATATGGAAAGTGGAATTGTGGGTAATTATTAGCTGAAATATGTTGTTATTTTGCAGTTCTTTACACTTGGGATGTCTGCTTGTAGCAGTGAAACCATTGGTAGTGCTTTAGAGTTTATTTTTTTGACTAATCTGGTTGAAGTGTGAAATCTGGAATAATTTTGTTAATGTTATTTGTATTATTTCACTGGTGAAAAGGAACACCCTCAAGCGTATATATAGATAATAGGTCAGAGATTGTTATGCTGCTATTATTTTTCCACTAAGCAATTTTCAGTAGTATACTCCTATATATTTAAGATCTAATACTTTAGAATTTTTTAAGATTTAAATTTGTTTCATGGGCTTTAGATGCAATGTCAAAATAATAATTCAAGATTTCATGTATGATATTTTTTAATTTAATAACAATTGGTATAGTAAAACTCCCAAAATCCTTTTTGATGCAATGAAAGTAATATATAGATTTAAAAAAAGTATTAGGATTCTGTTGAATAAACAGATATGATAATGATAAAAAAATTAACAAGATTGAATTTAAGAGCATATTTATTTTACTAATTCATTTATAATTGATAAAAATATTCAGTTTATTAAGATTAAAATAGCATTTTATAAACTTTAAAAATAGAAAGACTGCAGATCCTAATGGGATCTCTGAAGACATTTTAAAATATTCTTATCATAAATTATTTTCAAAACTATAGGATTTTTTTATTTAATTTATAAACACTTGAAATCCATGAAATTGCACCATGTAAGGATGCTTCTATTATTTTCAAATCACAAAAAGTAAAATATTTTCAAAAATTTTGATTATAGTATCTATAATCATAAATAAATGGATAAACTATGAATGATTTTTGTTGAAAACAAATGCAAAAAAAGTGTTATAAGTAAAAGCAAAAGTATGCTTTCTAAGATGCATTTGTCAATTTAATCAAGGCATCTGACTCTTAATTGAAAAGATTTATAACAATGTCAAAAAGTAGTTAACTGTCTATGGAAATTTGTTCATAATATATTGCTTGTTATATGCTTCCTCTTGTATTACAAAAAAGAAATGCAAAGTTAAAGAGAGAAATATATATCAAATTTCAACTTTCTTTTTGATTTTTATGATAGTAGCTCTTGGATCAGTTTATAGGTAGTTTCATTAATCGTGCATTGAATATAAAATATGTGTCCACAGTGAAATTTTCTATTTGAACCAATTAAATGCAAAAATAAAAGCTTCATTCTCTTGATTTCTAGATTTACATTATATTGATGATTGTGTTATTTTTGGCAATTCAAATTATGATATACAGAATGTTCTTAATATTTTCAATGCACTCTATAAAAAATAAATTTGTTTTAGTAAATAAGATTTAAAATAACTCAATTATTGTATTACCAAATGACGAGGGATGGGGGGGGGGGGCAGTGAGAACAAATTAAACAACTTTTAGTTTTGATTTTTATTCTCTTAAAAATATTGATTAGTTAAATATCTTAGAAATTTTTAGGCAGAAAGGTATTTAGATATTGAGATGCTACATAGATATAAACATGCTGTCATTGCATTTAACAAATTAAATGAAAGTATTTTACCATGAAGATAAAACCACTTCAGATAAATTAGTTGTGCATAAAATCATGAAACCTGTCAAATTTATTTAATGGAAATGAGACATGGCTCTTATTGATGTAATGTAAAAAACTAAAAAAAAAAGAATGTTCAGTAATATTCTAAAAATATGTTTGCAAGATCATGAGATTAATCAGTATATTTTTCTGATGAAAAACATACTGACATTTAATCCAAAAGGGTAGAATTCAGTAGTAGCACATTCTGAGTAATAGTCTTTCTAATTAAAAATTTTAAAGTGAACTAGACTACAGCTGTTGTTGTAAAATTATATTAAATTTATATTACAAAGATTGTTTCAAAAATACTTTAATAAGATAGAATATCAATGAATATATGACTAAAGATAGAATACATTAGAGAACTACAATATTAAAAAAAAATAATGAAAGAAGAAACTATATGACTATCCTAAAACTCATCTGAAACTTATTGCTCTTATTATAATTCATTCATTTTTTTTTTGTTCTGGCAATAAGATAGCCATATCTGTTTATATATTTTCCATCTTGGGCAAAAAAATTTTGAAATGATTTTGAATGCAAATGACATAGTATTATTTTCATTTTCTAGCTTTTTCACAATCGCTTCAGCACTTTTTCTTACAGATTCATGTTTATAAAAAATATCAAATAATAAAGTAGCATTAATGAATCTTAACTATCAAATGATAGCCATTTCATATCAAATACATTTTTAATGCAATGTGCCAAAACAATGTATTTCTCAAATGCCTGGTTATGTTGACTTATAAAGACAAAGGATGCATTTTCAAAATTATTACATATGTCATTTATCTTAAGATCTAGCTTGACATTGAAATTTTCAATCTGACGGATTCTAATTTATCAAAAAAAAAAAAACATTACATGACTATCTACAATTACTTTCATTCTTATTAAACCACTAAAATCACATGAGTGCCATTCTTTATGCTTACCCAAGCTGTTAACGCAAAGGCAAAACTATACATACAATAGCACCATTTAGTGCATCCTTCTTGCATCCCTTGATAACTCTGGCTTGCATTGAGAGGTGTGGAGAGTTTTGTCTCTATATACTTTCATTCTTCACTGTGAGCAGTAATTCATTTTATTAACACTTTTCCAGACCCACCTTTTATAAGCTTGAATAAACATGGAGACTAATATCATATCCAAATCCTCAAATTAGTTACTGGTTATTTAGCCTTTATTAACAAGAATGATTGAATAGTTAATTGCCATGCCTAATTTAATTGTTTAAAGAAAAACAGGAAATTCTTATGATGCTTTGTTTGGTTTACACTATTCTCACTAATGGATTAAAGGTACCTACAGTTCGATAAAACGGTGCTTGTATTATATATAAAGATACCATTGGATGGCGCCGTTTTCACGCTAGAACTATAAAATATGAACATTCACAGGCCGTTGATTTTAATAATTTTTCTGTGCTTTTTTGTAATGCGAAAATAAAAACAAAACAAAATCGTCTTTTTTAAATATTATTTTTTATTAACGTATACAATTTAAATGATAATAATAAATGTAAAATAAAATCAACAAATTACAATTTGATTCGTGTTTTTTATATCGTATTACGGCTTTTTTTTTATCAATTTTCTATCGGATATTTTTTTACCTGTGTTACGGCTTTTTTTTAATAAATGTTCTAGCGGATATTTTTTTACTTGTATTACGACTTTTTTGTTGTTGTTTAACTAAAAAATAATAGTCGTAATAAAAGTAAAAGTCGTTAGGTTAGATTTAGGGTTAGTGTTCTGTTTGTTTGTAATGCTAAAATAAAAAAATTCAAAATTGTAACTGTACTCGGACAGAAGAAAGGAACTCAAACTTTTTTAAACAACAACAAACACATACAAATGTCTTCTTTACTTATTAAACATGTTTATAATATTTGCTTTTTATTAAATTTACAAAAAAACCTGTATATTTGGACTTTTCTTACTGGATATTTTTTTCGTACCGCTCTTTTTTACTTCAAAAATATACAGATGGTAGAATCTTCTTTGTCTCGTGGAATGTTATTAACAGTACGTTACTTGACACGTTACCTAATTGAAACTCAATAAAAACATAGATATTTAACATTTTCCCAAATAAAAGTTCAATACAGTACGTTGTAAAAAGTCTTATAATTATTGTTTTAAAAAATCTGAACATTTCAATAGTTTAAAATAAAAAAAAATCCAATGAAAACAACATTTTAATACAATTCAAATACAAACTCTCTCATCAAGCCATAATTATTTTATAAATTGTGCGAATTCGGAAAATGTATTTGCTGCTATGCGACATACATGCCGTAGTGCGACGCAACATAGGGGTTCTGCATTCTGTAGCACAACAAAAAAGTTGTATTATAGAAAACGCGGGTTCGAACGTGTCGGCCGCGGAAACAGCATTTTTATGTGTTTTGGCGCGAAAACTGCGCCATAGAGCGGTGCCTTTAGCTATAAGATGAGTACCGATAAAACTGAATAGAACACACTCTTGCTGGATTACTGTCAGATCTACATAATAATATAAGTTAACATGGATTAAAAACAGGCAAAACTCACTATTAATATTGCCACACACAGCAAGCTAGAGTAATCAATGGATGCCAGAAGGCTTATGCATAAAATCCCCATCTATTGCCTACTCATCCAATATCCCGAGACTAGTTTCTGGCTTATGGCCTTCATCAGTGAGGAGCCTTGGATCTGAAAGTACTGCACCTAGATCTAGGCTCCTCACTGATGAAGGCCATAAGCCAGACACTAGTCTGGGGATATTGGATGAGTAGGCAATAGATGGGGATTTTATGCACAAGCCTTTTGGCATTCATTATTTACTCTAGCTTGCTGTTTGTGGCAATATATATAGTGAGTTTTGCCTGTTTTAACAATAGTTATACACAAGCATAAGAGGTGATGGTCTTGTGATGTTTATTGGCTTAACGTGGATTTAAAATATTAAGGATAAGCGAATTTCCATATTATTAGATTAACAGTAAAAAACAAGTGAAGATAATTGTTGATTGTGGACAAGTAAATTTAATGCTCTCATGTGTTTACCATTTCCAGTGCAATGATATTCTTGGAAAATTGAGCATTAAAATTGAAGAATTTTGAAGAAGAAAAAAAGATAGCATTCCTTTTCACATCTTTTAAATACTGTTCCTCTGATTTTACTATTACTTCATGAAAGTTCATGCTGTTCATCTGAAATAAAAGAAAGATAACTTTTTTTTTTTTGATATCCAGTAAACAATGCCATAGTGGCCTCACTATCCCTTAAGAATAGATTACACTATTCGCTGTCAACATCCCATATTTAGTTGCCAGATTTTGATATTTGTTTATTTGATAAAAAAGCTTTTCACTCCGTATCGAAACAGCTTCATTATCTACTTCTATCATTAGAATCTTTAATTTTTCTTCCCAGATCAGAAATAGTTTTGTCTCATACATTTATTGCATTTACCAATAATATTACTCTTAAGCTTCTTTAGAATTACTAATTCAGTTTAAGCAAAAAATAAAGTGTTAATTATTTAAGCAGTTGCCTTGTAAAATTAGAACAAAACAATTAGTAAACTTACATTCTATAAAAGTAAAAATAAATTTCAAAGCAAACTCTTACTTTTAATAAATACTGTTCTTGAAGAAAGGAGCGATCAAAACTAACATTATGACCCACAATAACTTTTTCATTCCATTCTGCAGATGATTTAACAAAATTTGATTTATTTTCTAATGGGATGAGATCTTGAAGACTCTTTTTTTTTGACCAATTAATTTTTTTTTCAATGATGCACTCACTACACCAGGAATACCTTAAAGCAAAAAATATAAATATTTGATCAATAGTTTATAATAAAAAAATTTCATCAATAAAAAAACTTTTTTTTAAAAAAAAAAAACTTGATGTGTTTTTATTTTATTACAATGACATATTTCAAATATTTCTAATTATCCATTACTCTTACCTATAATATTTAGTTAAACAAATAATTAAAAATACATAAAGCAAATATTATTGTATAAATAATTTTGTATTTAGTTTTTTTTATTACTTTTTACATTTGCTGAAAATCATACGTTTATGTCTATATCTCTGAAAATGATTTAAGTAGTAATTATTGAATGATAGATAAATTATAAATGGTCTACAATCATATGTATATACAATAGGAATACAGCTATATGGATAACCTCTTTGTAATAAATAAACACTATAAGGTATTGTTACATAAATCGAGACCCATTATTCAAAATATATTCATTAACATATATTAAATATGCCAAAATTATTAATGTGTAATCATCAGAATATTCATTGTTAATCAACTCTATAAATGTATGTAAACTTAAAAAACCAATTCCTGGTAATACCACAGAGCTTTCATGAAGATGATAATTTCCAGAATCATATAAAATCTATACACATACACATAGTCAGTTATCATCCTCAAATGTTTAATTTCAAGCAAAGTACTTTAGAGACATATAAAGAATATATACGCACAAGATGTATGGACTAAAATAGATATATAAGATTCATCATCATCAACCATTATCAATCCACTGCAGGATGAAGGTCTCTCCAAGTTTAATCCATCTTCTCCGATCTTTAGCCTCCCTTTTCCACAACACCCCTGCACACTTTCTTATTTCATCCATCCATCTCACATGTGGTCTCTTTCTGGGTCTTTTACAATCTCTTGAAATCCAGTTTAAAATTTCAATTGTCCATCTATTATCATTTCTTCTAGCAATATGTCCAGCCCAACTCCATTTCAATCTTTTAATTTTTTCAATAAGGTCAGTAACACCTGTTTGTTGTCTTACCCATACATTGCGTTTTCGATCTCTTCTTGTTACTCCCAACATACATCTCTCCATACTCCTTTGAGTGGTCTGAAGTCTCTGTATTGCTCTTCTATTAAGTGTCCAAGTCTCAGATCCATAAGTAAGAACTGGTAAAACACAATTGTTAAAAACCATTCTTTTCAAACACATAGGCATATTTCCTTTTAGTATCAAGTTATTTCTACCAAAAGCACTCCAACCAAGTTTAATTCTATGATTAATTTCCTCCATTATGTTTCCATCTGTATTAATAATCTGACCTAGGTATTTGTAACTGTTAACTTCTTCTAATTCTTCATAATCAATCTTTATTTTCATATTTTGAGCAAATCGATTAAACATTACTTTAGTCTTTTTAACATTTATCTTTAGTCCTACTTTTCTACTTTCATCTGCTAACTCCTGCAACATTTCCTGCAGCTCTGAAGCATTATTTGCAAAAACAACTACATCATCTGCAAAATCTAAATGACTTAATTACTCTCCATTTACTTTCATTCCTTTAGTTTCCCATTTTAATCCACAAAATACTTCTTGCAGCACTGCTGTAAAAAGTTTTGGAGATATGGAGTAAACTTGCCTTACACCTTTCTCAATGTTGATTTTTCCAGTATCATTATGTAATCTAATTGTTGCTGTTGCATTTTTATAAATATTCTTTAAAATATGACAATATCCTGGATCTATACCTTGATGATCCAATGCTTTAATCACTGAAGAAATGTGTATAAAATCGAATGCCTTTTCATAATCTACAAATCCAAAACATAATGACAACTCATATTCATTTGTCCTTTCTATGACTTCTCTCAATACCTGGATATGATCTATTGTATTAAAACCACTTTTAAATCCAGCTTGTTCTCTTGGTTGGTGGAAATCCAAAGTTCTCTGTAGATGAGTTGTAATTATCTTGGTAAAAATTTTATATAAAACTGATAAAAGGCTGATAGGTCTGTAATTTCTAATATCTTCTTTATCACCTTTTTTAAATATTAATATTATTACTGCATTCTTCCAATCTTCCGGTACATCTTTATCATTTAGACATTTGGTATATAACTTTGCTAAAATTGTTTCTATTTCGTCACCTCCTTCTTTTAATATATCAATTATAATTCCATCATTTCCTGGAGCCTTTCCTTTCTTCATATATTTAATTGCATGTCTCACTTCTTCATTTAAAATTCTGGGCAATTCGGAAGATGTAATAGATGTAGGAGGTACTTGTTCTTTATTACTATATAATTTTTGATAAAAATCTTCTACCAATTTCATGATGTCATCTCTCTTTTTAGTAATAATTCCATCTTTTTTTCTTATTGCAGATATAAATTTCCTACCAATACCAAAATCTTGTTTAACATTCTTGAGACTTTTATTTTCTTCTACAGCTTTCCTTGCTATTTCATAATTATACTTTCTTATATCATTTTCAACTCTTTTCCGTACCATTTTACAAAATTCGAGATATTCAATTCTTTTTAATACATCATTTTTGTATATCTTCATATTCCTTCTTTTCTTCATAAATTCTCTAGTCTCAGTAGAAATTTTATTAGTCAATTGCTGCTTTTTTCTACCAGCTATCTTTGTTGCAGTTTTTAAAAGTGTATCAGTTATTTTCATATTAATTTCATTCAAATCTGAATCATGTTCAAAATCTCCTAACACTTGAAACCTATTTGTAAGTTCTAATTTAAATTCATTAGAATGTTTCTGAAGATTAGGAATATCAACTGTAAATATTGTTTTTCTCAATAATTTTTGTCTCTCTAGTTTTATATTAACACGTAACTTACACCTTACTAATTGATGATCACTTCCTGTGTTAAATTTATTAAGAACATTACAATCTTGAAATATGTATTTCCTGTTAGTCAAAATATAATCCAATTCTGCTGTACCTTCATTTGGATGCTTCCATGTCCATTTCCTTTTAACATTTTTCTCAAGAAATGAATTCATAATATAAAGTTTTTCTTTTTCTGCAAACTCCTCTCTCATTTCTATTACCATAACCAAAATTACCTACAGCAATTTCATCTTTCATTTGTCTATGTATAATATAAGATTATACATAGATAAATGAACTTAATGAAATATATAACAAATTTATTGAATAAATAAAATTTCTAAATAATAAATTATAAGAGATCATATATAAACATTACACTGTGCTATTTTGCTAAATAATATAGTCAAATCTTAATTAAATTGAACTAAGAATTTAATATTCTGTATTTTTAAAGTAACGGAATAAAATTAATGACAATTATTTTTAACAAATAAAATATTTTATAGTATAATTGTTGTTTAATAATTCACCAGTCCAGTAATCCATGAATTCATTTAAAATATAATTAAGCTGGTTTTTTAAACTATTGGTTGCTAAATTAAAGATTTGGTTATGAGATATGATATTTGATGGTTTAATGAAGTACATGAATGGAAAATGAAGAAGAAAAATGGCACAGACATACATGAATATTTACAAATAATGTACAACAGGTATTAAACTGATATGACTAAAATGAGTTTTAATGATGATGAGTTAAACATATTTCACTATTTACTCTTGATTAAAATATTATAAGCAAATAAACTAAAGAATTATCTACACAAATCTCAATACTGTTCTGCAGACAAATAAAATAAATCAGAATTAACTCAAACTAGACCGACTACTTTTGTGACAAGCCACACCCCATCCTATCATTAATTATACACTAAAGTAACATATTAAACACCTAAAACTTTTCAAATTACACCTATAAGTGCTTTTAAGCATAGTTTTAAGTCATTAATAAAAAATGTTAAAAATTTCAAGTTATTTCATTTTTTTAAAAAATAAGATGACATCAGATGTTACTGATATAGTGCCAAACCAGAAGGTTACAATATATATATATATATATTGTAACTGAAAGAATAGAGAGAGGAAAAAGAGAGGAGGGATGAGGGAAGATGGAAAGAAAAGTTTAGAAATGAAATAAGATAGAAAAGGAAAAGAAGAGTGAATGAAAATAAGATCTAGAAATGGAATTTCAGAGAGAGAAGAGGAAAAAGGAAAAGAAAAGGAAAAGAAAAGAAAAAAATGAGAGAGAAGAAAAGATGAAAAGAAATGAAAGAAACAAGAGATGAAATAATATGTAGTGGAGAGAAATAAAAGGAGACGAAAAAGAGATGAAATGAAATGATTTGAAATGGATTAGATGATATGGATGATAGAAGAGGATTAGATGATATGAATGAGATGATAGAAGAAATGTAAAAGAGAAATGATATGAAAATAAATGAAATAAAATAAGATGAAATGAGATGGGATGAAATGAGAGACTCTTAACAACTTGGCTCAGTGAAGTTACAATAAATTTAAAGAAAAGAGATGATGATTATCCTATTTTATACATTAATTAATTTCCATTCTTATCACCATTATTTTTTTTTTTTAAATCAGAAAATTTTTAAAGAAAAGGTTAAGCAAAGATAACCCTGGGCACTCATTGGAACTAAATGAAACTTCAGTTAGGTACAATATATATGTATTACTATAATAAAAAAACTAAGATAAAAAAAATTATCAATAGTTTGAGTTTAAGAATCAAATAAATTATGAAAAAATAATACAAAAGGACACGCTGACAGGAATATATATATAAAAAATAAAGATTTGGAGAAAAATGGAGTAAAATTTAAAAATTTCATTTTAATATGTGTCTGCTATTGATGAGATTATTTTATCACATGTTTTTGCTTCATATGATCAAAGAAAAGTTCCATCAATATTTCTTATCAAAAGGGGATAAACAATTTTAATTTCTATTAACACATATAACTTTCTAAGATAAACAAAAAAAAAATGGGGATTATATTTTAAATCACAAATTTGCTGATGATTTAATTGTTTCAGAATAATTGGTAATCTTAAAAACCACTAACAAATAAGAGCATAAGAAGTATGACTAAAGATAAATATTAAAAAGACTTGGGAAAAAACTTCAGTGAGTTTCCTAAAACTATTTTAAAAAATCAAAACAAAGATCAGGAGTAATGAAATAGAAAAAAATATAAATTCACTGAAAAAATTAGATAAAAGCCTAGATGGATAAAATTAAATTTGGATGGAGTAATTTTGATAGAAGTAACTTAACATTTTAAGAAAACATGCCTATACGACTCGGAAAAAAGACAACAATGACAGTGGTAATGATAATGACAATAAACAATAATGATAAATGTCTTATAATAAGCTAAATTATGAGACTTGGGCACTTAATAGAATAGCTCTTGCTCTCTTTTTCAAATCTTTTTCTTTCATTTGTTATTGTTTTCTCTATATACTCCAATCCTTAAAAAAATTATTTAGTCATTTCCTCTTCTAATAAAAATACATTATTGTTGTTACAACTATAAAAAAACAAATATCTTGCTAAATGGTGATTCCTCTCCCAATACCATGATCTCGGTTTGGATCTGACTGGGGTAACTCTTGACAAATTTTTAAGGTATAAAGTATATCTAGTTAGCCATTACATTCAATAGAAGTAGTAGTACTTATTTTTTAGACCATACAAGCCGCCTGATGGTAAATGAATATCTAACCATTTCTTCACTAAAAGATAAAAACCCTAGTTTGCACTGGCTGTAAATATAAAAATATATATTTCTAATATAATATAGCCTTACTTATTGGTAAAAAAAAGTATCAAATTCCTACTAGCGCCAAAACCATGATTATTTTTCTTACATGCCAAAACAATTAATGAATAATACCTACATATATATTAACACCCAAAGAACAAAATTTAAGTAGAACACTTAAATAAATACACAATTAAATATAACATAAAAATAAACAATTATATACAAATTAATAGTGAAGGTACATGATTCTGGAAAGATTATAAATTTATTAAAAAATTTTTACAACGTAGCACTGCTTTTGACTCGATTGGTCATATTCATAGAACTAATATAAGTTTATATAAAGTTAAATAATTTATATATACCAGTTACATGATAATGCAGTGCATGAGATTTTCTTGTTTATTGCGTTGATGTTATTTGCAATAAACAATGCCTCTTTATATTTTCTTTTTCAATCATTGTGCTTGATGAAAATAATTTTAATATTAAATGAATCGGAATTGTGGCCTGACTCGATTTCATGTTCTAGAAATAAAGATTTGGATCTATGTGAGTGCATTTGTGTATATATTTGTCTTGTAGTCATTTTGTAATGCAATTGGCATGAGACTCACCATACTAAATTGCATTACATGTTTGTTCACTACATTTAATTTTATAAACTATTTGGAAAAAATTTATCTTTAATATTGTTCAACATTTGATTAAGATTAGGAGGAGTTCTAAAACTACTATTGAATTGGTTTGAGCAGATTGTTTTCATCTTTTTAGATATATGCGGTACAAAAGGAAGGCTGATGCATGCAATAATATTGTTATTAATGTTCCTAGTATTTAAAAAGATGAATACAATTTTTTAAGAGTTTTATTTAATAGATTAATATTATATTCTTTATATTCTGAATTTCGATCCATTTAATATTAGTCGATTGCACTAAGTAAAATAATCAAAAAATAAAATATAAAGAGGCAAGGTTTATTGCAAATAACACCAATGCAATAAACAAGAAAGACTCATGTATTGCCTTATCATGTAAATGGTATATATAAATTATTTAACTTATAAATTTAGTTCTATGAATATAACCAACTTAATTGAAAACAGTGCTAAGCTGTAAAATTTTTTTAATAAATTTATTATCTTTCCAGAATAATATATCTTCACTATTAATTTTTATATTCAAATTAATGAAAGAAGTAATTGAATTGAGTTATATTTTATAAAGAATCAATTACATAAAAAATTAGTAAGTTCATTCCTAAAGCAAAAAAAAAAAAAAAAAGATGGAACAAATAGATAAAAGTTTTATACTGAAGTAAAATTTATTTATTTACATTATGTTCTTTACTCACTGATGCTATGATCAAGTGATAGCACTTAATTATAATAAACAATTAAGTTCAGGAAAATTTATCTCTGCAATTTATCATTAGGAAATTCATGATAGTTAAAGAGTATCTATCTAAAATTTTACATATTAAAACCATGACCCTCTTGAAGAGATACAGGTTTAAAATCTCCAAAAAACATCCTTTTTTTAATGAAAAAGATAACCTAACAATTCAGAGTCATATGTTTAAATCTTATTAGCTAAAAATATTTAATGCTGAAGAAAAAAGTCTTATCTAGAAATATTCTTTCTCATAAAAGTAATCATAGTATATTTCTAATATTTGAAGAAGTGCTTTCGATCACGAATTTTCTAATAATACTAAAAATAAAACAACCATTATAAATGAGATCAAGGTTTTATCTTTTGTTCCTATTATAGATAGCTTGAAGAATTAAGTAAATAATTAAACATCATTCAAATATGTATTAGCAGTTGGTAAAGATATCATAGGCATGCAATGCAGTTCTTTCAGAATGCCCAAAAATTACAAGTGAAAGTAATATCAGCATTAATTTTAATTGCAAAATAGGATATCAACATCCAATAAATCATAAACACCACCACATATATATATATCAAAATCCAAATCAGTTGTGAAAGAAATACAGGATTGGATAATAGTGATTTATTGAAGAATCACTATCATTACTGAAAAAAATTGTAATTTCTTTCAAAGCATTAAACAATCTGTAATTAATAAATATTTTAAAAAAGTGAACATATCAAAGATATCATTAAAAGCCAGACAAAATTGTTTATTATTTTTATGCTTAAAAGATATATCATTTATTATATCACATGATCACCATTTCTTATGCTTGCTAGAGCAATTAAGTTATGTTCAAATAGTAATTTGTTTAAGAATGAGGTTGATATTATTAGGAATGAATGTTTTTCGAATGATTATCCTAGGGGTGTAGTTGAACATTTATTTTCTAATAAAAATATAAATAAAATAAAAAATAGAATGGGATTAGATAGAGATAGGAATAGAGAAAATGTTATTTATGTTGGTTTCAATATATCCAAAGATTTATTTATTAAAATTAAGAAATTAGTTAAAATGGTTAATATAATGTTTCAATTTGTCCAGTTTATAAAATGAAAGCAAGTTTAAATTTTTTAATTAATAATAATGGGGACTATAATAGGATAGAGATAAAGAATTCAGATTAATTGATAAAATGTTTGGATTGTTTTAGAAAGAATGTAGAAATGACATATGTTGGGATTAGTAAGAATAAATTAAAAACTAGATTAAAACAGCATTTAGGTGATAAAAATTCTGCTATTTACATTCACATGAATAAATTTAAGCATGGGAATTTTGAAATAAAGCCTTTGGAATGTGTTAAGCCATACAATGAAAGAATGATAAAGGAAGTTATGTACATTAATGAAATAAAAACAGAATTAAATAGAATGTTAATGGAAAAAGAGAAAAGAAAATAATAGGTTATTAATTGAATGTTTTAAAGGATATATATGGATATTTTTTTTTTTTTTAAAAGGAGATTTTTGTGATTATGTTGTGTTTGTTTGCAATAGGAAAGGGAAGTGAGATAAGGTGAATTTTTGATTGTGAATATATTTTGTAATTTTTAATTAAAAAATTTTTTTTTCTTTGGAATGTGATATTTATTATTATATATATATTAGTGTACCTTGAAAAAGACTATATAAAATAGTCAAAACGTTGGATGTTTTATTGATGATTATAGGCATATAAAAGGCAAGTTTTTAAAAGAAGGAGTTTGTTTGTTTATTTATATATTTTATAAATTACCTTATATGGAAATGAATTCCTAGGACACCACTTAATTATATAGACCTAAATCATTACCATATATGGAAATAAGTAATTAATTGTGTGAATAATTAAAAACTAAGATGAATTCCATCATATGATAAAAAACTATAAATAGAGTAAGCAACAAAGTGTGTGGGCTCATTTTGCAGAAATGTAAGAGACAGTAGTTTCAATGAGTGTGCAGAGGTCTATAGTGAAAATGTGTTCAAGGGCAGTAGCTGAATAGATATCAAAGAGTTTGGGAAACTGGAGCTGGAGGAAACCTTCTGCATAGCAGCTAGATGTGAAGAGTTGATTTTCCAGCGGATTTTGAGTGAGTTTACCAAGTGGATGGATGCAGAGAGATGGAAGTAGTTGCAGCTGAAAGAAGCTCATAGTGACAGTCGCAGGGCTCTACGATGAAGCCAAATGTGTTTACGTGCAGCTGAACTGGACCGGGGCCAAAGTGTTTGGGAAACCGAGGCCAGTGGTTACCGTTTTGAAAGCAGCCAGTCTTAAAGTGCATCGGGGAAATGAACCAAAGAGAACTATATATATATAGATTGTGTTATGTGTGTAAAAATACCTCATTGGGGGAAGTTAACCAAAATGAACTATACATGTGTATAGTATGTTATGCGTGTAGCAATATCTCATCGGGGCTGTTAACCATAAGGAACTATATATATATTTGTATTGCAAGTATAAAAGACTGTTGCTATTCTTATTATTTTGTTTGTTGGTATTTGGAATGCTTGCATTCTGAATACACAGCAACACTATACAATAATTAAAAGACTGAAATGAAACTGGTTTGGACATGTTTGAAAAAAATTAAAAGACTGAAATAGAATTGGTTTGGACATGTTTGACAGAGTATATGCTGTGCTATATTAACAATTAAAATTTTACATTGCATTTCAAAAAAATTTAAAAGACCTACAATTTAATCATATGTGAGATAAATGAAAAGATAAATCAATTTTTTGAAATGATGTACAGAAAAAAAGGTATCATCATCATTATCATCATTATCAACCATTATCAATCCACTGCAGGATGAAGGTCTCTCCAAGTTTAATCCATCTTCTTAGATCTTTAGCTTCTCTTCTCCACATCATCCCTGCACACTTTCTTATTTCATCCATCCATATTACATGTGGTCTCTTTCTGGGTCTTTTACAATCTCTTGGAATCCAGTTTAAAATTTCAATTGTCCATCTATTATCATCTCTTCTAGCAATTTGTCCAGCCCAACTCCAATCTTTTAATTTTTTCAATGAGGTCAGTAACACCTGTTTGTTCTCTTACCCATACATTGCGTTTTCGATCTCTTCTTGTTACTCCCAACATACATCTCTCCATACTTCTTTGAGTGGTCTGAAGTCTCTGTATTGCTCTTCTATTGAGTGTCCAAGTCTCAGATCCATAAGTAAGAACTAGTAAAACACATTTGTTAAAAACCTTTCTTTTCAAACACATAGGCATATTTCCTTTTAGTATCAAGTTATTTCTACTAAAAGCACTCCAACCAAGTTTAATTCTATGATTAATTTCCTCCATTATGTTTCCATCTGTATTAATAATCTGACCAAGGTATTTGTAACTGTTAACTTCTTCTAATTCATCATAATCAATCTTTATTTTCATATTTTGAGCAAATCGATTAAACATTACTTTAGTCTTTTTAACATTTACCTTTAGTCCTACTTTCCTACGATAACTCCTGCACTTTCCTGCAGCTCTGAAGCATTATTTGCAAAAATAACTCCATCATCTGCGAAATCTAAATGACTTAAATAATCTCCATTTACTTTCACTCCTTTAGTTTCCCATTTTAATCCACAAAATACTTCTTGCAGCACTGCTGTAAAAAGTTTTGAAGATATGGAGTCACCTTGTCTTACACCTTTCTCAATGTTGACTTTCCCAGTATCATTATGTAATCTAATTGTTGCTGTTGCATTTTTATAAATATTCTTTAAAATATGACAATATCCTGGATCTATACCTTGATGATCCAATGCTTTAATCACTGAAGAAATGTTTATAGAATCAAATGCCTTTTCATAATCTACAAATCCAAAACATAATGACAACTCATATTCATTTGTCCTTTCTATAACTTCTCTCAATACCTGAATATGATCTACTGTACTAAAACCACTTTTAAATCCAGCTTGTTCTCTTGGTTGGTGGAAATCCAATGTTCTCTGTAGATGAGTTGTAATTATCTTGGTAAAAATTTTATATAAAACTGATAAAAGACTGATAGGTCTGTAATTTCTAATATCTTCTTTATCATTTTTTTTAAATATTAATATTATTACTGCATTCTTCCAATCATCTGGTACATCTTTATCATTTAGACATTTAGTATATAACTTTGCTAAAATTTTTTCTGTTTCTTCACCTGCTTCTTTTAATATATCAATTATAATTCCATCATTACCTGGAGCCTTTCCTTTCTTCATACATTTAATTGCATTTCTCACTTCTTCATTTAAAATTCTGGGCAATTCGGAAGATGTAATAGATATAGGAGGTACTTGTTCTTTATTACTATATAATTCTTGATAAAAATTTTCTACCAACTTCATGATGTCATCTCTCTTTTTAGTAATAAATTCCATCTTTTTTTCTTATTGCAGATATAAATTTCCTACCAATACCAAAATGTTGTTTTACATTCTTAAGACTTTTATTTTCTTCTACAGCTTTTCTTGCTAGTTCACAGTTATACTTTCTTATATCATTTTCAACTCTTTTCCGCACCATTTTACAAAATTCGAGATATTCAATTTTTTTTAATGCATCATTTTTGTATATCTTCATATTTCTTCTTATCTTCATAAATTCTCTAGTCTCAGTAGAAATTTTATTGGTCAATTGCTGCTTTTTTCTACCAACTATCTTTGTTGCAGTTTTTAAAAGTGTATCAGTTATTTTCATATTAATTTCATTCAAATCTGAATCATGTTCAAAATCTACTAATACTTGAAACCGATTTGTAAGTTCTAATTTAAATTCATTAGAATGTTTCTGAAGATTAGGAATATCAACTGTAAATATTGTTTTTCTTGACAAATTTTTGTCTTTCTAGTTTTACATTAACATGTATCTTGCACCATCTATTAAGAACATTACAATCTTGAAATATGTATTTCCTGTTAGTCAAAATATAATCCAATTCTGCTATACCTTCATTTGGATGCTTCCATGTCCATTTTCTTTTAGCATTTTTCTCAAAAAAATAATTCATAATATAAAGTTTTTCTTTTTCTGCAAACTCCACAAGTCTATGTCCTCTCTCATTTCTATTACCATAACCAAAATTACCTACAGCACTTTCATCTTTCATTTGTTTACCAATTCTAGCATTAAAATCTCCCATAACAATTTTAAAATGTTGTTTATTCTGATCAAAAGCCTATTGTACATCCATATAAAAATCTTCGACTACTTCATCACTATGAGAACTTGTTGGGGCATAAACTTGAATTATCTGCATTTGGTATCTGCTATCAAGTTGTATAACTAATCTTGCCACTCTGTCTGATACACCATCAATCTCCACAATATTGTTCTTTCACTTTTTATTTATAATGAATCCTACTCCACTTGTATTTCCAATATTTGTGCCTTTATAATAGAATATATGTCCACTTTTTAAATCAATTGTCTCTTCACCTTTTCTTCTAACTTCACAAAGTCCAATAATATCCCATTTAATATAAGAGAATTCTTCTTCTGATTCTTGCAATCTTCCTTCACTTGAAAGTGATCTGCAGTTGTAAGTACCTAAATAAAAAGTTGTCATCAAATGGCAGCCTGGGTCCGCAATCAGGGTATTCTTAGCACCCTCCGCCTTTGGCCATCAACCGCTGCCTTGGTTGGTGACTTTACAGCCTCCTGGGAATAAGGGCCATGCTTTATTTTTGTCTGTCATAATTGTATATATGTATTGGAAAAATATTTATCATTTACACAAACATTCATTTTGCCCTATCAGGCATTGAGAAGAAAGACCATGGTATTTCTTGACCTTAAACTCAGAGGTAAAAAGCCAATAAACTCACCATGCTGGATAATGCGTGTTGGTGAGCAGCGCATGCATGTTTGTATACTATATGAATAAACACATAGTAATAACAGCTGCAACGACAAGAACGTATGGAGTGGACATTAGGAATTTGCCCTGCTCGGTTCCTTTAAGGCCTCCAAGAGGAATCAAAGGGTCTCCTTTCAGTTAATAGCAAACTCCTCTCTGCAGCCAAAAAAAAAAAAGGCATAGATAGGACAAAATAGAATCAATTCATAGAATTTTATCTTGCAATAGAATAATAATTGTTAAAAATATACATAATTGAATAGTTAATTGCTCAGTAAGTCATATGATGTTTGAGCAACAAATGACAGCTGATGTGCAATTCATGAATCTTTAAACTTTTGAATTCACCATTCTATCACTAGAACAAAACAAATGACGATACACAAACATATATATAGACCCACATACATACATAAAACTTCTTTTATTTATTTCATTCTTACTAATAGCACATGTAATAACAAGACTTTTATTAATATTTTATAATATATGATTTTATTAATGTCATACATATAACATTCACTTCTAAATATTTTATTACAATTTAGTGGTAATATTTAAACAGACTGGAGGTAGGGATATCAAAAATTATCTTATCTTCATAAATAAACTTATTTGATTTAATCAGATAAAAAATTAAATTACATTAAAAAAATATTTAAATAATGAATTGAATTCAACTTTTGAAATATAAAATTTTATATATCAAAGTTATATGTATTTTTTTTTTTTTTAATAGTTAGAAATCTGTCCAATATTCTAAATCCTAAATTGGAAGACTTGTGCATCTCCTTTATTCTAATCTTTCAAACTTGATTTATCTTAAAAAAACTTATCAAAAACATATCTACGGACAACCTAGATCTTAGAAAAAATAGATATAAGCAAATAGTATACAAGATATCTGTGTGTGCAATGAATATATATATAATGTAACATAGGAAATGAGAAGTGCACAGGGGTTTTACAGAGTCTCACAATTGGGTTGCCATTTGTAATAGTACCCAACATATTAAGGCTGAATTATAAGATGGGAAACCACCATCCCCATAAAATAACTAATCAAATTGAATATAAAAGGAGGATAAGCAAAAAATAACACTAACTTCAAGTTCACCCAGCTTTAAACAAAAATAATCAAATCATTCACCATCATGACAATCAAAAAAATAAAGTCAATAGTCATCCTTGTGACTGGATCAGACAAGTTACTATCAAACTTAGGTCTGCTAATCCATCAGAACATAATAAAAATAAATAATGTTGATGTACTAAACCATGCTTATTCTCATCAATGCCATGCCATATAATACCATTAATACATTGGCCATTTATAAACTTAATTTCTAATAAATAAAAAAAAAAGAAATGAAATGTAGTGCACAGACTTTAAAAAATAACATACCCTTGCACCATCCAGGGCCACCAATCTAAACCCCTGATCCATATAACTAACTGCTATGCTCTCACTCATGAAGCAAGAACTCTATGAACTGTTACCGGGACCAAGAGATAAATAAATAAATAAAATAGCTTATTCTAAATCACTTTAAATAATTTATAGGTTTACCCTACTATAATTAGTTTTAATGGAATAATTTAGAAATCATAGAATCCTAAGCTATTTTGAAATAGTCACATACACTGCCAATTCATGTAACAGATATCTAGATAGAATAAAGACATTAAGACTAAAAACTATTTTAAAAACTATTATTTAATAACTAACTGATTAACAATAAACAAAATTAAAAAAAGATATGATAGTATAAAATTTTAAACATTCATTTTATCAAAAAATAAAATAAAATATTTCATGAAAATTATAATTAACCAGTTGATTTTTTTTAAAAAAAATTAGATTTAAAAAAAAAAAAAAAATTCTAAAAACCTCTTTACTAATTTTGAAGAGGAAATTGAATAGATTTTAAAAAAAAATATGTTTCACAATTTAAAAATATGAACTTAATAAAAATATTTAAACTGATCAATTCTTACATTTATCAAATTATTTCTTTTATATATAAAAAAACTTTTTTGTTTTTTTATTATAAATAAAAATATAGTGTGCATACACAAAAAAATAACTTTAACCAGTTTTATTCTTCTGTGGAGTGTTTCCAGGTAGATTTTCTTCTTGAAGACTTTTACACATATACATAATTAATTTGCCTTTTTCTTGGTTTGCAGTATTTCCAGGTTAAAGGTTAACAAAGAGCAAAGTTTTATACATTTTCTTTTAATAAATTTCTCAGGTCTAATACACAGATACATTTATGTTCTTGGGAGGAGACTAGGTTTCAGACGACATCAGGGGTAACTTCTACTTTAGATTATTCTAGAAGCAGGTTTCATTAAGGAAGATGATGTTAATTTATAGCTGAATTCAGCATATGGTTTTCATTGTAAAACTATTCTATAACTAAATTCATAGCATATTAAAAGCTTGTTTAAAACTGCTGTTCTATGCAACAGCATGATCAAGACTTCTGCTGTATTATACAATAGCTTGGTGAAGACTACTGCTTCTTTTCTTCTTTAGTAGCTGGATTAAGACTTAACTGTCCTCTTCAACAACTAGATAAGGAATGACTTCTTACACTACACATAGGTCTTCTGAATTATTCCCATACCCCTCTTAACTTTGGATGAACCCTGCCTCAAACCAATAACAATCTGTCTCTAACATGACAATTTTTATAACAACCAATTAGGTAAATTTTTACAAATACAATGGTTCAGTTATTCCTTCCTTAAACATTGACATTGGAAAACAAGTAAAAAATTTAAAATAGAATCATAAAATTGTTGGCATTCCTTTTTTAATTAAAACATTTTCTTGCAAAAAGAAAAACAAAAAATCAATTAATTGCACTGATTTGACTTTTGTATTGATGAGAGATAAAGAGAAAAAAACAACTCACTAATTAAAATAATATTTAAATAAAATGTCAAACTTCATCCACACCCCACACCCCTTCTATTAAAAAAAAAAATTATTAAACATAAAACTTTAACTCTCTTTTAAGACAGAAATTAAACTTTGTTAAATAATTTACAAAAAAGAGAAAATTATTTTCTCTTAGTATATTTTTAATTTAAATTAACATTACTAATTAATTATAATTACTGAAGAGATAAATAAAAAAAAACTTGTTTACATTATTTTGGAATTTTCTCACCCTTCTACAATCATTTATAACTCTTATTAAAATATTCACATATTAAAATCATATTATTATTTAACAAATTTAATGTTTGAAAATTCTCATACTATCATTTATGGACTTAAAATATTTAGTTAATTGAAAACCCATTATTATTGTTTATTTTTAATAGAACAATGTAGCAAAATATATTCAATATTTATAATACAGAGATTCACTATTTATCAGTGTATTTGTCTCTAAACTTATCATATTAATAAATTGACTATTTAATTCTAACTCCACTGAGCCCTTCGCAGATAACTGACTTAAAATATATACATGAGGTTTATTTTTCCCTTTCACTATAATCAAGCTTATAATCATATTCTAATAAGAAATTAAACCATCTTAGCATGCACAAGAAAGCATGCTGGGGAATGTATTTGTCTGATGCCAATATACCCAGTAGATGTTTGCAATCATTTGGCAAGATAAATGACATGCTATACAAATTGTCATAATTTTTTTTTATGCCAATGATCATAACTAGGGCTTCTCTGTCTATTTATGCACAATTTTTCTCAGCTCTAGATAATTTTGAAGAAAATGCAATGGGAGACTAAATCCCAATATTATTTTAGTGGGATAGTATTGCACTGATCTTCACAACTGAATGCTTCACAATCACAGTTTGCCAGTAGAGTTGAATATATCAGACATTTTAATTTTTAAAGCTCTATCACATACTTTTTTTTGAAAAAAAAAAAAAAGAAGAATTGACATTATTAATGTGAGATAATAATAATAATAATAAAATAATCAACAAAACACTCACAGTGGCTTAACTTACTATTAAAAAAAAGTTGAAGATTTTTCCTTCTTGCAAAATATATATATATATCAAAATGGAGAAAATTGATTTTTTGGAACAGTTTGGTCTTGGCAATCCAGAAAATTGATCAGTGTACATAGATCAAATTCATTTCTTTCTTATAGCAAACCAAATCAAAAAAATCTGAGTTAAAAATTAATGACTTTTATAAATATTTTTAATTCTTTAACTTATGAAATCTTAAGATCTTAGTTATCACTTGTGCTTCCTTCTAAGGTAGATTTTGATAAAGCAATCTCTATCCTGACAGCTTATTTTTGTCCAAAACCTCTTACTATGTTATAGAGATATAACATCAATCTCTGTGTTAAGGGAAAACAAAAAAAGGCTAGAGATTTTGTTAGAAAACTCCAAAAGTTAGCGCTGAGTTGTGATTATAACGTTTTCTTAAATGAATCACTGAGAGATCATTTCATTTGCAGAATGAATAATCATAACCTTAGGATCAAACTGTTAAAAGCTCCAGTATTCTTTTTGATTCTGTAGTCTTTCAGACAACTCTAGCTGAGACTATAGCAAGTCAGCAGCTTTGTTATTGAAGAAAGACAATGACAGCATTAAAATTGTCTGATAAAAATCTGAGTCAGACAAATATCCAATTTATCAAACAAAAGTAGGAGCATTCAGCTAAAAAAAAAAAAAAAAAATCAGTTCAATGGCCTGATTCTGATGATTCTTGGATCAAGATGTCATATTGATCACCCTAGATCACAAAAAAGCAAGCTATTATTAATAAATCCATTTACTTCTGTTTCTAATCACGACTCAATCCTTTTTTCTTTTCAAAAATATACAGTACATATAGCCATATAATTCTATAATTAAAAATCACTTCTTTTCTTGTCAAAAACTTTATTTGATGTATATATATATATCCACTTATTTCCAACGTTTCGACTATCTTTACTCTATAGTCATTTTCAAGGATCTAGAAAAAACATTACATTATAAACAAACTTCACATAATAAAAACAAAAATAATCAAAAATAATATAAAGCATATAAACCCCATAAAATTTAAAAATAAATAAAATACATTAAAATCAATTAAATTAAAAACACAAAACATACACCACACTTACTTGACTCCCTTCTCAAAAAACTTTCCCTTTTTACATTTTTTATCCAAAAAACCAATTGTTATAATAAAAAAACTTATTTCCTTTTTCTTTCTTATATACTTCAAAAATGAATTTATTTCCAAAAATAATTCTTTATTCATGTCTTATCCAATTCTATTTAGGTTTATATAGAATTGGATAAGACATGAATAAAGAATTATTTTTGGAAATAAATTCATTTTTGAAGAATGTAAGAAAGAAATTAGTTGATTTAATTGTTTTTTATTTTTTTAATTTAATTTGATGTTTATAGCGGAAATAAGTGGATATATAATATAATTATATGGCTATTATTAATAACTGGAGCTGCATATACTAAGTTGCTAGGATTGAACTATTATCACTCCATACAACAGCAACTATTGAAGCACTTAGTAAACTATTTGCAACTTATGGTCTATCATAAACAATATTAACAGATAATGGCAGCATAGCAACAAAATTAAAAATAAATTGTTGAAATATGGACAGGTATTTGAATAATATTGCCATATATTCAATGTGACCACTAAATGAGTTCCAGTACCAATTATAAATACAAAAGGTTTGCAGACAGTGGTGTCTAAACCTTAGATAAAAAACACTACCACAAGATATCAAGGCCAGACTATGGAGCAATATGTAACAATGAAGAGTTCACCTAACCCATGAAGAAATTAGACCCAATGATGAATCCAGACCAGATGTAGAAACTAGACCTGATAAACCTGATATGATAAAGATAAAATCAGGCCAAAGATTGAAGCAAGAAGATAATCTAGATATCCACAAAACTATCTAAAGGAAAGTGTACTCTAAAGTTAACTTTTGAAAAAAAAAAATCAAACAATCCTCATTTCTTTTTACTTTTTTCAATGCTTATTTTATTAAATTAAAATTAATCCATTTGACAGTATCGATTGCCTAGCAATCTTCCTGAGAACTACAAAACATATATAAATATATACAAATACATAATCATATAACATACAACTTTATATCTACTTGTAAATGATTCATTTTTTTTTACATATATCTTATTACTTATATCAAAATATATATGCATACATACCAAATATACATGTATATCCTTCATTTATAGGAAGATTGCTGGGTAATCGATACTCTAATTTTAATTTAATAAAATAAGCATTGTTTGATTTTTTTTATAATTTTGTCAACGCATAAAGAAAGATAAGTGGATAATATACTTCATGAAGAAGTTAACTTTTGCCAAATGAACTCTTCCTAACTCACTGGAAGCTTATCTTCAAATAATGGATTGATCAGACTATTATATGGTAAAAAATGGACTAAATGGACAATAGAGCTGGCCAATGAACTAACAATAAGAGTAAATAACCAATGGCCTAAACAGACAAAATGGAAAGCTAGATCAGTGATTCCAATTGTTTTCAGCTAAAAGGATCTTATTATATATTGAGGACCATTTGAAAGGTGAATCGAAACACCAGCAGAGAAGTGTCAGACATTAGATGACAGTAACTATATTGTTCACTATATGGTAGAATACAGCGAAGCATATTCAACCCTAGAGAAGAAATATTCTAGCTAACACCACTGTACCTGCACATGAAACAAACCACTAAAAGGCTGGAAGTGCCAGGGTTCAAAAGGAGAGTTTCATAATTCATAATTCACCAACCATTATGGAGGTGAACCTCTATATTATAAATAATATATTTTGCTATTGAAAATACTTAGTTAATGAGTTGTATGTTATTATTGAATGAGCAAAACATTATTTCAGTCACACTTGATGCAAATATATTTACTTAACAAAAAACAAAAAAAACATTCTTAACCTATTTTTAATTACAACAATGTTTTTAAAAGTAGCTCTTATAGTAACGAATTTATTATTAAATAAAATCTTACCAGGCATTTTCTGAAACAGCAGTTGCTAATACAGGAATAGAGCCTTCACTCATGCAGACTTCAACATCTAAAACAAAAGCATCTTCTTCTGGAAATGGCACAGATATCACTGCATCCCCAATATATTTAGTCCAGCCTTTCGATATTTTCCATAATGAAGGCAAAAGAGGAATTTTTGAAGATGACAAACTTTTTGCAGCTATCAAATATTTATGAGATTGTCTTTCTGCAAGTATTCTAAAATGTTCATCGATATCTCTTCCTAATAATTTAGGAAGCTTAAATTGGACATCAGGAAGTATATCTATCTTATGGCCCCAAAGATTATGATTTTTTAAATGCTTTATACTTTTATTAATATTATCTATTGAAACTTCAGTTTTAAATTTTCCAAAAATTTGTTCATATAATGATTTTGAAAGCATTTGAATATTTACAGAATTAAATCGGGGTCCATTATCATGATTTGTGCGGATAACATGATAAGTAAATTGCTTATTGTAAAGGCAAATTTTATTAAATATGCAAAAACTATTTTTGAAGGGCATATTATTTTCATTAAATTACAAATCTAAAAAAAAAAAAAAAAATGTTCATTTCCAAAATTAATTTAAAATTTTAATTAAGTATTATAATGTAATAAAACAATTATCAATTAAAGAAAAAAAAAATAAATAAGAAAAATATCAGTAAACTATTAAAAGAAACTGGATAATCATTAATAAAACAACTTAAAATCTAGCTTAAGAAGTAATCATTATAAAACTACAAGATTATTTAATTTCTGATACTTATGTAAATAAGTGCTTCATAAATATATAAACTAACGTTAAAAAAAAAAAAAAACTCATTGCAAGGCAAAGATATCTCCATCATTCATTCATAAAGAAACAATATCCAGCAGCCTTGCCAATTGCTGGGTTAAGTTGTCTAGAAGATGGTTCACCAAAAAAAAAAAAAAAAAAATTAAATGTGAAAAAATTTTCAAGTTCTAGTGGTGTGGATTCAAACTCAAACAATAGGCAGATGAACCACTATTACATCACGAGGGCTTACATAAATATTTATATACCAACGTAAATGTTCAAAAATAGGCAAGAGGCTATGTGATAAAAAATAAATATGTAGATAATAATGATACTTTTACTATATCATGATAGTGAAAATTATTTAATAACATTTCAATAAAAACTCAGTTTTTTTTTTTTGTTTATGAATGTAATAGCATAACAAATTTATAGTTCAGATTCCTCTCTTGGAATCACTGAAAAAAATAAGTACAATATACTGAAAGATTGCTGAACATTTGTAGATATTATGCACAGTATCAGGACTAGTAACAAACTAATCTTTCACATGATCATAATCTTTCACTGCACAAAGTCTTTTGCATATAACTTCCACATAAGAAAACATAAAAGAATTGATACGTATAAATCAAATATATATATGTATTGAGATAGAAGCATTTCCATAATAACATTTAAGTAATATATTACAATCATTACTAGTGATTAAACCAAGATTCAATACAATAAATATGTAAGTTAATTATGTCATTAAAATTCTGACAAAAAAAAATGATTGGAATTATTATAGGAAGTTCAACTCTACTGTATTTTGCGAAAACATAAATATTGTTAAAGGTATAAATAATAAAAATAAGTGCATTATTGATATCTACCAGTATGCATATAAATGTACAAAAGTGGCTTCTCTTGATTGCAATATTTCAATGAGTATTTAAGGATTGACTTAAATAGTAATTATGTGCAATTAAAACGATTATAACAATATTTATTCTTGTTTAGAAGGATATTAAAATCAAAATAAAAAAAATAAAAAAACTATTCTGCCCAGTATCAAATATTCTTTTATGTTTTCTAATGTGGAAATTATGTGCAAAAGACTTTATGCAAGTCAGGAATAAGTTTAAAAATCTATAAATCTTTAAATATTTGACATTAATTAAAACAAGTCACATTAAGGGTTTTTTTCTTCTCATGTGTCATAGCATCAGCCGGGAAGCGAACCCACTAACCCGGGACAACTGCTTGTAAAGCAGCTGTCACTGACCTCTCGATCACCAATGCTTGACTAAGGGTTTATATCAATTGCTAATTCATTTTCCAAATTCCTCTAAATAGCTCAAATTATCACTGAAATTAAATAGAGGTTGAAACATAAAACTTCAGAGGTTAATATGGCTACTGAACAATTAAAAACATCTGATTGATTACATTATTATCTGTCAATCTCTGTTAATCTTCGTATCAAAGGTATTAGAACTTCATATCTTTCCTCATATGTACTGATATTAATTCAATCAGTGAATCATGGCATATAAAAAATAGAATATTCTGCACAAGTATTTTATTAGCTTAATTTTAACTGAAGATATAGTTAAAAAAAAATACAAACTATTTAAGATGTTCTGAAACTTTTGATCGAACTAAAAAATTTATAATCTTACTATATTTAATAGCTGATAAGCAAATGAATATACTTCAAAACTTGTGTTAGATTGCTGGTTTTAAAAAAATTAGTCTTGTGACTGATTTATCTAAAAAAAATAAATTCTGGTTGCCAATCAAATCTTATTATGAGGAAACAAAAACTACCATTACAAACAGAACATCCCAGCACATATATATGTATAAAAGGGCACTAAATATCAAGGAGTCTACATCAGCATTTTTGGAGCATGAAAAAGCTACTGGACACAGATTTGAATCCACCAACCCCAGAATAGGGTGCAAAGAGAGAAATGACCATAGGCGCAAAATAAAGGAGGCATATTTCATAAACAATGACATTCAATCAATTAATATAAAAGACACCCAATGTTTCACCATTTCAAAAAAATGGACAAATTAATCCAAACAATATTTAAATAAAATACTGAAACACCTAACTAATTAACATAAATTAGAATACTCCCCTCATCACTATCAACTGCACGCAGCTATGAGTATGAAGCCATGGAGCTTTGAAAACACTAAGCATTAAATAAATTATTAATAAATATAACTTCTCTAATACAAGCGTTAAAAGTGCATAATTATTGGTATCAATAAATTTTATAAAATAATCTTTTAATGATCTACCTTTTTAACATATTTAAATAGAAAATCAAAATTAAAAGGAAATTCTGAGAGAAAACTAACTACTAATCTAGTACTGTCAAACAACTCAGAAATATTTCTTGATAGCCATTTAGAGGTGCACATAGTCATAAAAAATAAATAAAAATAGTTAGTTGCTCAGAGATTATGTGATGTTTAAGCACTTTTCTGGCAGGTTAAGAACAACAGTTCCAATCAATTGATTCAAATATTTATTTTAAAAAATTACATTACTCAACTGAGGATCAATTCTGGAAGTATTCACTGTGAACCTATAATTTAGTATACAATTAAAACACAGAAGCATATTCCATTAAAATTAATCTTCACAATATTATCAGCAAACCCTTGAATTGCCTAAACCCCAAGAAAAGTATAACAAATGATTCTGACAAGAGTAGTTGCTAACTTAAAATGGGTAAAAATTATCAACTGATAAAACTTTTTTGCCTATAAAAATTGATGGTTGACAAGACAAATTTCATTGGAAAATATTAGGCTTTAGTTATATAATGTATAAGAGCCAGAATTTCAGCAATTCAAATTAAGATAAATGATATCAGGACCACATTTTCTCTAATTTTAGTTTTCTACTCTTATTACATTATTTTATAATAATAATCACTCTGTGATGACACACTATAATGTAGATAGATATTCAAATGAATATTAAGGAACATGAATTAACATTAAACTGAATTGATTATGTTACTTGCTTCATTTGGATATTTATTGCAAACATGACAGGACTCCAATTGTTGACCCTTTGAATATAACTTTCCAGACATTTTATTTCTATATTCTATACAAATGCTGGTTCCTAACACAGCTGGAGATAAACAAACTTCTTTTTTCCCAGTATATTTAAAAAAGATCATTTCTAAATATATGAGTATTTTCATACTAATCTAACAATTTTCTTTCTAACTATGATCTCCAAAACTATCATCAATTTCTAGTTTAATTAGAACACTAGTCTCAATATTCATTTTTAAACTGCTTCTCTGGGTTATCGTTATTTTGCTACATTTTAATCTTTCCTTAAGCATAATGTCATGTTCCTAAGTGTCGCTGTAAAATGTTAGATATTTAATAATGTTGTCCATTATAAAGATAAACTAACACAACTTTATAGAGCATAATATTTAAATTACTAATGCCAATTAAACCTGATCCATAAAATATTAATTGTTGTAATTTTTTAGCGATCTAAATGACGTCTCACTTAAGCAAGAATTTCTTATTTTCAGTTAGATAGGCAGCAATAACTGATTGCTTGTCCATTCGCATAAAGAGGTGTGTCAAAAATGTCATTAAAAGCCTAATCACATGACAAAATTTTTATTTTAAAATAAAAATAATCCCCGTTGAGATTAATTTCAGTTTTAAATAACAATATATTAGAGTTCATTTCCAATCAACAAGTAAATAATAAAGAAATTAAATGGTTTATTGCTTAAGAGTTCATAAGAAATTTAAGCATTGAAAACTATAAAGATGAGCCATAATGCAGGGATCTTAAGCTTTTATTCTCC
The DNA here is from genome assembly GCA_028023455.1 of Epiperipatus broadwayi. Lineage (NCBI taxonomy): Eukaryota > Metazoa > Onychophora > Udeonychophora > Euonychophora > Peripatidae > Epiperipatus > Epiperipatus broadwayi. The sequence goes on from JAQFVV010006544.1 coordinate 344,058, forward strand.
CATTGCATTAAACCATGCAGGGCCAATAACCAATTACAGTCTTAAATACAAACAATATATATATATATGTATTCTAACCTAATAAAAAGCATTAATCTATTAGTTTATATCTAGAAATTTATTTTATTTCTTTTAAAGATATAATTACCAGTATTAATTAGTTATTATTATTATTTCCAACCCAATATCTAACCAGTTAGTTAGTTGGTTTATCCGCACTTGTGCCACTAATTTTTATCTGGTTGGTTGCTATGGCAACCAAAATAAAAGCAGCAACATATCTATTAATTTTCCAATATGATCTAAAATACTTTTCATATAATACAATTGTACATACAATTCTCTTAAGCTATGCCACACTTGTAATATTGATCATAATTGATCACTCCTTAATTTAAGAGCACTTATAATAATGACATTAATCTCAGGGTTCTCTGTTATATTTAAGAAAATGCTCGGCAGTATTGTGTTGTCGCATATGACTGACATTCTGGTCGGCTATAGGAAACATTTACCTTATTTAAATTCCGGGTATCCTCATCCCCATATCAACTATTATAATATTTAAAGAGATGATAACCAGATTCAATAACAACGCATAATTTTGAATAATACAGCCCTTTTTATCTAGAATCTCAGTCGGAATGATGAAAAGACAAGGGTGCTTTTGTGTCCTTCCATCATCCATGACAACACAATAATTTAACTAAGATTTATTACTTAGACACTTCACTTAAATGTGTACGGAACAATGTGCAACCAAAGCTAGTAGTTTGGGAATAAAGTCATTTTTACACACCCATAAAATAAAATGTCTTGGTCTGAAGTTTTCAATCCCATAAATAATTCTTATTAAACTAAAATATAATGAAATATTCCAATCTGCTTAAATTTATCTGTCTGGTGTATTGAGTTTTAGGAGTTTAATGATTTCGGACTCAAGGAAAGTATTGCAAGTATTATGCAAATACACTTTTATTTAGCACACAAGAAAAATGACTCTAAACAACGTGTAACAAGACTATAATTTATTATTAAAGTTTAACAAGATTATAATTTATTATTACAGTTTAACAGGACTATACTTTATTCTTAAAACACTAAACAAACATATATAATTTATTCGATCCCATATGGATAAAACAACATGTAACTAACATTAATTTGTCTATACTTTTAGACCTGGATTAGAACTACTACTTCATCTTTTTACAATTATGCAAATTGAATAAAAAAAATACATATTATTATCGATACATCAACTCATCCGTTTAGTGTATCTTATATGAGCTTCTACTTAACTTTATTAACTAAATATTAGTTTTGGAATAAAAACAATCTGATTATAGGCAATACGTAAAACGATTTTTATGATAATGTATTTAATTAAACGATGGTTTGTATTTAGATAACTTATTATAATTTATGGGCTATTTATCAAACGTTACACTTACTATTTTTATATTTAACTTAATACCACTTAAGTTGTGATACACACTTTATTCATAAGGATAATCTACATTATTAGTGTTGCTTACTCATTAACCAGAATTAAACATTGTATTTGAATCCCCCATTGGTAAATAAGCGTTTCTAAATCACGCAATTTTAAACTTACTCTCTCCATTGACTTACATGTGAATTACTAGCAATATTCCGCCGCACAATCCAGATATTGATCATAGTACTAGCGCACTATTTCTACTAAAATGGATCTTGAGGAATTAACACCTTCAATATACCCGTTATCTTGCCCTAACTTTCTAAACAAAACACAATAATCAACACCTTCCGTGGTGGAATTATCTCTATTTTCTCATGAGGAATATGGAATAACACCGAAGGTCAGTAGAGTTAACTACTACATTAAAATATTTTGGTGGTTTCTTGCCTTTTACTTGGGCATAATACGAACACACACCAAATATAATCCTCTCCTGGGATTTAAACGAATGAAGTAGACTACATGCGAGATAAATTCTTGATCGTCCTAACTATGAGAAGCGATCACTTGGGCTATAAAACATGCCGAATACTAGATTTAACTATTCCCCTCATGGAAAACAAAGCTTTTGGGGAAATCATTTTCATCCCACAAAATAAACATATTATAAAGATTACCTATGCTGATATTAAGCATATACTGATGCTTTATCTGGGCAAGACAAGCAAATACACTAATTATACTAAAATTATGTTACAGGGTATACTTAGATCAACATCTGCAATCAATGGATATCACAGAATAAAAGTATAATAATTTTCATTTTACCAAAGGAACATTCAACAAGTAATTGGCAGCATATTATCTTGAACTAAATAAAGTGAATGTGTTAATAAAGAATAATTGGGAATAAGTTCCTCAATTAATACAGTATAAATTCGTTTCAAGCTTTAGACAAGAAATATCTTGTATAGCAATTCTTTTTAATTACTTCTGATAATTTTTTTTTTTTTTTATTATTTACTTTACCTATTAAGTATCTAAATGTTTTTCTTTTACGCATCTAACATATAAAATTTATACCCATAATTGCATATAATAGTTAAAACACATTTTATAAAAAATTTTTCCATGTCAAATATAAATTTAACCTAGAATAATTACATGAAAACATACCTTTATGATTACAAGGTCATTTAAATATTACTTGACTATACAGCCTTTAACCTGTTGATATAAAAAAAAATACACATAATTTTACAAATTAGTAAAAAAAAATCATTACTTAACAAGTGCTTATTATCACACTAAAAAAAATGTTTTCCGTTGGGCAATTTATCCAGATGAAGAACTTGATCCAGTCATAGTTCACGAAGCAAATTTAAAATAAGAAACACATTTTATTATTTCATTTATATAAAAGTTGCCTCCATTCTGGTGCACTTAATAAATTAGGCAAAGAAGAACATAGCAGCGTTAGATGTTAACTCTTCCTTGAATTAAACTGCTATAATTTTGGGATCCAAGAAAACAATACATATTCTAATGTAGACGAATATTTTATTCTAAACGATAACACACACAATTCTTTTTCTTTTCTATTATTGATGATACGTACCATTTTTAGCTAGCTGGCTTATGAATAAAAAAAATAATGCGCGAATTTTCCAAGATACTATTATTATAATGACTGCAACTGACTTACGTGGATATGAAGTTTTAATGACTCCAATTGATGTATAATATAACATATTATATTATGGTTATAATTAAGTCACTAATGTTTTTAGTTTTTTGTTCCTACTCTGGGAATTGTAATTTTTCTTTAATAGGGAATTCTCCGTAAAATGCACACATACAAATTTTCCGATATTTGCCTTGAGAAAATTTATATATTTTTTTTTTTTTAAAATAGACAGGTGCATAAGTAAATATCATTTATCATTAATATTATTTCTAGATAATTTTCAGTGAATAAAACATATTTTAACGTGGGGAACTTACATTATTTTCAAAGGCAGACAATTTCTTTTAGAAAGAGCGCGAAATTTTTCTAGCTAACTTTCCTTGGCTTTTATAATATGTCTTTTAATTATAATTTTTCTTTTATACCATGAAAAGATCATTAAATAAGGTAAAGTTAACAAATAATTGATTATTTCCTGGAAATTACTTATATTACTTAATTTAAATATAATGACATTTTCCATGATTGCTGTAGTTAATATGGTCATTTTGAACTTTAGCACAAGATAGTATATTTTTGCGTATAAAAAGCTTTAAATAGGTCGATAGCAAAAGAGATCAGGATGTCCCACCAAAAGGATTAGCCACACATGATATTATTAAAATTTTACTTGACTTATATTTATTTCTGCAATTAAAAATGAAAAAAAATTTGTTACCGAATTTCAGCACTGCTTCTTCCTTGAAAAACTAATGTCAGACAATCTTTCTTCAAAAAAAAAAATTGGCGGTCTTGTTTTAGCGACCTCTTACAGAAAAATAATCATTTAATTATACCATAAATAAAAGAAAGAAAAAAAAAACCCATTACAATCATATAGTTTTCGTATTATTTACCTGGATTACAAAGTAATTTGACACTATAAACAAAATAATAAATACATTAAATTAACAATCATTGATGTATAATTCTTTAAACATTATATATAAAAAAAAACCACCAGAAGTTATTGTGCTTTATGATAAGACACTCATCCACTCTCCCCTCTACCCATCCAAAATCAATTACTGTTTATGATATGTGCTTTTATACTATATTAAATTGCTCTTATTGTTAATATTTTAATTAAATTATTCATGCTCTTCTTCAAAATGACATTGAATTACTAAATTTATTAGTTATTTGCTTAAAACACATTAAAGTGAGTAAATAGCATATTTTATTAATCACTTAATATTATTATTATTTTACTTTTTTATTTTCTAAAAAAGGATAGCATTGTTTTCCTGTGGAAACAATGCCAAATAAACCAAGTGTCAATAACACTAGGTTACAGTATATATACATTTCTCTCCATTATTAAACTTGTTTTAAATAAATCGAGATTATTTAAGTCAACTAGTTAAACTTTGCAAATAAAATAATGTTTCTGAATTTCTGAAAATATTATTAAAAACTATCAAAACAAAGCAAAAAGCTACAACAAAAAATAAATGTCGAAAGAGACTAAAATAATGATCACGACTACATCCCCTTATGCTTGTGCATAACTGTTATTAAAACAGGCAAAATTCACTATATATATTGCCACACACAGCAAACTAGAGTAATCAATGGATGCCAGAAGGCTTGTTCATAAAATCCCCATCTAGTGCCTACTCATCCAACATCCCCAGACTAGTTTCTGGCTTATGGCCTTCATCGGTGAGGAGCCTTGGATCTGAGAGCATTGCACTTAGGATCTAATGCAACCCTCCAACACACCTTTTATCTCCATTTAACTACAAACTATGAGTCTTGAACTGAAAACACCTTAATGTTTTCAATCCAAGCACATTAGCTCATATATTCATATGGGTCTGAACACAGTTCAATACCCATATTTTTTGTGTCTTTGGTTCTTTAATAACCATAACCACCACTATCCTATTAGGCAGGATTGGTTTTAAGCCAATCAACATCATGTGACCACTTCCTCTTATGCTGGTGTATAATTGTTGTTAAAACAGCCAAAACTCACTATATATATTGCCACACACAACAAGCTAGAGTAATCAATGGATGCCAGAAGGCTTGGGCATAAAATCCCCATCTAGTGCTTACTCATACAACATCTCCAGACTAGTTTCTGGCTTATGGCCTTTGTCAGTGAACAACCTTGGATCTGAGAGCACTGCACCTAGATCTTAGGATCTAATGCAACCCTCCAGCAACCACCTTTTATCTCCATTTAACTACAAAACTATGAGTCTTAAACTGAAAACACCTTAATGTTTTCAATCCAAGCCCATTAGCCTATATAGTCATATGTGTGTGGTAATATATACAGTAAGTTTTGCCTGTTTTAACAACAATTATACACAAGCACAAGAGGAGGTGATCATGTGATGTTTATTGGCTTAAAACCAATCCTGCCTAATAGGATAGTAGTGGCTATGGTTATTAAGGAACCAAAGACCAAAATGTATGGGCACTGAACTGGGTTCAGACCCATATGACTACATAAGCTAATGGGCTTGGATTGAAAACATTAAGGTGTTTTCAGTTTAAGATTCATAGTTTTGTAGTTAAGTGGAGATAAAAGGTGGTTGCTGAAGGGTTGCATTAGATCCTAAGATCTAGGTGCAGTGGTCTCAGATCCAAAACTTCTCACTGACGAAGGCTATAAGCCAGAAACTAGTCTGGGGATGTTGGAAGAGTAGGCACTAGATGGGGATTTTATGCACAAGCCTTCTGGCATCTATTGATTACTCTATCTTGCTGTGTATGGCAATATATATAGTGAGTTTTGCCTGTTTTATCTAAAATAATGTTCAAAAATAAAATAAATATTGATAATAATGAATTAAAAGAAGTTAACTATTATAAATATTTTGATCAGATTATATAGAAATGTAAAGAATAAAATTAATCACAGAAATAAATTTAATAAAATAATTTCAATAGAATTAATTTAATATTAATAGCAAATATACTTTTGTCAGAAAATATTTTTAATTAAATGTTTTATCAGTGCTTATATATGGCTCTGACATTTGGATATTCAATAGAACAAAACAGAAATTCTATATTACACAATTGTACCAGTCGAAAAACCCACCAAAAGAACTGAAAGTCGGATTCAAACTCAGTCGGTTCAAAACTGAATTCAAACCCAACTCAGTAGCTCAGATTAGTAGAAATCGACAGCACAGTGCTATGCGCCAAGAAACTAGCTCAATGGTTGGTGAGGATCAGAGACCCCTGAACTGACCTTAATATCTGATAATAAACTGACTAAAATAATTTTAAATCGAATCACATGTATGTGTTCGGGTTGCCAATACAGACAGCGAGTATTAACATTAAAATAATTATAAAAGAATTTAGAACTAAAAAACCAAGTGTGTTTAGAAAATATTTAATAATAATAATTTGTTTTATTTGAATTTTAAATAATGATTATATTAATTAATTCTAGTCCTTAAACAAAGTTTATAATTATAATCAGAGTGGCAGTCCTTATTATATGCCAATGAGTATTACACAATATTTGAAAGTCTATGTCTATGCCCTTCACAAAAAATAAAAGGCAGATAAAGGTATTCCTTAGTAAAAGAAATTATTACTCATTTTATACGAAAGAATGTGATTCGCAAATCCATTCATGAAGAGCAAGATACGTATTTTAGGGCATAACTTTAATCTTTATTGGAAAACTTATTTAATTAAATATAGCTGAGAATTTGTTTGACTTTAATTGAAATCACTTTGTCACGAATTACGAGCATCAGAGCGGGCTTTACTGGAACAGAGAGGCAATGGTGCTGACGAATTATGAGCTATAAAATGAAATTGAAAGACGATAGCTAGTTGGCGGCTTGCATCTGACAAGTCTTATGCCCTTTGACTAATATGAACAGGAGAGGAAGTGCTTTCTTCCTCAATAATTTAAAATAACAGAAATATGATCACCGACCAGCCTAATGGAGCGGAAGATTGTCCTACGTCAGCAACGTTTGAAGATGATGACTTGATAGTGATCGTTTGAATACTAAAACCCATATAGAATGCTCTAGGTAATGACTTGATCAATTAATTAAAGTCAAACGAGCTTTTAACGAAAACTATTTTAAAGTATTTGTAAATCATATTAATTATGCTCCAGTCATCGTGCCCTTCCTGAATCTTAAATAACAAAATTGAATTAGAATATATTTGATCCTTTATCGGCCCTTTTGCAATAAAAACCTTTTAAGATTAGATATGAATAAATACATATTGGTGAATACAAAAAATAGCTGGGGCATAGATTAAAAACGGAGTTAATAATTTATTATTAGCCAATTATAAAAATAACCCACACATTTAATAATCTTTTTCGACTCGATAATTGATAGAACGGTAAATATAGTTCTAATGGGCGAGAATTACTATTAGAATTAATATATTATTATTTGCACAAGGCAACGGAAACAAAGGAGATCATCGAGTCGAAAGATTATTGGCATATAATTAAAAATAAATGACATTAATAAATCACATGATAAATATATATATATATAATATAGTAAATGAACCGCCAAATAAGAAAAGAGAAAGTTTAAAGACTAGAGGTTGAAAGAACTACGATATAAGTTTACAGTAGCATGAATAAAAAGTTTTATAAAGATTATTACATTAAAGAATAAAAGAGCTCTAAAGGGAGTGTAAAGTTCGAAACTGGCCAGAAAGTTTAAGGTTCATTATGGAAATATATTACCCATTTCTTCCGGGCTGGATCCTTAAGTTACATGTCCAGGTTGGTAAAATGTAGGCACCATTTGGTTGATTGATTGAACAGTATTTTAATGAATTTTCACGATTTTAGCAGCATGACTGGTCCGGAAAAGATTCAGCAGCACCATTGAAGATTTTTAGGGGACTTCAGGAACAATAGCCAGATTCCTGACGTTTAGCCCCTTACCATGATAGGGAACACTTTTTGAATTCATGATTTTGAACAGCAAATAATTTACTGGCACTTTTCTGCAACAAAGATGGCTTCTCTTCTTCTCCAAACTTTTCAGAGCTATATATATCTGTCCCCTGATGCCCTCAGGCTAGCGCTTCTTTCATTATCAATGTTTTTAGATTTACTGGTTGTTTTTAGATACATTCCTTCGATAAGGCTTTCAAACTCATTAACTTGAATTCATTTTCTAATTAAAAAATGAATTCTTAAAATCAGAAAATGATTTTAATTAGGAAATCCTTATCTTTTTTCTAATTAATAAAACTTTAACTGTTGTTTTTGGAAAGGGAAAATCTGAAAGCTTATCGAAAGAATGTAACTTTTAATCAATAAAACTTTAACAAATTATTTAAAAATAAAATCAAACATTCCCGGCGCAATGAAACTTTTAAACAATTATATATATTTAAATATTTACAAATATATAAGCACAATCCATGCAGTTATAATATATAAATTCATGAATAATTCTATCATGAATTTATTAATAGAATTGATCAATTTAAATCTGAAACTAATTAATTTTAATACGCATTTATGAAATAAGTTATTCTTTATGGAAATTAGCGTGGATTGAACATATAAAGCCCCATTGCAACGGAAATTTAAGGTTAGTACTAGGGTTTGAAGTGGGTTTATGGCTAGATGTCATGAAGCTAGGATCGAACTCAGATCCAACTGCTTCACAATGAAATATAAATAAATGTAATTTGATACTACAAACAGATATAGGAACAAATAGCTATCACATATATCAATGAAAAATTAACATGCTGAATAGAAATAGGCCAGATGTGTTGCTTAAAAAATGGCAATAAATATACAGTTGTGCTTTAGACTAGATTTGAAGACATTATATAAAAGACTAAAAATCTATGTATTTGACAAATGAATAAAAAAATTTACTGATATAAATGAAGAAAAAGTTATGCATTGGAGAAACTGGATTGGAAAAATGTTTCATTTACAATGGATCAATAATAGTTAAAATGAAAAGATAAAAAAGTGTAAAATCATATTTGATTATATGTATGTTCTGATTAACAAATAATATTTCAACTAATATTAGCATGCCCACTAAAGCAGAAATAAGATCCAGAGTTTATAATAAACCTAACTATAAAAGAGAAAATTGATCTATATGAAAACCATTAGAAAACAGTTTTAATTCTTAATATCTGATATTTTATGCAATTTGCCAAATCTCATATGGAAAAAATCCTGTAAATAACCAATTCTTTAAATTCATTTTTATTGAATATATATAACTGAGAAGAGGCCATTCTGATTTTAAAATGGATATATTAAAAATTAAACATTTTTTAGCATTTTACATTTATGCAGTCATCATCATTTTCAATTATTATCAATCCACTACAAGATGTCCAAATTTAATCCAGTTTCTCTGATCCATCGTACCAGCAAACTTCATTGTTTCATCTATCGCACATGTGATCTCTTTCTAGGTATTTTAAATCTTTTGGGATCTAATTGTCCATCTATTAGTATCTCTTTTACCATTTGTGCAACCTATTCCATTCAGTCTCTCAATTCATTCAAAGATATTATTGACATCCGTTTTTTTTCTCTCATTCATGTATTTCATTTCAATATCTTCTTGTTGTTCCTAATATACATCTTTCCATAATTCATTGAATAGTCTGAAGTCTTTGAATTAATTGTCTACTAAATGCCCAAATCTCAAAACCATAAGTAAAAAATGGTAAAACACATGTTAAAAATCTTCCTTTTCAAACACATAGTCATATTAATTTTTAATGATTATTTCTTTCAAAAGAACTCTACCAAAGTTTTATTCTATGATCAATTTCACTCATTTACGTCTATCTTTAATAATAATTTAGACAAGTTATTTATGATTTTTAACTTCTTCTAATTCATGATTTTCAATCTTTATTTTCTTATTGTGATAAAATCCAATGAACATTACTTTAATTTTTTGTCATTTGTATTTAATTCTACTTTTTTACTTTCATCTAATAACTCTTGCAATATTTCATGAAATTTTCAGTGAAGCATTATTTGTAAAAACAAGCACATCAATTGCAAAACCTAGATGACTCAAAAATCTTCATTTAATTTTACTCCTTTAGCTTCTCATTTTAATTTACAAAATACTTCTTGTAAAACTGCTGTAAAAAGTTTTGAGATGCCATATCATCTTGTTATATTCTCTTCTCAATGTTAATCTTCTTGGTATAAGCATATAATCTAATCAATGTTGTTCCATTTTGGTAAATATTCTTCAGAATATGATATATCCTAATTCTATATCTTAATTAAAGCTTTAATCACTATGGAAATGCTTACCGAATCAAATGAATGCCTTGTTTCACTGGTCCTTTCTATAACCGCTTCATATTTGTATAAAATCTAGTGCTAAAACCACTTTTAAATCCAGATTATTTTGGTTGATTAGAATTCAAAGTATGTTGTAGGATGAGTCATAATTATCTTAGTAAAGATTTTACACAGAACTGAAAGGTCTGTAATTTATATTTTCTTTCTTAAATATCAAGATTAATATTGCATTTTTCCAATTACCTAGTATATCTTTATCATTTTAACATTTAGTCTATAACTTTGCCAACAATTTTTCTATTTCTTCACCTGCTTCTTTTAAAATATTGATAATAATTCGATCACTTTCTAAAGCTTTTATCTTCATTATACATTTAAAATGCACGTCTCATTTCTTCATTTAAAATACTTGTCAATAATTGCAAATATTAGGTTTGTTTTATTGTTTTTTTATTACTACATAATTCTTTATAGAACTTTTCAATATATTTCATATCATCTCTCTTTTTAGTAATAATTCAACCATTTCTTCTTATTTCTTAAATAATTTTCCTTCAATACGAAGATATTTTTACACTTTTGATATCTTTATTGACTTCTATAGCTTTTCTTGCCAATTCACAATTATATTTTCTTATATTATTAACTCTTTTTTAACATCATTTTACAAAATTCTAAATATTCAATTCTTCTTAATGAACTGTTTTTAAAAATTTTCTTATTCTTTCTTTTCTTCATACATTGTCTTGATTCAGTAAAAAATTGAATGGTACATTGATGCTTTTTTTGTACCAGCTATGTTTTTTTTTTGTGTGTGTGTGTGTGGTTCTTAATAGAGTGTAAGTTATTTTCTTACTGATTTCAATCAATTCTGAACTATCTTGAAAATCTGTTAATAGTTTAAAATGATTGGCAAATTCTAATTTCATTGATTTCAGAATGTTAGAAATATCATCTATTACTATTAACTTTTTTAAGCTTTCACCTCTAGTTTTGCTTTGACATGTATCTTATACTTCACTAATCAGTGATCACTTCTTGTATTAAATCTTTTAAAAAATTACAATCTTGAAATTCATATTACTTATTAGTTAAAATATAATCCAATTCTGCTCATTTGGATTTTTCCAGGTCTTTTTCGTTTTAACATTTTCTCAAAAAAATATTTCATAAGTTTTTTTTTTTTTTACATTCCATAAATCTGTGTACTTCTCATCTCTATCTTGAAAAATCAAATTTACTCACAAAGATATGATGTAGGTTTTAATTATAATGAATTACACATCACTTGTGCTTCCAATATTTATATCTTTGTAGTAAAATACATAACTACTTCTAAAATCAAGTGTTTATTTTTTTCTTCTAATTTCATTAAGTCCAATGTTTTTCCATATAACATAAGACAATTCTTATTCGAATTTGTCTAATCTTCCTTCACTGAAAAATGATCTGCAGTTGTAAATACCTAAATAAAAGATTGTCACTGAATGGCTAATTGGATCTGCAATCACAGGATTAGTAACACTTTCCATCTTTGGCCACCGAATGGGACTTTGGCTTATAACTTTAAAGCCATATGAAATAAGGGCCATAATTTAGTTTTGTCTGTCATGATTGTAAGCATCTGTCAAAGAAAAAAAAAAAGATATTAAAATATACACATTTATCCTGTCTTCAAGAAAACTCAACCGATGATAGAATAGGCAATTGAGTAGAAAGATCATATTTCTTGATAAAAAGTCAGCAAAACTGCTAGGTGATGCAAAACAGACCTTCAATGTTCATTTTTTACATGAATAACATGGATAATAACAGATGAGTTCCTTTATGACTTCAAAGAGAAAATAAAGAATCTCACTTCTACAGCTTTATGCATAGTATAAGATCAAAAAAAAATTATTAATTTTGCTGTTTTTAAAAAGATACAGAAAGAAAAAAAAAACTTTTGTGGAATTTGTGATCTCATTACAGGAGATAAATATAGATAAAATTGTAAAGAATTTTTTCCTAATAAAAATTTAGATGGGATGAAAAATGAATTTTTTAAAATAAATAATGAAGGATGAAAGAAATTTATTACATTAGTTTCAAATAGTGAAGATGAACTATAACAAAATAGTGAGAGAAAATGTGTTTGCGATAATATTGAGATAACAATAAGCTAAAGTTATGCAAGTAGATAAAAAAGATTTGAAATAAATGTGCTCATTAAAAAAGAGAATTGAAGAATAAATGGCACCTTTTTAAAAATTAGGAAGTTTTTTTAAAATTTTTAGAAAAAAAAATATAATTAAAATAATGATTGCAATGACTAAACGGGTTTTTAATTTTTATAAAAAAGTCATTTTTGAGGACCATTAAATATGAAAAACTTGTAAAATATTTTATATGGAATATAACTTTATAACTTGAAATATTAAGAAATGAGAGGAACTATATTGGAAACCAATGATACTAAAAAAAATGAAGATAAAAATTTGGATTGAACATGTTTTTAGAAGTAAAATAACAAGATATAAAATACTCAAATGTAGCAAATAATCCTAAAGATACTTTCCCACATAAATCATTTTTATCATAATTTAGTATTTACCCTTAGCAATTGTAATTCAATTTTAAAAGTTCAACTCCACTTAAATGCACTCATTTTGACAATATTGTCAAGAATAAATAATGATTATTTATTAATCATTTTTTTAAAAGGCTATAAATTACTTCCCTTTAATATTATTTCTGCTAAAATATTCCATTCAAATTTAATTCCATGATTAATTTTATCCATTATGTTTCCATCTGTATTAATAATCCGTTCAAAATATATAATTGTTAATTTTTAATACATGATTATTAATCTTTATTTTCTTCTTCAGGGGAAATCTATTGAACATTACTTCAATTTTTTTAGTATTTATCTATAGTTTTATTTTGTCACTGTCATCTGTAATATTTGAATACAAGTATAATGTATATACTGAACTTTAGATGTAATTATAGGGGATTTGAATACAAACTTTCACACTCCATTCAGCTATCCAAACTATCTTACATAACCAATACACATGACCACATATATGTGAAAAAGATAAATGATCTCCAATATATGTACTAGCATGAAATACATATATTGAAGATTATTTATCTATTACACATGTATGTGGTCATGTGTATTGGTTATATAAGGAATGGATAGCTGAAGAAAGCTTGAAAGTCTGTGTTCAAATCCCCTATAATTATTGTCATCTGATAATTCTTGTAACATTTCCCAAAGTTCTGGAGCATTATCCCATCAACTGTAATATCTAAATGATTTAAATAATTTCCACTTATTTTTATTCCTTAACTTTCCATTTTAATCTACAAAATATTTCTCGTAAAATTGCTATAAAAAGTTTTAGAGATAAAAAATCATACCATTGCATAATCTTGTCAATGTTAATCTTAATATCAACATGTAATCTAATCTCAGCTATTCCATTTTGATAAATATTCTTCAGAATGTTAATTTTTCAGATATATTTATTGATGATCTAATAGTGGGAACTCATATTTATTGATCATTTCTATAACTTCTCTCAATAATTGATATGATCCATTGAGCTGAAACTACTTTTAAATATAGCTTGTTCTTTTGATTGGTTAGAATCCAAAGTTTTCTATGTGATTAAAAAGTAAAGTTTTTAATAGATTTGTTTTATTAGTGGATCTAAGACTTGGACACAACAGAAAAGCCATATACAGACTTCACTTTACTTAATAAAGTAAAGAGAGAGATGTATGTTAGGAGTATTAATAGGACACTGAAAATAAAAGATTATGGGCAAAAAAAATAAATATTGTTGAACAAATTAAGAAACAGAAATGGAACTGGACTGGATATATTGCTAAATAAGATGATACTAGATAGATAGTAGAAGTTTTAAATTTCATCCTAAGAGGTTATAAAAAAACCCAGAAAAAGACCACATGTAAAATGGATGGATGAAATAAAGAAATTTTCTAGTGTATTGTGAAGAAGAGAGATTGGATAAACTTGATTAATTTTGGAGAAACTCTCATCCCACAGTGGAATGATAATGATTGAAAATGATGATGAAATTATTTAATTTCCTGCCCAGATATAAACTTTAAATCCGATTTAAAATTAACATATCACTTATTAAATTCTAATGCGAATATATATCCCTACTTTCTGTGATCATTAACGGTAATTATAATAGGTAATGTAACTTCTAAATTCAACACACTCTTTAAAGCATATGATAAAAACATATGTAAAAAGTAAATGATTCCTAAGATACATTTCTGGTAAAAAACATACATACAATATATTATATGGAACTATATATGATAAAAAAAGAAGAAGAACCAAATTCATAGATGATTTTTTTTTTAAAAAGTATCAGTTATGAATACTTTAAAAACAAAATAATAAATTAGATTCAGAAAAGATAGGCTGGAATTAATGTGAAATTTATTTGTGGATAGATAAACTAATAATAACAATGATTTATACTCATTAAATGATTTTCTTAAAAAAAAAAAAATAGGTTTTATCAACTTATATCCTTCTATATATATATATTGATAAAATTATAAAAAATAATAAAAAGTATGTAATAAGTAATAAGAAAAGTGGATTTAATTTTTTAAAAACAGATTTCATGATTCTCAAGACATTGTGACATTATCAAGACAAAAAAAAAAAAAAAATTATCAGTCGTTATTTTACTATTGCTTTACAAACTTTTAGCTAAAATTATTACATAATTTCATATCATTATACTGTTTAATTACTGTGAGTGCATATATATGTACATATAGACCTAACTATAAGTTTTGATGGGCTAAAAAGGCCATCAATCTTCTTTTTATATTTTGTCAGCTCTTAAGAACATGGAGAATTAATACAGATTGGTAACTGAAAGATAAAGATCTAGATAAAATTTGGAGATTTTTTTTTGGATTCTGAGCAAGCTTTGGAATTTTTCTTTCTCATAGTTTCATAAATATCCCAATTAGCCATCCAATTATTGATTATTAAATGGATAACTAATCACTTTTAGAAAGACAGAAAAACAAAGGAGAACTATAAATCTTCATTAACTAGCATTTAATTATATTATTCTTGCCTTTTTTGTAGAGTTGTTGAAGAAATCTTCATCCCACAGTGTGCTACTTAGATTGTTTTATCTTTTTTTTTATTATTATTTGAAAGAATATGAATCATTATCAAAAAATTCATACATTCTTATTCGTTGATTACAATAACTATAAACTTCATAAATAGTCTAAAAAAATTTATACAAAAAGATATTTCAGAACACATAGTATTTCTAAAATAAATTAATACTGACAAGATTCATCAGAAATTTATATTGCCTATTTTTTTTTTTTTTTTCAATTTATATTACAAGAATATTTGTAACTACATCATCAAATTAGACATTACAATATTAACAATTTAAAGAAATCCAATGAGAGATCAATTTGAAAATATATAAATGCAATTAGAAATATGCTGGTTTGTTTAATAATTAAGTTATTACATTGCTATGGATCATTAACAAAAAGTTCATACATATTAAACAAATAAAATATCATGACTGCAGTGAAACATTGCTGTTTCAGCTGCATAGCTATGCCATTCAATGTAGACTTTAGTAACTAAAAGATGTTAGATGATAGTAGTACTTACTAAATCTTGATAGTAAAACAGAAAAGTAAATGATAGTTGTGGTTGCTAGATGGAAGGTGTATTAGATTCTAAAAGTTCAGGTGTACTGTTCCAAGATCCAAAGCTCTTTACTGATGAAAGCTATAAGCTAGAAACTCGTCTGGAAATATTGAAATAAATCAGCACTGGATAGGATTTATTAAGCACCATTATCTGACATCTATTAGTTATTGAATGGCATAGCTGTAATAAAAAAAAAAGCTTATTAGATTACAATAAATCTACATATATATATAAAAAGGATTATAAGTATATATATTTTCAAAATAAGAAAATATCTTAAGGACCAGATAATTAAAATTCAAACTTTGGTCTTAATGTTCAATTTTTCCTTATATTTAAACGTCTACCAATAACAATCATAATAGACATTAGTAATATATAGAGTAGTTAAAATGCATTAGTATAATCAAAACATTAAGATATTCATGTTTATTGTTTAAGTCAGAAAAATTGATAAAAACACTATCTATTGTTAAGAACAAAATCAACTGAAATTCAATTTATTTTTTAAAAAATCATAAATGATAGGAAAAGGTAGAATACAAAGTATAAAATCAACTATTTATGGAGATGGTAGTGGGAGATAAACAAATAACTGTTTTGGTATACTATGCAGTACTTATCTTTTTAGTTTACTTAGGCGAGTCGATAACAAAAATTAAGATTTTACGGGAAAAAACCCAACATTGCTACAATTTCATAGATCCACAATACAAATATCACATTTTCCAGATAATTTTGTTCCTACGACTAAAATATAAAAAACCCAACATTGCTACAATTTCATAGATCCACAATACAAATATCACATTTTCCAGAAAATTTTGTTCGTACGACTAATATATTATTTTTAATGTAATAGATGGGAATTTTTATTTATTTTAATTGTTTATACCTACAAAAACCTATATCACTTCGGGAAACCATGCTTGTTCAAATTTCCGCTAATAAACAATTCAAATAATGAGGGGGCAAAGAATTACTTCTTTTTTTTTTTTTTTAATATAAACTCTAAAATAGTTTAAAAATTTGAATGATTAATAAATATGTTTTAATTATTTATAAAAAAAATATTATTTATTAATGTTATTGTTATTTTATTTTTCCTGTTTATAAGAGACTTAAAACGCAATCCCTTACGGTATTTTTCATCATGGCGGACGGCGAAGACTCTGGAAAGAAAATCATAGTTGTAGTAAAAACTCCTAAAGATAAACAAGACATTGAAACGGAGGAAACTGCTACAATTAAAGAGGTAGGAAATATATAACGATTATAATTAAAATGATTTATAAAGTGATTTAAGAAATTATAATATTAAAGCTACCATAAATGTCCATTATTGCACGTCATGGAAAGCGTTAACGTAATTTGTTAATGAAAATATTTTGGGAAATATAAAAATACTATGAACGTTGCGGTAAAAGCATGTAACTTTTGTAAAGTGTGTATTTATAATTACTAGTCTATATCATATTATCAATAATAAGCTACAAAGATATATTTTAAAAGGTAGGTTGATTATTGAATTAAGCCCAAGAATAAACGTAGATTCAAGTAACGTCATTTTTTACATTTCGAGCCTATTAATTATCTTTATTTATACAGATTATAAGCAATTTATATATATAATTAAAAGCGACAACATTTATTATATTATAAGTTTGTATTTAGTAGTCATAAAATTAAAAGTTTTGGGGTTTCATATACCATAGTTCCTTTTTTTAAATCTCCATATGATTCATTATTTTAATATTGATATAATAATATAAAAAAGTAGTTAGTTATTAAAATATTTTGTTAATTTTTAACGAAATGCATAATAATCAGTGTTAGCTACAGAATTAGTTTGGAAAAAAATGAATACTTTGAATTCAGAGTACCTTTGTTTTCAACTAAATATACTACTATCCCATGAAAATTTTTCTGATAGTAAATAATAGCGCATTATGTCTTCGTTTTATATATCTAATTTTATGATAAATTATAATTCATTATATCTCCATCTTTTAAACTTTTTTTTAATGAAAATATTTCGTAAGAATTTATATATATATACTATTGTTATTTGAATTAAAGTGAGCTCAAAGAATTTATTGACGAAGGATTTTAGTAAATAGTTTTTCGTAATTATAAAATATCTGTTTTCTCATTTTAACACTTAATTTTTTTAACAGTTGATTTGGTTATTTGCTGACACAGGTAAAAGTTATTGATCTTAGTTAATTTTAAAACTTTGTGTTGATCTGTAACTGACATTTTGTTGGATTTTTATTTTGGTCATATCTAATCATATTTTAATAGTATTTTATTTTATTTTCATTAGTTTTTACTTTTTTTTTAGTTTTTGTGGATTCTTCTGAATACCTTAGTTATTTTTAATTGATAATTTCCATTTTGATATCTAATCTTTAAAAAGATTACGATTAGACTAATTACGATAACAAAAAATTATTTATTTGGTTTAAGATTGTGTTAAATTATTTTTTATTTGTATTCTTAATATTTTTGCATTTTTTTAAAAAAGAAAATAATCATTTTTCTTTAAAAAAAAATTTTAAAAGATACATTTTCTCTGTTTTAACCATGTTTATCAATTGACTTGAAATTAAAACAGGCAAAACTCTCCATACAGTAGTGCCACTCAAATGGTGATCATGTGATGTTTAGTTGTTGTTGACTTGCGATTCAAAATGAAATAGAATAAAAAAATTGATTAAAAAATTAAAAAGCTTAAATAGTAATTGTCTGAGTAAATAGCAGAAAAAAGAATGTGGATAGTTTTTGATGTAATAGACGAGTTTGCAGAAAACTTTTTTGTTTAGAATGGGTAATAATGTCAAAAAAAAAAAAAAAAATTATTAGATCCTAACAAAATTTTCTAATAATTATTTCTAAAGAATATAAGACCTTTCCCACATGGATTTAATATAAGCAAATGATAATCAATATTTTGGAATTTTAAATGTAAAGTTTGATAGTAATTTTTATTTTTTTTATTGTGACTAAAACTAAAATGATTGTTAAACAAAGCATTTAATTAATTTTGATTTTATGACTATTGATTGATGAGAAACAATCTAAAAAGGTGGGATGTCATTTGCAATTTACGTATAGTTAGTATAAGAAGAGATTGAAATTATTAGTTGTTATTAAGAGATGGATAATGATTTACTTTAGGTTTATCGCAAGAAACTTGTCATTGAGGAAAAATGGAAAATCTTTGTCCACATGGTTGCTTCTGAATCAGATCTGATTATTTGGGTGATGAGTTCCATGAGATCTTATTTATGGTTCAAAATCATGAAGTATGGATAAGGACACTGGAATGCTTTGGTTGATGATGAGCATAGATAAACTTAAGAGGCTTTTAATTTTGGAAGATCTTTACAATTTTAATTTTCAAAATAATTGAAGATTTTTATAGCTTAATATTTAGAATAGATAGATAATACCATATATATTTCTTTGGTTGTAGACTAAAAAATATATAATTTAGAAGTTTGAGTATATATTTATTGCAACTTCATGCTTGTATTAACATATTTAATTATTCTAATTATAATGTAATGGCTTGATTATTTTTATTTAATTATGTTTTTGAATAAAAGGAAATAGTGCTCCCTTATAATTGACTCAATGATGATAAAGATTTCAAAATGTAGAAGCTTTTTTTTTTTTTGTAATTTTAAATTTATTTTGATGGCGGATAACTTTGTTTTCTTATGCAAACAATTTTATTCATAATTATTTATTATAGTGACGGAAGACCTGATATTTGGCACCTTTTGGCATTTTAATGTGAATAAAAATAAAGGCTCTTTAAAATTTCACAATTATCCAAGTATTATTTTAATATGTTTATTATTTACTTAAATAATATTTTTATTCTATCTTGAATACATCTACATTTTAAAATGTATATATCACTTGCAATAAATAAATATACTTGAAAATTTTTATCAAGTATTACTTTTCTTCAAACAAGTAAATAAAGACATCAGAAAAAAGCAAATTACTCTTAGGATTCATTTCTGTTAAATTAGTTCCATCGACTGATTATTAAACATTACAAATGTTTTCACGATCATTTATTCTTTATGCATTGTTTCGGTTATAGATTTCAAATGCAATTAAAGATTAATATATCTTGTAAATTTTATCTTTTTTCATACATGCATTCTAATAAATATATATTATAACCTCCAACCCAAGGTAATAATCAATGTAAAAGAAGCGCACACTAAACATATAAAAGAGAGAATAAATATCTATAATAAAGGGGTTCTAAATACCATAGCAAGTTATATGAAAACTGGTGCATGTAAAACATAATTCATAATATAAATGACTATATAAGATTCTGTATAAGAGCTGGCTGGCTAGCGCATGCAAATTTAGGGGAATGTCACAAAGGGTACTACCGACCTTATAATACTTCCACCTTACATCTCATATCTGATATTAATTAGATTACATTAATTAAACTAATTACTATAGCCTAAAATAAAGATCCTAAAAGATTGACTTAGTTTATATTTATATTAAGTAATAATCAAGAATATATCTAATTATGTAAGCTTGATTAAAATGAAATAAAATATTTAACTTCCAAATTAAAGTAAATTATGAATTCTAAACTAAAGAAAAATTTACATCTTTCTCTTATACTGAATCAATAAAACAGCGGAGATAAACATAAGAGCTCAAATCAAAGCATAATAAATAACTTAATTAAGTTATGAAAACTAACAATACAGTTGAAGGAGAAATTATTAATCAGTAAATTAATTCTTTCAGGGTTCAGATGCTTAAACATTACTATTCCTAAAGATATATTTGGCTCAGTGAGAGATTTTGCAACGAGAGAACATTTGACAATTCCAATATTAACAATAAATAGACTTTAAATTTCATAAGATTTTCATATATTTTTAATAAATAAGTATAATAATTGCACATTACATTTTATTTAATGACTGAACTATGTGATCAAGATTAGTGAATGGTGTATAATGATTTAGATAAACATATTATTCCAAAACCAATAGATCATTAAAATATTATTTAAAATAAAGAAGTGCTTAAGATCAGCAATATTCTGATCAATAAGCCATAAACTCTTAAGTGCCCTTTAAATGTAGAGCTTGTCAAAATTCATTGTGATATTTTAGTGCATAATAAGATCTGCTATATAACTAATGATGATTTTGTGACAAAATGTGTTGATAGCGATAACAATAATAATATGGATGATGATTAGCAATAAAGGCCACAGACAACTAATATATTTTCAAACAACAATTTACACTATTTACAATTTTATACAATAATAATAACTGAAAACATATATATCTCAGAAACAACATAAAACAAATTATATTTATTTTATTAAAGGGAGATTCCCTTTCAGATTTATTGACAATTTTAATGCACTGATATGTTTAGATAATATCTACCTATAATATGCTATTGACAACATTAAAGTATAACTGAACTTTATAATGACAATTATCATATGAAGCACAAATGAACCAATTATTGTTTAGCATTAAGCAATTAATTATATAATTATGGGAACACACACTATAAGTCAAATATATAATAGGATACTAAATTTTGCCTGTGTCCATAGAATAATCATCTTATCTATTAAAATGTTTTACCGATCCATTGGCTAACTACTATTTGATGGAATGAAATGTCATTGCATATGTGTATCTCTTATGCCATACATAAGTTTTTAAAATTACTAACAAATTTGTTTGGTTTGCTTATAAACTGTTGTCAAGGTACAACAGCACAATATGTACTCTATTTTCATTTAGCTATACACTATAAATAAACAAGTATCCCTGAAGTTAACTCTACTTTATCATTGCTATACAATTCTAAAACACCAAGAATTTTACCATGCACAGTGGAAAATAACTAGACATCATCATGAGGTATCAGACAATAAAGGCTCCTCAGAGCAACATTATATAACTGTAAAACACTATGGCAGATTCCAATACCTTTTTCCTCGGTATATAAATGTGTCATCTCAACACATGGAAACAGAATGCAAACCATGAAAACAATCCTCTAGGGATTAAACTATACTAGCTACGCATAAAATAATTATAAGCCTAAACAATATCCTCTCATGGAATTTATGCAAGGGGGGAATATACTTAATCTACGAATACATAATATCAGTGACACAATATTTAATAAAACTATATGTTTCTCACATTTATCAAATGAGAACAAGCACAGATCCTCATCAAATAAATGGCAAGATAAAAATAATTCTTACATTAAAAGCTAAAGAGATAAATATCCAACCTCAAACAACGCATATGTTAGATAGTGTATGAAACCAACAAAGATACTTCAAGTGTCTATAAAATATTTTTTAAAAAATCATAATAAAATTGGCAATAATAAGAAACACACAATCAATGAAAAATAGCAAAAATTCTATAAACTAAAGTGGACATACTAAATTATGGTCAAAATATTGTAAAAATATAAAACGAATGAATACCTGGCTATATGGAAAACTCCATATAATAAAATAATTATGTTATCATAAATAAATACTATTATGCTTCTGACAAAATATTCTGTCTGTTCATCCATAAATAGAATGTTAATAAATAATTTTTCATAAATGTAATACATGTATATCACTCTCTATCCAGACAAGCCTGATTTAATATTAACTTTAAGCCAACAAGTGAAAAAATATATATTTAATTTTACCTTACTCTGTTTTCAGAATAATTGTATATTTATATCATAAATAAATAAAAAATACCTTAATAGCATACCAAAACTAATATAAAATAATAATAAACATGAACAATAATAATAAATCATTACTATATTTTATTTTATTCCCATAATTCCTTCGCTATAAGCTGACTGACGGGGGGACGGGGGACGATGCTATTGTCGGCCAGCAAACCTTTTTACAAAGCGACGTATCTATATTTTTCATATTTTATCATTGGAAAGTAAAATAAAATATTTAATATTTTCTGGCAAACAAAACAACAATACAGTAACGCTTATAAATACTTTCTGCATAGTTTTGAATCCATTTTTTTAAATCTAAGCTTAAATAATATCTTCAACTTTGATTGCAAAAAAAAAAAAAAAATTCTCAAAAGCATTTTTATTGATTTTTCTGTCTGCTGTAATACATTGAAATAATTAAGAACAATTCCTGCATTTTAAAGTATTTTAAAATATTATTATTAATATTTTAAACTAGTGTTACCTCCAGCATTTAACAATAATAATTAAGTTGTTGCTATTTACTTTTTACCTTCAGTAATTTTTAAACATTTTTTTTTCATGACACTATTATAAATTGTTATTGTTTTCCTTCATCAAAATTTGCATTAAGTATATTTGATTAAGATATAAGTTAAATATCTTTTGCAAACACCAATGCAGTAAACGTATTGTAATATTCATTTTTAACAACGAAGTAAACAAGCGTTTTAAAAGGTTTATCGGAATAATATATTTTTTTAAAAAGAATATAAATTAAATTTCATTTTTTAAATTTAAATTCAGAAAGTTTTGTTGTAATTACTTTTAATCAGGTTCTTATTATGTTTGGTATAAAGGCAAAAAATATTTTATATTTATTTTACAAACGAATGCACAGAAAATTTCATTTTTAAAATTTAAATTCAGAAAGTTTTGTTGTAATTACTTTTAATCAGGTTCTTATTATGTTTGGTATAAAGGCAAAAAATATTTTATGTTTATTTTACAAACGAATGCACAGAATATTTTTCCTTTTTTTTCTCTTGCCATTCCAATCAAATTGTACTTAATCTTTAAACACACATAATAAAAATAATAATTAAAACTGTAGTAATATATAGAATAAAATTTTATGCTTATGATTTCTTGTCTGCTTTTAAATTTTTTGGCAAAGTATTTGTTTTCCAAAATGGTTACCATTTTAAAATGTGAAATCCTGGCGATTGTCAATTCATGGAACGATAGGTCAAATGGTATTAGTCAAATAGATTCTCTAGTCCATTATTTGTGAGTCAAAATACAATTGACTATTATTTTAATTCTGTTCAAATCAAATTTAGTGTTATTAATTTTCAACTTCTTGGTTTTTAATTGTGTTATAGTTTAGATGTTATCTTTTCTCTTGTTCTTTTAATCACTTTTCTATTTTATGATAGCTTATTTATAACTTTCATCAAAGAGAATTATTGTACAAAAAAATAAACCAATGAAACTGTGGTATGTACATACATTAACATACAATTAATACTTCTCTATCTATATGCATTAGTGATAACTAATTAAACTGTTCAAAATTATTTTACATTGCAATAAAAGTAAGCTTAAGGATTAATTATAAAGATTAATTTAGAAGAGTTATAATTTCAAATCTTTCTGATTATTATTTAATAATAATAATAATAATAAAATATTAAATATTTCTATACTTTTAAATTAATGATAACACTATTTTTTCTTTTGATATTATTGATATTAGTCCATCTGACAGACTGCATATAAAATCTCATATACATCCTGGCAGAGTGCCTAGTATATCTTGAACAGTCTAAGTCTTTATCACCTCCAGGAAATCTGTTGATGAAGCTTACTTATTTTTGTAATATAATTTAGCAGTCATAACAACACACCGCTGATATAATACACTTATTTAATACATTTCAATTATTGTCAATTAAAATTTAAAATTTTACACATTTGACCACACAAATAGGGCTTGACAAACATCGAGCCCAACCCTAAGATTGCAATATATATTTGATATTAAACAAATTCTCTTTTTTTCACACTTTTGCAATAAATAAATTTTATTAAATAATATCAATATTTAAGTAATTTGTTTCATAGATCCAATTTCTTTTATTAGTTTTAAAGAATAGGTGAAGAGAAGAAGATTATGAAAAAATCACAGTATTAACATTGTTTAATAAAATTTAAACATTGTTAAAGTTAAATATGAAAAAGTGATAATTTATTTAATATTGGATAAAATGCAATATTAAAAGAGGCGTGTTTAAATATATTTTTTTGTTTGAGAGAAATTTAAGTCAAAATTCATATATATTTAATAGTGTACATGTGTAAAAAGAAAAGAGGATGTTAAAATAATGCTATAAATGATTATAGATAGATATATTGATCTTTAGCCAAGTTTAAGTCTGTATCACAATATCTAGTCTAGTAAATGATTATTAATAATACAGATATATCACATGATCACCATTTCTTATGCTTGATCATAACTGTTATTAAAACAGGCAAAACTCTCCATCCAGTAGTGCTATTCGGTGCAAGCCAGAGTAATCATTGGATGCCAGAAGATACATTGCTCTCAGATCCAAGGCTCCTCACTGACGAAAGCCACAAGCTAGAAACTAGTCTGGGGATATTAGATGAGTAGGCACTAGATAGTGATTTTATGCACAAGCATTCTGGCATCCATTGATTACTCTGGCTTGCACTGAGTAGCTCTACTGGATGGAGAGTTTTGCTTGTTTTAATACAGATATACTTATTTAAAACGTAGTAAATCATTTTTTAAATTATATTAAGAGATGTACAATTGTAGATTAAATCATAATACAATACAATACCTGCGAATAAATATCTAATTGTTATCAGCATTGTGTTTACATTTTATGTTTTTTTTAAATTTATAATTTTTATTTTGTCTTAGACAATGGTAATTGAAAATTTTTATTATTTATTTTTTTAAAAAAGCTTTTTAATTATCTTACTATTTGCTTAAATATTATGAAAAAGTTAGTACAGACGTTATTGCAAAAAAAAACTTTAATTGCTAAGTGTTATAAAACATTACTGGAAAAAAACTTTGAAAAATAAAAAAGTAATCATTAAATAAGCTAGCTTGCTCTTTACAGTTAGAAAGCAAATAATAAAAAAGCAAACTAATTGATCATTTTTATTATTATTATAAAGAAGTTATACCTAATGTAAAATTGTTTTATTATACAAACTAATAAAAAGTATAAGCTTTAAACATCACATGATCACTATCTCCCATGCTTGCTCATAACTGTTGTTAGAATAGGCAAAACTCCATACAGTAGTGCCACTCAAAGCAAGACAGAGTAATCAATGCATGCCAGAAGGCTTGTGCATAAAATGTTTAAATAGTGCTTACTCATCCAATATCCCCAAACTAGTTTCTGGCTTGTGGCCTTCATCAGTGAGGAGCCTTGGATCTGAGCTCTCCAAGGCTCCTCACTGATGAAGGCCACAAGCCAGAAACTAGTTTGGGGATAATGGATGAGTAGGCACTAGATAGGGATTTTATGCACAAGTCTTCTGGCATCCATTGATTACTCTGCCTTGCTTTGAGTGACACTACTATATGGAGAGAGTTTTGCCTATTTTAAAAAGTATAAGCAATAGATATTGAAATCAATAATTATTATTTAATATTTATATCTAATAAAATGATAAAAAAAAGTAATTAATTTTTTTCTTTTTCTTATTATTATTATAAAAGATGTGGTATTGGTATAAAAGTAATCTATATTTAATTGTTTTAATGATTAATTTCCTTCACTGTTAAATTATTAAATACTAAATATACGTATGTTAATTATATATCAACCAGCTTCCTTTAAATTAAAAATCCTTCATAGCTAAACGATTTCAGAGAATATTTGTATAATAAAGCCAAAAATAAATATGATCTTGGGAGCATCAAGTTGCAACCACTCATGTTTTTGAACCTTCTGAAGCCAGCATTATTTGTTCAGAGAGAGATGATGTTAAAAGAGAAGTGAAGGAAGCCTATTTAATATCCAATAATAACAATGCCATTAAAAAAGAGCGGCTTGCTTTACTCTCCATAGCATGGAATATTTAGTGATTTGCATATTTGAATATTTTATGTGAACATTTACACGCGATTAAAAAGCATTATTTATCATATATCATCAATTAAATAGCTATGATTATGGGGGTTAAATATTTACCTGAAAGCGCTTAGCTATAAAGGATTTTTAATTTAAAAGAAGCTTTGATTCCTCTTGGAGGCCTTAAAGGAACAGAGCAGGGCAAATTCCTAATGTCCACTCCATACGTTCTTGTCGTTGCAGCTGTTATTACTATGTGATTATTCATATAGTATACGAACATGGATGGGCTGCTCACCAACATGCATTAGCCAGCATGGTGAGTTTATTGGCTTTTTACCTCTGAGTTTAAGATCAAGAAACACCGTGGTCTTTCTTCTCAGTGCCTGATAAGGCAGAATGAATGTTTATGTAAATGATAAATATTTTTCCAATACATATATACAATTATGACAGACAAAAATAAAGCATGGCCCTTATTCCCAGGAGGCTGTAAAGTCACCAACCAAGGCAGCGGTTGGTGGCCGAAGGCGGAGGGTGCTAAGAATCCCCTGATTGCGGACCCAGGCTGCCATTTGATGACGACTTTTTATTTAGGTACTTACAACTGCAGATCACTTTCAAGTGAAGGAAGATTGCAAGAATTAGAAGAACTGTCTTATATTAAATGGGACATTATTGGACTTTGTGAAGTTAGAAGAAAAGGAGAAGAAACAATTGATTTAAAAAGTGGACATATACTCTATTATAAAGGCACACATGTTGGAAATACAAGTGGAGTAGGATTCATTATAAATAAAAAGTGGAAGAACAATATTGTGGAGATTGATGGTGTATCGGACAGTGGCAAGATTAGTTATACAACTTAATAGCAGATACCAAATGCATATAATTCAGGTTTATGCCCCAACAAGTTCTCACAGTGATGAAGTAGTAGAAGATTTTTATATGGATGTACAAAAGGCTTTTGATCAGAGTAAACAACATTTTAAAATTGTTATGGGAGACTTTAATGCTAGAATTGGTAGACAAATGAAAGATGAAATTGCTGTAGGTAATTTTGGTTATGGTAATAGAAATGAGAGAGGACATAGACTTGTGGAGTTTGCAGAAAAAGAAAAACTTTATATTATGAATTTATTTTTTGAGAAAAATGTTAAAAGGAAATGGACATGGAAGCATCCAAATGAAGGTACAGCAGAATTGGATTATATTTTGACTAACAGAAAATACATATTTCAAGATTGTAATGTTCTTAATAAATTTAACACAGGAAGTGATCATTGATTAGTAAGGTGTAAGTTACGTGTTAAGGTAAAACTAGAGAGACAAAAATTATTAAGAAAAACAATATTTACAGTTGATATTCCTAATCTTCGGAAACATTCTAATGAATTTAAATTAGAACTTACAAATAGGTTTCAAGTGTTAGGAGATTTTGAACATGATACAGATTTGAATGAAATTAATATGAAAATAACTGATACACTTTTAAAAACTGCAACAAACATAGCTGGTAGAAAAAAGCAGCAATTGACTAATAAAATTTCTACTGAGACTAGAGAATTTTTGAAGAAAATAAGGAATATGAAGATATACAAAAATGATGTATTAAAAAGAATTGAATATCTCGAATTTTGTAAAATGGTACGGAAAAGAGTTGGAAATGATATAAGAAAGTATAACTGTGAAATAACAAGGAAAGTTGTAGAAGAAAATAAAAGTCTCAAAAATGTTAAACAACATTTTGGTATTGGTAGGAAATTTATATCTGCAATAAGAAAAAAAGATGGAATTATTACTAAAAAGAGAGATGACATCATGAAATTGGTAGAAGATTTTTATCAAGAATTATATAGTAATAAAGAACAAGTACCTCCTATATCTATTACATCTTCTGAATTGCCCAGAATTTTAAATGAAGAAGTGAGACATGCAATTAAGTGTATGAAGAAAGGAAAGGCTCCAGGAAATTATGGAATTATAATTGATATATTAAAAGAAGCAGGTGAAGAAATAGAAACAATTTTAGCAAAGTTATATATCAAATGTCTAAATGATAAAGATGTACCGGAAGATTGGGAGAATGCAGTAATAATATTAATATTTAAAAAAGGTGATAACGAAGATATTAGAAATTACAGACCTATCAGCCTTTTATCAGTTTTATATAAAATTTTTACCAAGATAATTACAACTCGTCTACAGAGAACTTTGAATTTCCACCAACCAAGAGAACAAGCTGGATTTAAAAGTGGTTTTAGTACAATAGATCATATCCAGGTATTGAAAGAAGTCATAGAAAGGACAAACGAATATGAGTTGTCATTATGTTTTGGATTTGTAGATTATGAAAAGGCATTCGATTCTATACACGTTTCTTCAGTGATTAAAGCATTGGATCATCAAGGTACAGATCTAGGATATTGTCATATTTTAAAGAATATTTATAAAAAATCAACAGCAACAATTAGATTACATAATGATACTGGAAAAATCAACATTGAGAAAAGTGTAAGACAAGGTGACTCCATATCTCCAAAACTCTTTACAGCAGTGCTGCAAGAAGTATTTTGTGGATTAAAATGGGAAACTAAAGGAGTGAAAGTAAATGGAGAGTATTTAAGTCATTTAGATTTCGCAGATGATGTAGTTGTTTTTGCAAATAATGCTTCAGAGCTGCAGGAAATGTTGCAGGAGTTAGCAGATGAAAGTAGAAAAGTAGGACTAAAGATAAATGTTAAAAAGACTAAAGTAATGTTTACTCGATTTGCTCAAAATATGAAAATAAGGATTGATTATGAAGAATTAGAAGAAGTTAACAGTTACAAATACCTTGGTCAGATTATTAATACAGATGGAAACATAATGGAGGAAATTAATCATAGAATTAAACTTGGTTGGAGTGCTTTTGGTAGAAATAACTTGATACTAAAAGGAAATATGCCTATGTGTTTGAAAAGGATGGTTTTTAACGTGTTTTACCAGTTCTTACTTATGGATCTGAGACTTGGACACTTAATAGAAGAGCAATACAGAGACTTCAGACAACTCAAAGGAGTATGAAGAGATATATGTTGGGAGTAACAAGAAGAGATCGAAAACGCAATGAATGGGTAAGACAACAAACAGGTGTTACTGATCTTATTGAAAAAGTTAAAAGATTGAAATGGAGTTGGGCTGGACATATTGCTAGAAGAGATGATAATAGATGGACAATTGAAATTTTAAACTGGATTCCAAGAGATTGTAAAAGACCCAGAAAGAGACCACATGTGAGATGGATGGATGAAATAAGAAAATATGCAGGGGTGTTGTGGAGAAGAGAAGCTAAAGATCGGAGAAGATGGATTAAACTTGGAGAGACCTTCATCCTGCAGTGGATTGATAATGGTTGATGATGATGATGATTTATTATTTAATTGTTTTAAGAAAATATAAAATGTTTATCCAATAGAGATGGCCACATATTACATATTGGGGTAATATAGTAAAATCATTAATATGAGAAAACTAGGAAACCAGAAAGTCATATTAATTCATATTACATCTGTACAATGAACAGGAAGTATAATGAGACAAAATAAGTAACTGGCATAAATAGACTAGTGGAATATGATTTAATATCAACAACATTGAAAGCTCAATAATTTTTTTTATTATTCTTTTGTATTAGTTTTTTAATTAATATAAAACATTTTAGAGTTGCATCATTTATATAATAAAATTTTAACAATATATTTGTGAGGATTCCTTAAATAACTATTTAATCAAGAATTGCTGTGCACTATATGACAAAATATAATGGTAGAATATTGAACAATAATGATATTTGAGATGGTATGATGACCAGAACTAGATCAAAAAAGTATAACTCTTAAGATGATTTTCTTTTTCCTGAAATCTATTCTTGTATTTGAAGTATAATAGCATTAAAAAGTTTTCATATATATGCTATTCTGTATATAATATTTAATAAAATTATATCAAGTTTATTGCTAAGATATATAGATTATTAAATAAATGTTTCATAAGAAACAGGCATACTAAAAATTATCTTTTGTTTACCGTTTAATGCTCATTTATTTTTGTTTCTCATATGTCATTAATAGGACATCTTATCATTGGTTATTATCCTTGGTAATATTAGCTTGAACACTTAGAATATGTTTAATTATTATTTTCATTATTATTACTTTAATGTGAAAGCAAATTAGGCACCTATAATTTGATACTTACAAATGCTTGGATAAAGTTTTTTAATTTCTTCATAAATAATTTGATATTCCCTAGAAATCTCACAATAAAATGAAATAAATATTTTAATATGCTTCTAATTTTCCTTCTTTTTAAATTAACTTTATCCTCAGATGAGAATGTATTAATACATAGTTCTATATATTATCACCACAATCCAATTAAGCCTTTTTAATGAGTTTTTTTCTGTTTATAGTTTTAGTAGGAAATTTGACTTGCTCAACATGAACAGCACCCTATTTATCATAATTTTTACAACTTCTAAAGTAGTCACATTTGTAAGATTGAACTTTTTTCTAGTCAGAGATGCCTTGCATGTATATGAGGTTTTCACTCTAGTTTGTTATGGAAGATGAAACAAATAATAATAAATGTTTTTCCATGGGATCCAAATTTTTTACAAGTGTTTAATTAGTTTTAACTTAACTGCAAAAAGTTAACTAAATGTTCTTTATACCAATAAAAGCACTATTCATTTAATTTTGTGCCTTTTTTTGCTCTGGATTAAAACAATGGTATTCATAGAATAAGGTGGGCTACATTTGATGTTATTGATTAGGAAGACGTAACATTAGTGAAAATATTGAATTAATCATTATAAATAGTGTAATAATTAATAATAGGCATTCTAACTCTCGAATTAAAAATCAGAGATAAAGACAGAAGTAAAAAGTAGAAAACAAAGAAAAGAAAATTTTGGAGTCAGAATTATTTGCATGTCATAAAAAAAATAGAAATGTGTTTGCACAAACATACAATCTTATTTTCACTGTAAGTATAGAAAAGTGACCAGTGGAATAAGACAAATAATCAATCTATTAACCTAAATGACAAAAGACAATAATGGAAAGAGATTGAAAAAAAGAATAATGATTAGTTCAAATATTATCAATAATTGTTAGTAAATTAAGAAGACAATTTTTATTTATTTGTCATTCAATCAATGCTAGTAATTTTTTTTAGAATGATTTGACAAATATGCTATTTAAGAAGAATGGAAATTAACTATAGTAAATAAATTCTAGAGTAAGGATACACATATATTAACATTATTTGGATAGATGTGTCATTAATAGCATATAAATCATTGCATAACTAATGTAAAACTATTAAACTGTTTTTTATTGTGATAAACAAGTAAACAATGTATTGCATAAAACTAGAAGAATAAATTTGACTCGGTATTCCAATATATGAACTAATTTATCTGATGCAAAAGTTTAATCAGTCCTAGTATGGACCATTAATTTAAGCAATATCAGTTGACATCGCTTTGTAGAATTATAATTACCAACTACTTTTATATATTTAAGTATAATTTTTATTTTAGGTATAACAATAAGTCTATATATATTTGTAAATGCTATCTTTTTTATCAGTAATGAACAGATAATATATCTTAAGATTTTTATTTATGGTCAACTTTCATTTTTTTAATCAAGATTATTCGGTGATTTATTATATTTTAAAAGTAAGAACAATCGGACATTCATTTTATTGGGTTATTATGGGGATTTGCATATCTAGCTGAATAACTTACAAGTCTATTTTGATTATGGGCAAGGCAAACTAAGACATTAATGACTATTCTATAAAGTTCTTCAATATCAAATTCAAAAATCTTTCTGTGAATTCAGGATAAAAATTATTCCTAAAAACTAAAATTATGTTAATATTTTTTTACATTTAACAGAGCAGCTAATAACTATTTCAAAACTAATTGTTACAAAATATGATTAAATTGCATAATGGATTAGTTTGTCACTTCAAAAATTTTCACTCTTGGCAAACTAACAATGTTGTGGAATTTTTTTTGCAAGATTTTTTTTTGTAATGTATATTTCACATTTTACTTTGAGATATTTGTTAATACAGTTATATAAGAAAAATTGTTTTCATGTTTTATAAGAAATATTATTTTATTGCTTAAGAGTAGCAATCTCAAATTAATGTTAAAATAAATGGCATTTTTTTTAATGGATTTATATAGTATCTATATTTTAGCTTACCAACACCTTGAAGATATTACATTTTATGAAATGCTATCTTTTTTAAAACTATTATGTGACATTATAAGTGTAAAAAATTTTAAGTCTTTGCTATAGATAATCAATATAATTAATATATACTGAATATTTTTAACTATTGAATTTATAAATTGTATAATTATTTAATTATAGAAACATGTTTTTATTAAAAACTTTGGGAAAAAAAATTAACAATTTTTATTATTGATTGTTCTTTATTAAAATTCAGATTGATTATTATAATGCTTTTTAAAAAAATACCTATAATAATTAAAAATATATATATTTTTTTATATTTTATTCAATTATATATATATGTGTGTGTAATTAAGGATAATAGCTTGACAAAAATAAATCTCATTCTGATTCAAACTTATAAACTTTTGAGTTTTTGATCTTTCTGAAGGATGCAAATTTTGAGTTGTCAAAATTATTAGATACCACTAGATGCCCAAAGCTATTAGATTTAGTGACTTGTAAAAATAGATTCATTGAATGTTAGGATGATGTGTAAACTAGAAAATTAAAAAATAACTGTTGTTAGAAATAAAGATTAAGTATAATTCTATGGTCTAAGATGATAAGTGGACAAAAGGATGAAAGAGAATTGCGAAGTTATCATTTTGAGACTAAAAATTAAATAGAATTCTCTGAATCAGAATTATAAGTAAACAAACCATTCACCAAAATAATGTTTAAATTATTCAACCAATCAGTTACTGATGCACTACCACTTAGTAATAATAATTACTATATACAATTGAAATAATGAATCCACTTTTTATTTATCAAGTTCTTAAAAATGCTTTATATTAGATCATGATAACATTAAGAATGAATTGTGAATCTATTCAGTCATCTACTTTTTTATTATTTATATATGATAGATTTTGTGACTAGGTGGCAATACATTAGTTTATTGATGTTTTTGACAAGTGATATATATATATATGCAATTGCCAATTTAACATCATGTGATTTTTGTGTATAGTATATATATATATGATTTTGTGTATAGTATATACACCTGGGTCTCATTTTATGCGGTAGATAGGTTCCACAGAAAACCTGTATTAAAAAAAATCGCACAAAAATAGACTTAATTTCCCTTGAAAAATGGGGGATAGGTGCTGTAATTTTCAGAATTCGCATAAAAGCAAAGCAGCAAGGAAAAATTACTTTAAAATTCGCATTAAAAAAATGAGCAAATAAAGTATGACTAATAAAAAAGTTTAAATATTTGAAAAAAATTAATACAAGACAAACTTTTTTTATTAACTACAGTATTTAATTTTACATTTTTCATACATATTTTAATCATTACTGCTAACGTTCGTTTGTAAACTGGTAAGAAATCTGATTCGATGTGATGTATTGTGGCTTCTCCTTAAACGAAGTCAAGAATCTCTCAGCAATTATGCCCAGAGAAACCTGTTTGCTACTATTTTTATTCGTGATATGATGTACAACTAGCGCCATTTTCAGTCTTGTGCTGTGTTAATGGGTTTCTGATTCTATATTAAAAAAATGAAATCGTGATCAAAACAAAAAGATTATACATTATCATTAGAAAGATTATTTTCAGTTTATAAAATCTTCGTTTTTTATTTTAAAAATCTAAAAGATTATTTATTTCTGTTATACATATATAACAAAATACATTTTAAAAGTTTAAATTTTTTGAATATTTATAGCGATATTTTTATATGTAAGTATAAATCTATTATTAACTCATTAGTATAAATAGGTTATTTACATAGAAGCTAAGTTCTAAATACAGCTTCAGGCATATTCACATTAACTGCTAATATAACGTTCTATTTTTGAAAAGAAAAAAGTATATTTCAAGTGAAAATAACTTATTAATAATTTAAATTTCTTGATATCTAATCAATATAGTGAAATATGAAAGATATTAAGAAGAAACATGAATCGCATAACTTCAAAATCGCATTAAAATAATCCGCATAGACCCAGGTGTATATATGTATGATTTTAGTGATTATAACGATGCTTAAAAAACTAAAGAAGTGATAAAATTCTTCTAAAGCATTTTTTTTTTTCAGGTAGCAAATGTGAAATTTGTTTTATTTAATTTTTGTGCTGTGTTTATATATGGGCAACTTCTAATTTCAATAATTACTCTTATATTTTTTCCTGAAATCATTATATACATCATAATAAATTTATTTTTTAATAAATTGAAAATCTTTTTAATTATTACTCCAATTAAATCTTTAAACTATTTTTCAATCACTAATAGTCATATTTCTAATTATTTGATTTTGCATGTGAAATATCTCCATTTTTCACAGTATCTTTTTTTTAAAAATCTGTTTATAAATTGTATTCTTTCTTTGCTTGTTTTTCTCTATTGCTTGGGATGCTTTAAAATAAGTTTTTTTTTTTTTTGGTCGAGTTAAAAAAATGTGAGTATTTTTGAATACAGAACCACTCACATTATCAAAATCATAATTTTTTTTTATTTCCTAAAATCATATTACAATCTCTCTTGACAAAATTCTCAACTTTAGTTCATAATATCGATCTAATTATAAAATGATTTCTGGATACTTACAGTTATCACCATGAGGATTATTTGATTTCTGTAAATTTTGTTAAAATATTTGAAGAGATTTTCCAAGATATGATTTTCTTGAGATTTTATTGAAAATATTTTTTATTTATTAAAGTACAATTAAAGTTAATTTATTTTTTCTTAATGTGAAGGAATATAAACACAATTTAAGAAAAAGAAATTATGTAATTTGAGTGAACTTAAAATAAAAAAACCATGTTTAATGTAAAGATGAAGTTAATGTGATCAAAGTACAGTAATGTGTCCATGTCTGTAATATTTGATTATAAGCCATAGTATGGATATCAAAATTCATGGGTAATAGCAAAACAATATAATAAGCATTTTGAACATATTTATATAGGTGTATGTATAAATATGTATACATGTTGAAAATATACTATATATATTTAAGTGTGTGTGTATGAACCAAATCTATAAACATTTCGGTACTCTTTTATTTGCTAATTTGCTCAACCATTGCAAAAAATGATAAAAGCAAAGGGTTGCTAAAATATTTATTAACAGCATTTGGTTCATTAATCAAGATCTGAAGTTGTATATAATGATGGAAATATAAAGCTATGTTTTTTATTAGTTTTTCATATTGTGTATGAATAAGAATTTAAAAAATGAAAATTTGTTTTTTATTAATTTCTTTAATTTTTGATTTTTTCTTTAATATGTTTTTGAATCACTGATAATTGAAACTACAGATATTAGGGGACCTACTATACATAGTCAAAACATCTGTATAGCCTTATTTTGCACGCTAAACAAAAAAAAAAAATGTTTTGATAATTAATTAGAAAGATATTTTGCACAAAAAGTTTCTATAGCATTGAAACATTTGAATTTTTAGAATGTGTTGATATTAAGTTATACGTTTGTATAATTTGATTAAATAACTTTTTTAAAATAATAATTGTAAATTAAAATGAATTTTTTTTTTAAGTTTAAAGAAGAAGTTGCTAAAAAATTTAATGCCTCGCCTGATCAACTGTGCCTAATATTTGCAGGGAAAATACTGAAAGATCATGAAACACTTCAATCTCATGGTGAGTAAATATTAAACATATACAAATGTTTGCATGATATATCTATCTGTAAATGTAAAAATTATTTTCCAGATTGGACAAAACTTTAAAATAATTCAAATTTTGCAGTAAACTTCATTTTACATTTAAATAGTATTTTGATCTTTTGGGATTACAATATTTATAATAATTATTTTGCTTCAAACATTTATAACTCAATAACTAAAATATTTTACTGCAGTACCATTATTCCAACATTTGTGAATTCAAAACTTTCTATTTTTCAAATAATTTCTTAAATATACACAAAGGCTTGTTTTCTTCAATGAAAAAATTAAATTGCTAAAAAAATTTGGAGTATATTTTGTAAAAAAGTTGAATTTTATTCAATTTCTCTGTATGTTTGTGTGGATATTATGTATTGATTAACAACTATATGTATTACAATAAAAATAAATAAAAATGTAATTCTATACTAAAAGTTCATTTTTCAAAACAAATGAAAATAGAAAAAATATCTTCTAATGTTAAGCACAGTAATATCAGTCATCTCAATGCCCAGAAATTTATGCTTCAGAAGATTATTATCTTTAAAACACTTTTTTGAAAAAGTTAATTTATTCATATGTTGTTTAATACTTATTGATATGAATTGTGGTTAGCATACAAGGGC
The DNA here is from genome assembly GCA_028023455.1 of Epiperipatus broadwayi. NCBI lineage: Eukaryota > Metazoa > Onychophora > Udeonychophora > Euonychophora > Peripatidae > Epiperipatus > Epiperipatus broadwayi. The sequence continues at coordinate 381,705 of JAQFVV010006544.1, forward strand.
TAAACAAAATTGGAATTCGGAAAATGTTTGAGCACAATCGCTTCACCTATCTTAATATATAAAAACATATGCTCAAAGTATAGTTCCACTTTATTGAAAAAGTTAAATTAGTTTTCTGTTGCAATGTGAAGCATATTTTCTTCATAGTTAAATAAATGTAAATATACTTTGATTTTTTTTTTTTTAATTTTTAAAGTTGTATTTATTAATAAAGTATAATATTACATTATATTTACTTTTTTATAAATTACACTTAAGTTTAATATTGCTTAACTGTGAATTTTGTTATAATTAATAATCTTTTTTTCAAACAAGTACTTGAGTACTTTCTACCATTGAATTTCCAGTCACTTATGGTCACTACACAAATTGTGAAACTTCATACAAAAATAGCACAACTTTTATTACAATATCAAATTTCAGCCATATATGCAGTGTAAAATTTATGTAATTATTTTTTTATTATTATTATAATTATATAAGTTTGCATTTGAATAACTATTCAAACTCATAAAATTTCTGAATTCGAAAACCTTCAAGAAGCCATGATTTTGAAGTAGCAGTATTCAACTTGTATATACATACTCATATAATGCTCTTCCATTTATGATGACCACAAAAGTTGATTTTAAAAAAGAAAAGTAGCAAAAAATATTATAAAGGTTGAAATATTCTTGGGATCAGATAGCAAGGTTTAACTAAATTTAATTATATTTTAATAATAAAATAATATGCTTGTAAAGTGAAAATACATATTGGTACATCTGAAATTTTAATTATAAAAATATTATTTATTTGCTTTGTCTGTTGATTTATTTAATATATTTCTTGTCTTATGTAAAAATACTCTAGTTGTTTATAATATTTCTTTAAAAAAGCTTATTAGCAATAATATTATGTGATTTTAGATACTTATTCATATATCTGCTAATTGATAACATGCATTAGAGGAATAGATAGTTTTATTTATTTATTTTTTAGTCTATCTTGATTATTTTGTGAAGCAAGTAAAACAAATAGATATTCTAAGAAATTCTAGGGAATCTACCTTTGGTCAAAAGACATAAAAATGAATAAGTTTCTGTAGATTGCATCAAAAAGAAAAGCGGAATGTATTTAAACTAATATATGAAGAAAGTTACTGTCTTTATTAGTGTTGTTTTGTTTTGCATAGTAAAGTGAGTTTCAATTCTTTTAATGTAATGTGAATTTTATTTGTGTATTTTATATATATATATTGTGACGGAGCAGTCCGTATCAATCATTGTTTAAACCAAGAAATAAATAAAGCAATAAAACTAACTTTCACTGATCAAAGTTAAATCTAGTCATTTAAAAATTATTTAAAAAGAGTATGTGTATTAAAACATATACTCGGTTATATTTAAATAGGTCATTTTAATTTTTTTTGTTTATAGAATTGATTTATTTTAAAATGGTTTACTGTCACCGCTCGTTTTTAATCAATTTGATTAAAAACAGGCAAGCTTGCTATTACATTCCTGGTGCTTTTATTTTAATCATTTTTAAAGTTAATTCTAAAAGCGGATATTTAATTTTGTGTTATTATTTTAGTTACAATAATCCCTGGTTGGAATTCTTAAATTATATTGAGCGGGAAATTAATATTTACCCTGCATGAGGCATAGAATTTGACAATAAAGAAAGTTTTTCGCGGGAAATGTAGGGAGGTAAATATAGCCCGCACGTTTTCAAAAAGAGGGTTCAGCTTCTGATTTCTAAGAGGCATTCTGATTAATCTATGGAACTTCATATTAATCGCAGTTTGAACATTTCAGAGATTTTTCAAATTTGCCTTAGTGATGCCATAAAACTCTAACCTAAGCCGGATCCCCAATTTGACTCAACACTTGCCTTTGTCATAAAGAGAAGTCGCCTGAAAGATGATCTATTATTAAAAGTATGCACTTGTCAGAAAATTACTAGAACTCTGCCTTATCGTAAGATAATCTTTTTCTTATTTTAGCCAGGGTAAATAAGTTGCGTTTAATTAAATCTCCACTCAATCTAATGATAATTGTGTTATAAAGTTGTATTAATTATTTTAATTACTTATTATCTGTATTTACTTTTTCTAATATTTAAAGTATGTCTTGGTATCTTAGTTTTAAGATTCCAAGTTTGTTTTTATTTTTTGTTTATCAGAGGGTGCATTGTGAGATTGTATTTTATATGTTTAATATATGCTTAATTATTTCACTATCTATTGCTAAATGCTTTGGCAGTTTTCGTAATTTTTTTATTTACTCACCTGACCTTAGTGGTTATTGTAAAATAATTAATTTTAAATACATTTGGTTTGCGCTTTTTGCAAATAACAAAATCTTTTTTCTGGCTATTTATCAGCTTATAAAATCAGTAGTTAGAATGCTTCTGATCGATCGTCCATGCTGGTTTCATTGATTTCCTACAAAATCATAACTGTTGTCATATCTTTGAATCAGGAAGCTAGAGTTGTTGTTTTTTTTTTTTTTTAATTTTATAAATTGTCAGCAGGAAGATATTATCCTATCCATTTCTTATATTTTTAGGTGAGAGAATTTTGCTGCCAAAATGTTTTAAGTCTTTATGTTTGCCGTACTCTTGTGCACTCTGTGGTAAATAATGCGTATGCTAATATGTCACTTTTGTATTCGTGGCTAGATTTCTCTACACTATTGTCCAACTTTTAATAAAATTATCAAATTGTTTAAATTTATTTGGCTGACGTTTGTCTTGGTACTTTTATTTCTCAATTGTCTAAACAATCCATAAGATATCTTGTTTCTCCCTGAGTTTAGTTCTGCGCATTTCGGTTCGCATATCCTGTCCACCCTTAAAATAAAAGTCTAGTTGATGTGATGTGATGTGTTGTATTATGGCTTCTCCTTAAACGAAGTCAAGAATATCTCAGCAATTATGCCCAGATAAAACTGTTAGCCACTTTCTTTTACATTCCCCACTCTAAATTTACCCATAATCTGCTCTATCCCATTTCCACAACATAATTTTTGTCAACTCTATAACCTTTATATCTAAATCCCCCTTATCTTTTCCCAAACCCAGCATAAAAACCAATAATTCACTTTCTGTATAATCACTCTTTTCATATTTATTTTTCCACAACTTCATTATTTGTACCCTTTCTGTTTTCAAACATTTACATTCAATTAACAAATGCCTAATATTTTCAATTCCTTCCTTACATAATTTACAAAATAAATCACCCATATTTTTCCATTTACATGTATATTCTTTTGTAGCTAAAGATCCCTTGTGGTCAGTATATGCGAATCTAGAAAGCTTTCGTCCGTTACAATATATATATATATATTTCTTCAAATCTTTTCCAAAAATTTTATATTTTCCTATTAGTGCTTAATTCAGATTCTTTTTCTTGTTTCAATACAATGCCAAATTATAAGGGGACTCTTTAAATTGTCATGACTTTAGACTATTATTTTGGCATCAGATGAATCATGAGTTCGGTTGTTATAGAAGTATATTTCTTTATCACTGGAAAGGGGCACCTTATACTACATAAATTCTGATTCTTAATTGTTGCAGTAATAGTAAAGATGGATTGCACTTAGAAAAACAAGGAAGTGAAGTTTTAGGGAGTTTGATTTATAAAGAATATAGTTCAGCAAACCTATAAAGGGAGGTGGGGTTTTAAGTGGCAGTGTTATCAGAAAGAAGAATGTATAGAATATAAGTAATAATCAAAGGGTAGCTGATTTAGATATGAATGTAGATGTGGAGAGGGAATGGGTCTGTAAAATTAATGGTATCAAGTTATTTATAAATGTAATGGAGAATAAGGAGTCAAAAGAATTTATAAAAGAGGAGTTAGGAAAGAAGAAATTATTAAAATTGAGTATTTGAATATGCAAGGTGGTAGGAGACCAGAAATGTGGCTGGAATTAAACAAAGCAATTAAAAATGAAGAGCTTGAGGTATTAACAGTAGTGGAAACACATCTAAGAGAAGAAGAACCTATTCTGAAAGACTTGGTATGGCAGGGAATAAATAGAAAAGAAAAAGAAAAAAGGGATGGTGGTATAGGAGTTATGTCAAAAAAATATTTAAATACTGTTTAATGTCAAGAACATTGTGGTTTGAGATAAGGTTAGGAAGACAAGAATGGAAGTGGCTATAGTATATATAGCCACTGGAGATAGTCAAACTATAATGGAGTGGAACAGTAGCATATGTGAATGTTTAGTTAAGGATATAGAGAGTTTCAAAGAAAAGGGGAAGAGAATAATGATTATAGGGGATATGAATGGGCATATTGAAGAAATTGATGATGTAAGTGATAAGAATGGACAGCTTTTGAAGAGTTTTTGTCACAGAGTGAATTTGATCATTGGAAATTTATTGAATATTTATGAGGGACAATACACATGTTCTAGAAATAATATATTCCACACAATAGATTATGTATTAGTAGAGAAAGAGGGAATGAATAAAGTACGGAAAATTAAAGTGTTTAATAATGAAGCTAGAGTATGTAACAGTGATCATAACTTCTTTATAATAGAAATGGTTAGTAATGTGATGAAAAATAGTAATAAAAGTAGAAAGAATAGTGAAAGATGTGGATGGAAAGTGAATGATGAGAATAAGTTAGAAGTCTATAAAATAAAAGTTGAAGAAACCATGGAAGAGTTGGTTGGGGATGAGTATAAAGACTGCTGTGGTGAAATAGAAAAAGTGGTAAATAGGGTTTTAGGTGAGAATATTCAGAAGAATAAAAGTAATAGCAAAGTGAGAGTTAATAAAAGTGTAAAAGAGAGGAAAGAAACATACAGAAGTATGATATTAAGAACAAAGAAAATGAAAATGATATTAATACTAAATGGGAAAAGTACTTAGAAAAAAAGAAGTTGGCTAAAATAGGTAATTATAGAGAGAGAATGAAATTGAATAGTAAACTGTTGGAAGATATTAATAAAAGTGGAAGAGATGGGAGTAAAAAAATTTGTAAATACATTAAAAGAAGCAATGTAGAGGAAAGAGAATTAGTATTACTAGATGATGAGGGAATAGAGTGTAATTGTAGAGAAGAATTAGAGATAGTCTTAAATAAGTATGTAGTGGATACAGAAAAGATGTTAGATGTGGACAGAATGATAGTAAACATGAGACTATATAGTAATAGGAATATACGATTATCAGAAAATGGACTGAATGAGGCAAGTAAGAAATTGAAAGGTGGAAAGGGAAGAGGTTTGGATGGATGGGCAGCAGAGATGGTAATGAATTTTAGGGCACAAGTCAAAATTAAAACCATTTTATGTTTTAAGAAGATGGCACAGAAGAGAGATTTTCCAGATAGTTGGAGTAATACAAGAGTAGGACTTATTTAAAGGAAGGGTAAGGATCATAGAAAGTTAAACAATTATAGACCGATAGTGGTAATGTCAGTACTATATAAAGTTTTTTCATATGGTGGCTGGAAGGGTTGCAAAATTAAAACCATTATGTTTTAATAAGATGGCACAGAAGAGAGATTTTCCAGATAGTTGGAGTAATACAAGAGTAAGACTTGTATAAAGGGAAGGATAAGGATCATAGAAAGTTAAGCAATTATAGACTGATAGCGGTAATGTCAGTGCTATATAAAGTTCTCTCATATGGTGGCTGGAAGGGTTGCAAAATGGATGGAAGAAAATAATATAATGGGATATGAGTAGAAATACAGGTAGACTGTTATATATGGTTTTTATAGATATAGAGAAGGCGTATGATTGAGTAAATAGAAATAGATTATGGGTAAGTTTAGTAAATTTGGGATTGGATGGAGCTTTAGTGGATATGAGAATAATTACTATACATATCAATTAGGGAATATAGAATCAGTTAAAGTTAAAAATGGGGTAGGACTAAGGCAAGGATTTCCTCTGTCACATATTTTGTGTTTGTTGTATTTGAAAGAAATGGAGAGAGCAATAGGAGGACTAGGAAGAGGGGTAGAGATATATACATTGCTGGGTCTTTTATTTGTGGATGATGTTTTTTTGTGTGCAGAAAGAAGGGAGGGTATGGAAGTTATGCTGAGGATATGCGCAAAGATGGATAAAGAGATGGGGATTAAATTTAGTGAAGAAAAATCAAAAGTAATGATGATTAATACTGGGGAAAGAGAAGACAAAGAATTTTTACTGGGGTAAAGAAAGTTAAGTGTGGTGAATAAATATAACTATTTGGGAATCATCTTAAGTAATCGGAAAAATTGGCTTGGATGAATGGGAGAAAAAATTGATAAATGAAGCAAAGAAAAGAAAGGGATTGATAAAGAAATTAATAGTGTTCTCGTATAATAAATATGATGTAGCTAGAATTGTATGGAAGGGAGTTTGATAGTAGCAGGGTTAACATGTGGTAATGATGCATTATGTGTTAGTAAAGGGGTGTTAGATTACTTAGAAAAAGTACATAGAGAAGTAGGAAGACATGCATTAGATGCAGAAGTGTGGATGACAAAGGAGGCAATTCAAGGAGAAATGGAATGGGATGGTCAAGTTTTATATGAGAGATGCAAAAAGCAAAATAAAAATGTTTAATAGATTGCAGTTTATGGATAATAAAAGAATAGCCAAAATAGTATTTAATTGGGTTATGAATAAAGGGCAGGCAACAAGATGGGCGAGAAAGGTAATGCAATATGCAGAAGATTTAGATAAAGAATTTATATCAGTATACTTATACAAAAGGTGGAATGATGGAGTTAGGAGAATTGTTGAGTGTTGTAGTGTTTAGGAATTGGATAGAAGAGTAGATCCATTAATAAAGAATAGGTAGATGGAGAGCAAAATGAGTTTAAATACTTATAGAAGTAAACAGAATATTAGGTGTGAATTAATTTATGGTAATAGCAAGGAAAGTAGTTTACTGTTTAAGGCTCGAACGGGATCTTTAGCAATAAGGGAATATACACATAAATGGAAAAATATGGGTGATTTAGTCTGTAAGTTGTGTAAGGAAGGCATAGAAAATATTAGGCATCTGTTAATTGAATGTAAATGTCTGAAAGCAGAAAGGGACAAATAATGAAGTTGGGGAAGAATAAATATGAACAAAGTGATTATACAGAAAGTAGCTTATTGGTTTTTATGCTAGGTTGGGAAAAGATAAGGGGATTTTAGATATAAAGGTCATGGAGTTAACAAAAATTATGTTGTGGAAATGGGCTGGAGCAGGATAGAGAAGAGTATGGGAAAACTTGGGGTGGGGAATGGCAAGGGAAGTCAAAGTGGCTAACAGGTTTCTCTGAACATAACTACTGAGAGATTCCTGACTCCGTATAAGAAGTCACAGTGTATCACATCACATATGATTGTGTAAAACGAAACAGCTTGAAAAAATTCCATTGAGAAATGGAAGCTGGATTGATGTATTAAATAATTTTTTTTATTTATAGTTTGTCTATTTCATTTTGTTTTAAATTATTTTTAATTTTATTTTTAGTATAGGCACACATATAGCATCGTATACATTTGTTACTTAATTTATAAGACCTTTTTATTAAACATCTTTTTTTAATGCAATTTTGTAAAGTAACTAATTTGAGTTGCTATTGGATTTGTTCTGTTACATACAATTTTTTTTTATGTCCTATTTAGTTTTCAATATTTTTTTTCACTAGCCTATTATATATTTGTTAATAACTGCCACATATGTTTCAAAAGATAGAAATATTATATATTATTGATGTTTTTTTTTTGCTCATTTGACTTTTAGCATTTTTTAATTTATTCAAATCATCCAATATATTTCTCAGTCAAATACTGCAAAAGCTGAGTATTAAATAGTAAGAAATGAATATGAATCTTGCAATATCTTGGATCGTAAACATATGAAAATGTACACATATTTATACATTTATTTATTTGACACATGATTTTTTTTTCTAGTTAACTGATTGGAGTAATCATTATCAAGCAGTCTACAAATTCTAAGCAGGAGGCGGATATATTCATAACTATTAAATCCGTCAATTCTGTTATTGTAAGCTGGATAATGTTTAACTATATGTAATTCAATCATGTATGTACCATAAAATGCAACAATCTTGTAATAAACAGATAAATATTTTACAAAATAAAATTACCATGATTTAATAACATAATTTCAATGATATATTTTACTTCTAATGAAAATTTTTAAAAGTTAAATTTGTTAGTGTAGGATCGCTGTTGTCTTTTTTTACTATTCAGAATTTTATTATTATTCTAATATAACTTTTTATTTCAGGTATAAAAGATGGACTTACTGTGCATTTAGTTATTAAATCTGCCAATAGGGTAAGTTTTCTATTAAAATATATTTTTAAATTTTGGAAAAAATGCATGGCATCATTACTTTAGGTTCACAGTTGATCATATTGTATTTTTAATTGCAGTTTGAAATTATTTGCCTCATTTAAACTGACAGTCGAGATTCTTTTTTTTTTTTTTATGTTACACATCATCCTGCATTTTCCAGTATTTTTTTAAATTATTTCTATAGACATTATAGCTTTTTTTTTTTGTGCATAGTAAATGTAAAAATTTCTTTAGAAGTTTACCTTTTATATATAAAATAATTGAACTAGAGAGATTTCTAAAAGTAGTGGCATTAAATTATTTAATAGTAATCATATGGACTTGAGTTTTATAAAATTTTATGATTTTATTCACTGGTAACAGATTTCTGTAGATTATACATTTTATGATTTTATTCCCTGATAGGAGAATGTTTTATATTGTAATATATTTTTTAGTAATCATGTTTTTCATTTTGTATATTTTAAGCTCTCATTTTCTTTATACTGCTTTATAGTAAATATAATATATGCAATATTAGAAATATATAAATTATTGAGATTGCATTATTAGGAATGGTTTGTAGAAAATAATAGCAATCTTTAAAATGTTAGTAATTAAATGTTTGCAGAAAATTGTTCTCTATTTATATACTGAACAGTGATAAAGCGATGATAAAGATATATGTAAGAGAATGTGACTTGGGCCAACTGATGAACACGAAATGTGCACCTTGGGGATCATATATCTTTTTCATGTGTCATCGGCCATATGTTTATAATTGCACCCTTCCACAAGGTGTTAAAGGCAGATAGAAACCAGTTTCTACCTTGCATGAAAGTGGTGTATTGAAAATTACACTACAGAAATATTATTTATTAAAATGGACGAACTATAGTATAATGAATGACTAATAAAAAAATATTAATGAATGTGTAGTAATTCTGAAAATTTATTATTATTCTTTATTTATTGTTTAACATGTATAGTAATTGATTTCACAAACAATAGCTTATACATATTTAGTAATTTGACTAAGGTACAAAGAATTTTCTATATAGGTACCCAATTTAAAAGAAATACTTTACCTTAAGTTTTCATGAAAGTTATATATTTAAAGGCCTCATGATGTAGTGGTAAAGGATCTCTGCTTGTTATACACCAGGGTCTCTTTTTACGCGGACTTATTCAACACGATTTTGAAGTTACACGAATCATGTTTCATCGGAAGTCGATCTCCGATAATGCGCTATTACTTTAAATAATAAATTTTGCGCACTTACATTATATTGAAAGTAATAGCACATTATTGGAATTCGACTTTAATCTTAGTAATTTCAATATTTTCAGTGCTTTATAATAGTAAGATTTTATGCAATAATGAAATTAAAATCATGATTTCCACATTTTATGTATACACCCATTAAATTTTACAAGATTATAATGTAAATTTGTTCAGACATTGTGCGTATTAATTTTGCATTTTAAATCTCATTCTGTTTTTGCTTTTTAAAAAAGAACGTAATCAATTATTATTTTCTTATTAATGACACTACTAAGCATTAACGTGCTCTTAAATTCCAACAAGAGCTAAATGGTTGTATGTCTGGATATCGCGAGCTTCATAAACAATTAATAAAATCATCATCTCAAAGATTAATTACTAATTACGTTGTCACTAGAAAACCATTGATACAACATGAGTGTGAAGCTGGCGTTAGTTGTATTTCCTCGTGAAAAATTTGATTTTTTACCAGTTTACAAACGAACGTGTTTTTCGGCAAATAGCAATAATAATTAAAACGTGTATAAAAAAATGTAAATTACTGTACTGTAAATTATGCCTAAAAATATATTATTTTGAATAAAATTAAATATTATAGTTAAAAAAAGTTTGTCTTGTATCAATTTTTTTCAAATTTGAAATTTTTTATTAGTCATATTTTATTTCCTTATTTTTTTTTTTTTTTGCGTGAATTTTAAAGTAATTTTACGTTGGTGCTTTGCTTTTACACGAATTTTGAAAAATCACAGACCGCATCCCCCCTTTTTCAATGTAAGTTACGTCTATTTTTGCGCGATTTCATTTGCGCGTGTTTTCTATTGCGTAAAACGAGACCCAGGTGTACCTAGATTTGGATTTGAATCTGATCGAAGTTAACTTAAAATTTTTTTTCAGCAGAATTGGGTTTTTTTTTTTTAGATAATTAACCAGCAATCAACTCTATCTAAATCCATTATTAGTTTTTAAATAGATATCTACTTATTTTTAATTGGAGGGTAAAAATGGTTAAAAAAAACCCTTCTAATCTCTCATCCTGCATTTGGCAATTTGGTGACTGTTCTTCTTTAAAAGGCTTTGCAAGAGCTGTGTGCACTATAGTGAACTATTTAATGGCTGTTTTACTTTACCTATACATATATTTTAAATTCAATTTATAGTTGTATTTATATTTATAAAATTATATTTACTTCAATAGAAAGAAATATTTTTTAAATTATTTATTTTGGAAAATTCAAGTTTATTTTAAATCCTTATTAAATATTATTATTATTATTTCACTTCTAAGTCAATGTCAAAATTATCTTTATACATATGCAAATTGAAATTTTATTAATAACTTAATGATTTGTTCATTAAGTCTTAACAATTTTTGATTTTCTTTTTTTAAGGCACAAGAACAAGCAGCTGGTCGTGCAGCAACTGTAAGTACTTGAAAACTTTTTTATATACATATTCATTTGATGAATATCTTTAATATTTTTACTGAAAAGTATATTCTTTTCCTAAAAGATGGTTCTATATTCTTTATCACACCACTTGTCTATAGTGGCTTTTTTTTTTTTTTAAATTATCCTATTTTTAAAGTAATATGGGTTTTTTTTTTTTTCATCGACTTTTCAAATCAATTACAATTTTAGTAAAACCTCTTATAATTTTTTTTTTTTTAAGGAATATATTCAATTTTTTTTTTTTTTTAACCTTGATAATAGATCCAGTCTTATTTTTCATACATTATTTGTTAAACAGCCATTTTAGTGAATAGTCCACTGCAGGGTAAAGATCTCTGCAACAATTCGTCTTAGAGAAGCGGTAAAGCAGAAGGCACTATTCAACAGGCTTGCCAATTGTCGGATTATAAAGGTTTAAACCATTTGCCATTTTTGTGTTAAGCCCATTATCTGACTAATATGGACTGGTTAACTAAGTTGGCTATCAGCTATCTGAGAGAAAAATTCCAAGACTTTTAAAAAGAATTTTACGTAGTTCAAATTAGTTCATAGATATGATAGAGGGATATTTATCTTTCTATCACTAGATCCTTCACAAATTATCTTTTTTATATATTTTTTTAAAATTAATTTTGGTTATTTTTCAATATTGTTTATCTTTCTTTTTTTTTAATTCATTTTTTTAAGGAAAGATATTACATATTTTGTGTTTTTTTAAGCATTTTATATGTATTAAATTAAAGCATGATGACTAATGAATTTTTAAACAAAAGAATGGCATCATTTATTAAAAAAATTTGTAAACTGATTTGCTAAATTATTATTGTTTCTAAAAAGCTCATCAGATCACTAGTCAAAAACACGTCCAACCAAAAGAATTTATTTTTGTAGTATAACTAAAATTATAAAATCTCCGCATTCACAATGTGTTTGTTTCTATCATAAATTTTAATTGAAGTGTTAATGTATTTGATTTTATTGAGTATAACTTACTGAACCATTAAAATAACTTTATATAAAAATTTTAATTGAAATGTTAATGATTTTAATTTTATTGAATATAATTTACTGAACCATTAAAATATCTTTATATAAACTCTTTTCTAGAATATTTAATATAATGAAGAAATGACTAGATTATGTAGTAAAATAAATTGAGTGATATTTATGGATTTTTAAACAAAAGTACAACATCTCTAATAAGTGGTATCTTATTAAGCTGATTTATTCTTTTGGTTGTATGTTTGCATTTATCCATTGGCAACTGTTATGTTTCTAATTAGACGCTAAATTGATTTAGAAAAATATCTTTACCTTCAGTCATGCACTTTACTCATGACTGGAAGGTATTGTTTCTTTATAATATTACATAAGTAGGTTGTGCTATATAAATAATGGAATATTTATTCAAAATATCTTGCATAATTTTTTTGATCAGTAGTGATTTTCTTTCATTAAAAATCAATTACGTCTTTAATTTTATTTTGATTCTGCTTATTCATGATATAGTTTCTCATACCTTGTTTACAATATTGTATTACTCTTCATGTATACAGTACTTTTCAACACATGCTTATATAGAACACGGGCATTATGATACAACCATTCAAAAGGTATGAAATATTTGACAGATCACGAGTAAAAAAAAATAATAATAATAATAACAACAACAACGACGACGGCGGCGACGACGACGACGTAATGCAAAGGACATATCTACATTTAATTACATTTGAATCAACACGTTCCCTTAAAACAGATTTGCTTTTTGTTTTTTATTTGTAAACTTTTGAGGGGGAAAAAACTGGCATTACTTTCACTTACATTTCAAAAAACACGATTGAATGAGTTAATGTGATTCACTGAAAATAAGATTTGACAGTGTTAGAGAGGGCATTTGAAGCAGAAAAAAATGACATTAATATACTGGGAAACAATATAAATGTGTAAAATTTACTTCATAATTTATTTATAAATTGCAAAATTTTAATTTTTCATTTGTTTATTAATATTTTTGGATAGCATATAAATGAAATAATGGGTGTTTATCAATGAATGTGACAATTCCTTTATATTTTAGATATTTGAGATTTCATTTTCTATATGAGTGTTAAATAATTTTATAAAAATATTGATTTTGCATATCATTATTTAATTATTTTTATGACAGAAACATGAATGCTTAGCTTTCATGTCTTAAAAATAAATACAGTGATCATACTACGCTTATAATATTTTGATTTTTTCTGTTTGGATGATTGCATTTGACTGTTGGCCATGACTGTCTTTCACAATTTTTTGGTCAGCAATATATAAATTTTATGTAAAGGATCTTTCAGTGTTATGTATTTTATTTGCCTATATATTATGTCGTTTTTAGTTTTTAATTTATAATTCGTAATAAATTTCATTACTTTGAGACTAGTGAATTGTAGTGAAGATAAGAAAATCATGTAAGATACTACAATTATTGAGAAAAACAAGAGTTCTAAAAAAACATCTAGAAAACTTTAGCTGTATTTTTATATTGGACTATTTCCATCATCTAATATGTGTGTTGAATGTCTTTAGAAAAGTTTAATTTTTAGTTAAATATTCCAAATGCATTCAACTGTTAGTAATATCACAGCAAACAGGTTAGTATATGCACCAACTGTTAGTAATATCACAGCAAACAAATGTTAATAATATCACAGCAAACAGGTTAGTATATGCACTAACTGTTAGTAATATCACAGCAAACAGGTTAGTATATGCACCTGTTTGCTGTGATATTACTAACAGTTAGTGCATATACTAACCTGTTTGCTGTGATATTATTAACATTTGTTTGCTGTGATATTACTAACAGTTGGTGCATATACTAACCTGTTTGCTGTGATATTACTAACAGTTGAATGCATTTGGAATATTTAACTAAAAATTAAACTTTTCTAAAGACATTCAACACACATATTAGATGATGGAAATAGTCCAATATAAAAATACAGCTAGAACACCATCATCACAAACCTTCAGAAAAACATCTAGAAAACTTGTTTTTATGTTAAAGTGAAATATATTACTAAGAGTTTACTATTATTACAGTATATATAAAAACTGAAGATGCATAAAAGATCTGGTTGCAAACTACATGAACAGTTTTATGTTTCAAGCAGTTATGATCAAAGAAAAGTCTTTGTATTAAATTGTAGTATATTTTGATCTATATGTGAAAATAATTAATTGTATTTTGGAAGTTAACAACATAATGATATGTAGATTGGAATTTTACTACCCATTGTTCCCTTTTTTGAATAATAATTCTTGACATTTTTTCATCAGAAACATATTCACACGATATCAACATTGCAGAAATGTCTGCAAAAGATCTATATGGGTTTTTTTTACCCCAGTTGTGTAAAATCTCTGGGTGTAAATATTAGTAATAGCAGGAAAACTGAAACTTTTTTATGCACTTGAAATACTGTATTATTATTAAATATTTGAATTGAACTGATGGTTTTGATTTTATAACAGTCTTCTTCAGAATTTTTGACATTTCTTATAATATAGTTTAAACTTGAAGAGTGATCATTAGTACTCTAGTACATCATTTACAGATTTGTTGCTGTATAATACATCAAGAATTCTGACTGTTCACGTGTTTACCATTTCATATGCTTACACAGGCTGTTAATAACAGTAGCAAACTTCATACATTAGTGCCACTAAATGCAAATCTTAGTAATCAATGGATGCAAGAAGGTTTGTGCATAAAATCCATTTCTAGTTCCTACTGATCCAAGCTAGAAAGTAATCTGAAGATATTGAATGAGTAGGTACTAGATAGGGATTTTATGCAAAAACTTTCTTGCATCCATGGATTAAGATTTCGATGGCACCAATGTATGGAGAGTTTGCTACTGTTAATTCTAATTATTATAACATTATTCAATTTTATTTATCTAATTACTATATTTTTTGGAAATTTAATGTTATTTTCATGCTGATGTTTATGTTTGTTGGTTATATCTTCATTTTTACAATTCCTTTGGGATGAACAATTTTCTTTTGATTATTTATTTATATTAATTTCAGAATATGAATGTGACTGAATATGATTTGCCTAGACTATTTCTCTATTACATTTGGTATACAAAGTTCGGCCAATAGTTTGGGAAGTTAGTTACGTTACATTATTCTGCAATTTCCTGAGCAACTTCTGTCACTATATTTACTTGTCACCTAATTATTCTGTGATTAACTTTATTAAGAAAATATTTATTAGGTGATTTTTCCATTACAATTTATAATAATTTGATTTCATTTACTTATAGATGCAAATATTGAAAGTTTTAGCAGGTTTTTCTGCATATTATTTTAGAATAATACATAAAAAAGCTCATTAAAACTTTTAATATAATGTAAATTATAAATAAAATAAAAAAACATTACATTTAATTTATAGTATAATTTTTTTTTAAATTTTTCTTTGCTATATAATGTTGCTGCATATAATGATTTGTAATACATTCACACTGTTTTACTGAAAAAGTCAGTATAATATTGAAAAAAGCTTTTTTATATTAATATATTTGTTGTAAAATCTTTTTCAATTTCATTTATTTATCTTGTATATATATGCAGTATATGTACAAGTGTACTCTGGCTCATTAATCTCTAGTCCAAACCTAAATATAACCATTCAATTTACATTTATACACATATATTTTATAACTATGATTCAATATAATTAAATTGCTTGATGAAGTAATTGCTCATTAAATAAACATAACTCATTTATTTTTGTTAAAATTTTCATTAGATCTTTACCATGGCAGTCGTACTTTTAATCAACAAATATTTTTTATTTAAAGGAAACAAATCATTATTTTCAACCTAATTGGTTAATTGAGATAAACTAGATTAGTGTATATTAACAAAATTAATATTATATAATAATAATATGAATTATTTAAAATTGTGTGATGTGTTGATGAAAGAAAACTCGAGAGTTGCATTATACCTGAAAGTTTAAAGAATTTTTGAGCTTTTTCTTATATGCAATCTTTATCTGTAGGGAAATAATACAATCTTTCCTTGATTTATATTTTGTATCATTAATTTTTTAAAATCTTTCTGGCTGAGAAATGAAAACATCAACAACAAATCAGTTACAGTCATTTAGCAAATAGTAATTAGTGTTTTTCTTTAGGTTTTTTTTTCTTAATTCTTTTTTCTTTAGTTAATGCACAGGTTTAATTGTTTTATCTTTAGTTAATGCACAGGTTTAATGTTTGGACAATTGTTTTTCTCTCAGAACTTTTTTTTTTATATTGATCAAATAGGTTTTCAGACTACTACTGATATCATAATAGATAAAACAAGCGATCATCCTCATTTTTTATCATTATTATTATTAATTTATATTAAACAACTTATATTACATTGTAAATTTTATAGATTTGTCTATTTATATTTATCTAATAATTTCATTTGTAATTTTATTAAATGAAAAAAAAATTTAGTATTTATTTTGTTTGTTTTATTTTATGTAAAAAAAAAAAAAAAGAAAAGAAAACATTTCAATAACTCATTTATCAACCAAATTTGAATGATTAACAATATTCACAATATTATTTTGTTTGTAGTTATTTAATAATAATAAAAACATTTAAGTTCGACATGTAGCCAATCCTGTTTTAAATAAATGTCACAGTAATATATGAACAATATATGAAAATTTTTTCGTTAAATATGTTTAAATTTGAAGTGTTGGGTGCATGTGTGTTTCTCAAACTTAATAATTTAACAATTTTAGAATCTATTTGGAAATAAATAATTATTAGTATCAAATTTAAAAAAAAATGAAAAAATTACTCTTGGAATTAAATATTTCTAATAATTTGTATGTGCTGTAATATATTTGTTTATTATTGTTTATAATCTTTGACTTGGCTGCATAGTTGTATTAATCTTTTATTACAAATGCACATCGAATAAACTTTTTAAGTGTTGGTAAAATCAGTTGTATTGATATATGAAGTATCGTATTTTTTTTTTATAAAATTGTTTTTAGTATTTTTTGTTTTATTTAATAAATAAATTAGTTTGTTATACTGTTTTTTAGGGAATTCCAGCAGGTACAGCTAACATAGGTGCTTCACCATTTGGATTAGGTAGTCTGGGAGGTTTATCTGGCTTAGGAAACCTGGGAGCAGGCTCAGGTAATAATCATTTTATTTTTTTTTATATTTTACATCAAGAAGTACAACCATAGTTTTGATGTAATATAGATAATTTATGAACCTTTGCATTTAATGCTCAATTAAATATATTTATTAATATGTTAGTAAAATTACATAAATATGTATTTTCACAAAATATTGACAGAAATTGAAATAAAAAAAATTTATTTTTGTCATTTATTCTCTTTTTCTTTAAAAAAATATTTTGAAGCTAAGTATTAATATTAATACCATATTACTTTGAATATAAGACATCTCTGAATTTACGACGCAGTAGGAGTTTAAGCCTGAAAAATTGGGAAAAAAATTATCCCCCGAATTTAAAAGATGCATATATGTACTTAAATAGGAAACTAATATAAATACAATAAACTCACCTAATTTATTGAGAATGTTCTTTAGATATACGGTACTTTCTTTCTACATCTTAACTTTCAGAACTTGAATTCTCATCTTCACTATTCCATCAAGTACATCATCTTCAGGCCATTTAAATTGAGGCTGAACATTATAATTTCTTTGTCAATTTGCTTTCATGTATAGTACATTTTTCTATTAAAATCTGAATCTTCTAAAAAACGAAGACATCTGAATTGTCAATATCAGCAAAATAACTTTAAAAGATTCTAAAACATTTGTTTTCACTTTGAAAATCAAAAAGAAGCTATCGGAACCATCAGAATTTTGACAGGCATTTTTTTGTGGAGAGAACAGCAATTAGCGCTTTGGAAGGCAAACTCTTATATCATTGTTATATTGATTTGTTAATTGTAAAATTATCCTAAAGGTTATTCGGTAAACTTTTCTTGATAAAATAATGGTAAAATCGGCAAAACAACATTAAAAGATTCTAAAACATTCGTTTTCACTTTAAAAATCAAAATGAAAATATCAGGATTGTTAACGTCTGCAAAGTAATGTTAAAAGATTCTAAAACATTTGTTCTCACTTTAAAAATCAAAACGAAAACATCCGAACTCAAAATTTTGACAGGCACTCTCTTATGGAGAGAACAACAATCAACCAATCAGTGCCTGGAAGGCAGGTTCTTATCTCGTTATATTGATTTGTTAGTTGTAAAAATATTCTAAATGTTATTCGGTAAACTTTTCTTTATAAAATACTGATAAAATCAGCAAAATAGCATTAAAAGTAGTGGTTTGAGAGAGTTAAAATTGTTTACAAAATTAATCCAAAAAATATTGATTGTTTACATGCTATTCTACACAGAAAACAATTGGAATACTATGTGCATGTATAGCATAAAGCAAAGATCCACAGAAATAATATGTTGAAAAATTCCGTTTTGAATTTAAGATGCACCCCTCTTTTAGGGATCCAAAATTTGGGGAAAAAGTGCATCTTATTATTCAAAGTAATATGGTAAAGCCTTTTAAATTTTGCTGAGAATTTTCACAGAAAAATATACATATAAGAACAAAATTTTCTCTTTAAGGAGAAATTTTGAAATAGTTGATTTTTTTTATTTATTAATCCTTTATACATCCTTTACCCCATCCTTTTTTTATTGCAATTAGTTTAACCAAATTAACTATAATTTATAATGGTTTAATATACCAAATCTATATATCTTTCAATTGTTTCTCTGTGACTATGAATATTTCATCAAATCTGAATTCATAACTATTTTTTTTATTTAAATGAAACTTTTTAAAATAGTGTTTTTATATTCTTAAATTTAAAATTTCGTTAATATAATTTTGCAGTTTGTTGTATTTTTCATTTATATTGTTATAAAAATAGATTTAAAATTACAGTTGAATTACTATAATTTATAATTAATTTCATTGAAACTTTTTTTTATTGCTTAAAGTTTTTCAAAAAGGAATTGGTTCATTTTATTTTCATGTAACTTTTTTTTGTTTTCATATATATATATATATTTTCAGCTAACTTCATGGAACTGCAACAGAGAATGCAAAGAGAGGTTAGTGGACTTATTTTAATATTGAAAATATTTAATTCATTCAGAACGATAAGGTATGTTAATTTGCAAATATTGTTTAAATTACATTCCTGTTTTATAAGCTATGTTAATAATATGTATATGTTTGCAAGAATATTTGATATTTAAATTTTCTTTCAATTGATATCTGTTTTACATACTTTTTTTTTTTTTTAATATTACTGCAGAAATATAAAAATACAAGTGTATTATTATATTTTTTTATAATTAATTTTTTAGTTTTTTTTTTTTATATAATTATCAAGATAATCATTACCATCAGTAAGAATTAATTGCTGTCTAAAATAATAATTACATTTTTATAAACTCTTAACATAATGTAAATCCTCATTTTAAGAGACTTAAGTAATTAATCAATATAAAATGGGGAATTAATATCTAAAGCTAATAAATACCATATTACTTTGAATCTAAGATGTCCCCGAATTTAATATGCAGTAGGATTTTAAGCTCATAAAATTGGGGAAAAAAAAAATTTAAAGTGATTTTATTGAAAAATAAGAAACATTTTTATTTATTTAAATAGGAACTAATATGAATACAATAAGTTCACCTAATTTATACCAAATTTTCTTCAGATATACTTTCACTTTCTACATCGTTACTTTCAGAACTATTCCACCAGGTTACATCATCTTCAGACCATTTCAGTCGTTAGCTATGCAACATTTTAAAAAAGATTTTTTTGATAATTTCTTCAGGTATATCTTTCCAAGACTGCAAAACTCAGAATTATATATTTATTGTTTGCATTACAAAGTCTTTTGGTTTTTTTTAGTGTAAATACCATAACGTTTTTTTTTTTTTTTTCCAAAGTTAAAAAAAAGATTTTAATTAAAATATTGTATTGACATTTAATGGTAGCGGGGAAAATCTTTTCTTTTGATTAAAAACCTTTTCTATAATGTAAATTAATAATTTGTCAGGTTAAAGTGAACAAAAGTTTTTTAAAAATAAATTTCTCTTTATAATTGGCAAAAATAAACTATAGCAATCAACGTAAAATATATTTTTATCATCCAATTACAAATTACAGCATACATCATTGATTTCTTTCTGTTTTTATATAAAAGTAAATTTTTCTATTAAAATCTGAATCATTCTTGCAATTTTTTTATTATCATTTTTGGAAAAAAGATATAAATGTGTAAAAAAAGATTCTAAAACATGTTTCACTTTGAAAATCAAAACAAAGATATTGGAACTATCAAAATCATTGACAGACATTTGCTTGTGTAGAGAACAAAAAACAACCAATCAGAGTGAAGGCAGGTTCTTATCTCGTATTGATTTATTTGTTGCAAAAAAAATTTAGAAGTTATTCAGTATGATTTTCTTGATAAAATAACAGTAAAATTGGCAAAATAAAAGTAATGGTTTGAGAGAGAGTTAAAGCTGTTTATAAAATTAAATCACCCAAATATTGACATTTAATGTTAAATTATTATTATTTTTGATTAAAAAATTAATATGCTATTATTCTACACAGGGATATCAATGACTGTGATTATAAAACTATGCGCATGTATAGCTTAAAGCAAAGATCTGCAGAAATAAGATGTTAAAAATATTAGGTTAGAATTTAAGATTCACCCCTCTTTTATAGATTCAAAATTTTGGAAAAAAAACCCATCTTATATTCAAAGTAATATGGTATATCAGTATATTTTTTTAATTTCTTAAATATCTTTTTCTTCGATTCATGACTAACAAACAGAAGTGTTTGATTTCCTGATTTTTAAGATAAATCATCTATAACATGTAGATGTGGATTTTTAAAAAAATATTATCATCTTGGTTTGATAGATTTGGGTAAGTTTTATTATATTGGAACTAAGCATTCTTTATTTTTTAAATAGTGTACTTTTTTTAGTAAAGAATCTTTTCAAAAAAATAACATTCTAATTGCTGTTCTAAGTTAAATCTTGTCTAATGTTTGTTTTAATGCATTAAATAAGAGTTATCTTTTTAAAAAAAAAATGTTATAAATTTTTAGTGTTTTTTGAAATTATATTGCCAATTAATAGAATCTGGTTTTTATTCAGATATTAATATCTATGGATGAGTTGTCATATTTGAAAAGTGAATATGTTATAGTATTTTTATTTTTTTTTTAAGTTTTTTTGGTAGTTGTTGGTTAGACATCCACGTTGCGTGGTGGCGCGATTTATGTGCTAAAACGTATAAGAACGCCGTTTACGCGGCCGAACATATTTTCGCAGTATACAACAGTTCTGTTGTACTACACATTGCAGGCCGCATTGTCGCATCGCAGTAAATTATTTCTGCAAATTCGCACACTTCACACTTTTTTACGATATCATGTGAGGGTGTGTATGCTACAGTTATGAATAAATCGTTAATTGTAAATAAAGTTTAATTTTTTTTTTTATTGAAATCACACGATTTGACCAAATAATAATTATCGAAGGGTTTACACACTTCTGTAGTCAACTTTTAAGGTGCAAAACCTTGTCAAAGGCTATGTCTGAACAATAGTTTGAAGGAGGTAACGCATCAACATATTCTCGATAACCTAACGAGGCAGAGAACACACCACAGGAAAACCTAGACGTTCGATTCTCGCAATTAACAACCACTTTGTTCAAGCTGTAAATCTGATATATTACTGTAGCAGTGAACAACTTATTTTTTTAAATTTATTTATACCAAAAAATAAAAAAGAAACCGTAATAAATGTGAAATTTTTTGATGCATACATTAATAATTAATGCTAGTATTAAGGAATTTAACTAAGATTTGGAATGGACTACGAATGATATGCATCACATTGTTTATAATTTAATCTATTTTAATTCTTAAATACAGATTAAATAAACATAAGTGCATTGAACGACACACGCAGGTGGGTTATAAAGTAAACATATATAAAACAAATATTAGCAAGTAATAAAATAATAACTGAATAAGTTATTATTTAACAAGCATTTAGAGTTTTAGAATTTAATTTAAGAAATAGGCAAGTTTTTATTTTTAAAATACATTTAAAAGTTTAATCCTAAGTTTTATTAATTGCTATCTTAAGAAATTTATTGTTTTCTAATTGTTCAAAGGTTGCGATGAATATACTAAATATGGAATACATAAGCGGGGCCAATGTCTATAAGACCCTAGGGATAGGTTGATTTCGATTGTTGCTGGTTGCTTACAGATGGTTTCCCAAGAATTGACAACTTTTTTTTTTTTTATATAAAAACAGATTTTTTATTAAAAGAGTTTAAGTTTGTAAACATTTTCTTATATATGTGTGTGAGACTATCCCAGGAATTGAAATTTATATACCAATGCATTTAAATAAAGAGTTTTTAACTGAGAATATTTCAAATTTATATTATTAATTTAAAAGAGTTGTAATGCTTCTTTAAATCTATTGCATTACGACTTCTCTCGCATATACAGGTAAGTGGTTACACACATAATAATGTTCACACAATATCATTATATTTTATTAATTTTAAATTTATAATTGCATATACGTTATACGCATACAGACATTAATATATATTAAATGTGCGCACATACACGTAAATATACGCTCTTACCTATCAGAATAAATTATTTTGACTATATACATGGACTGTGAGGGTTCGAACTGTTGGAAAAGATACTAACTACGATGGGTCATAGTAGGTGAAACGGGATGATGGCTAAAGTGGAACCAAAAATAAAAAAACCTAATTTGTTTTATGTTTTTAAAAAAAAGCAAAGTGAAACCAAAAAAAAAAATATTAAGTTTTAAATTTGTTTATGTTATGTAAAAAAAAAAAAAAAGCGAAACCAAAAAAAAAAAACCTTATTAACTTTAGGATTTATTTTTTAAACAAAAATAGGAAAAGTAAAAAAACAAGGAATCCAAATAATAAAAAAAAAAGGCCTGGGAATGTTCATAAGTTATATTTTTTCAAGAAAAACAACGCCATCACGCGGCATGGATGTCTAACAAACAATTACCGTTTTTTTGTTATCATCTTTTTTTGTTAATTGTTTTAAATTTAATTTTTTTTTTGCAAAACATACTTTTTTTTTTATTTCTAAATGTATTCAAAGTTTGAGTTTTTTTTTTATTACAATGTTTATATGCAATAGTTAAAAATTATAAGCAATGGTAAAAATGATCTATTCAGTGTTATTATTAATAATTCTACAGAAGTCGTCATCTGCATTGTTTGCAGTTTACATGATTGATAGATTGTGTGTTTGAATTGTATCTACCTTTAATTGTTAAGACATTTTGACATCTTTTTAGGACAAAGGATATAAACTACTTAACAAAATATATAATAATTTTTAAATGTGTTCTTTGTCAGAAAGATTGATGCATGGCTTATGTATAAAACAACTAATCTACTAATTAAGATTTTTGATAATGAAAACCGTATTAAAGTTTGGTTAATCTTGATGTTAATTAGGTAATGTAAATTTCTGAATAATTTTATGATAATGTAAAAGTCTTAAATGTTAATCGCTTTTACATTATCATAAAATTATTCAAATATTTAATTCTTTAACACTACATCATCATTTTCAATTATTATCGATCCTCTGCAGGATGGTCTCTACAAGTTTAATCCATTTGCTCCAATCTCTAGCCTCTCTTCTCTTTATACCTCACAATACTGCCTGTCTAATATATCTCTTCTAGCTCTATAGCCAGCCCAACTCTTTCACTGATATCCTTAACACCTGACTGTTGTTCTCTCATCCATGTATTTCATTTTCAATCTCTTGTTACTCCTAACAATGCACCTTTCCATATTTCGTTGAGTAATCTGAAATCTGTATTGCTCTTCTGTATCCAAGTCTCAGATCCATACCATTTATTAAAAACCTTTCTATTAAACACATAGCACTTCAGCCAAGTTTAATTGTATGAATAATTTCTTCCATCATTTTGCCATCTATAATAATAATCTGACCAAGATATCTGTAGTTATCCATCTATAATAATAATCTGACCAAGATATCTGTAGTTATTAACTTTTCCTAGCTCATTATTATCAATCTTTGTTTTTGTTTGAGAAAATTCATTGAACATTTATTACTTTGGTCTTTTTAACGTTTAACTTTAATCCTGTTTTCTTACATTCACCTGATAATTCTTGCAACATTTCCTAAATCTCTAAAACATTATTTGCAAAAACAATACATTTTTGCAAAATCTAGATAATTTAAACAATCTCCATTTACTTTTACTGTAATAAGTTATGAAGATAGGGAGTCACCCTGTTTTACACTTCTCTACTTAAATCTTCAGAATATGACAATATCCTGGGTCTTTATCTTAATCCAATTCTTTAATCACTAAAGAAATGCTTATAGAATAAAATGTCTTTTTATAATCTACAAATCTAATGCAAAATGGCAACTCATATTCATTGATCCTTTCTATAACTTTTCTCAATACTTGGAGATGATCTATTGTACTAAATCCATTTTTAAATCCAGCTTGTACTTTTGGTTAGTAAAAATCCAAAGTTTGCTGTAGACAAGTTGTAATTATTTTTGTAAAAAATTTATATACAACTGATAAAAGACTGACAGGTCTGTAATTTCTGATATCTTTTTTATCACTTTTTTTAAATATTAATATTAATCCTGCATTTTTTCAATCACCTGGTACATCATTATCATTTAGACATTTGATATATAACTACGCCCAAAAAAATTTTTTTTTTATTTCTTCACTTGCTTTTTTTAAGATATTGATTATAATTCTACCATGACCTGGAGCTTTTCCCTTTTTCATAAATTTAATTGCATGTTTCATTTCTTCATTTAAAATCCTGGGCAATTCAGAAGATATAGTAATTGTAGGAGGTACTTTTCCTTGTTTTTTATTGCTATATAATTCTTGATGGAACTCTTCATATTTTATATCATTTCTCTTTTTAGTAATAGTTCCATCTTTTTTCCTTATTTCAGAAATAAGTTTCCTACCAATACAAAGATGTTGTTTTACAGTCTTGAGACTTTTATTCTCTTTTATAGCTTTCTTTGCTACTTCACATCACAGTTATACTTTCTTATACCATCATCAATTCTTTTTCACACCATTTTACAAAATTTGAGATATTCAATTCTTTTTAATGCATCATTTTATATATTTTTATATTCCTTTTTTACATAAATTGTTTAATCTGAATAGAAATTTTGTTGATTAATTGCTGCTTTTTTGTATTAGCTATTTTTGTTCCAATTTTTAAAAATGTATCAGTTATCTTTTATTGATTTCATTCAAATCTGAATCAATTTGAAATCTGTTAATAATTGAAAATAATTTGCAAATTCTAATTTTAATTCATTAGAATTTTTTGAAGATTAGGAACGTCAACTGTAAATATTATCTTTCATAATAATTTTTGCATTATCACATATCTTACATCTCTATGATTGATGATCACTTCCTGTAGCGAATTTATTAAGTATATTACAATCTTGAAATATATATTTTCTGTTGGTCAAAGTGTAATCCAAGTCTGCTGTACCTTCATTTGGATGCTTCCATGTCCATTTCCATTTAACATTTTTTTTCAAAAAATATATTTATATTATAAAGTTTTTCTTTTTCTGCAAACTGCACAAGTCTATGTTCTCTCTTATTTTTATCACCATACCCAAATTTACCTACAGCGCTTTCATCTTTCAATTGTTTATCAATTCTAGCGTTAAATTTTTCCAATGACAATTTCAAAATGTTTGGTCTGATTAAAAGTTTTATAAAACTAATATTACATTTGAACATATAAATAGGTTTTACAAATATCTTTGCATGTACATATACATTTGTTTTATCCTTTTTTTTGTAGTTAATGAGTAATCCCGATTTACTTAGACAGATGATGGATAATCCGCTTATTCAAAGTATGATGTCCAATCCGGAGACAATGCGACAGTTAATTATGAGCAATCCTCAGATGCAGCAATTGATGGAGGTATGTGTTAATTTTAAAAGATTAAAATGTTTTCATTTTTGTTTATTGTTGTAATTTAATTATTTTTGTGAATTTTTCTGATTTATGTGATTAGATTATTTGATTACATGTATAAGGTAAAGGGTGGATGTCATAATTTATTATGATATGCACATATTAATTTTAATTGTTTCAGATTCAGGCTCCATATTGAATTTTTTTAAAACTGACCTGAGATACAATTTTCACAATAACTTCAGTTTTAATTATGTTAGAGCAAAAAAATTTACATTAATAGAAACTAGAAAAACTAAGGAAAACAATAAGTCTCTAAGACAAATAATGATAACCATTTAAAAAATAAGGAAAAAAGAAATTTCAACATCTGACATAATTATTATTACTTTATTGTTTGTTCATAATTTCTAATTCATCATTAACTAAGTTTAAATTACATCTTTAATGATAATTTCTTTGTATTTCTCACAAAATGATCTTTCAAACCATATATAATCCGTAGCTTCAGAATCTCCAAAAGTATTTGCATAAGAATTCTTCATTTTTAGCATGTACCCAAAAGTTACCAAAACTCAAAGGTGTCTATAAAAAAAAGATTCATCCTAATAAAAGATACAAAACAAATCATTTCCAGAAGATAGATATGCATTTGTCATCATAGCAATTAGCTTTTTGTCTATCTAAAACTAGAAATTGTAGGCTACTGTCTGTATCACTGATAAAATTAGTTTCATCCCTTCATTTTATATTTTCTTGATGTTTATATTCTTTATGCACACCAGTGATGTTTTTATAAAGATTATGCACACCAGTGATGCTATCTTGTTATATTTATTGTATATCACATAGATATAATTTATTTGCATATAGTCCATTTGTTAGCTATAGACTTGAAAATAATGTGATGAAAGATATGGCAAAACTAGTGACTCCACAGATGAGTATCAAGGCATAGGCAAGAATTAGAATTTGATTCTTTGCTTGCATATGCAATCTTTCTGTAAATTTGATTATTAGTTTTGTAAATCATTATTTGTTATACAACACGAAAGAATAATCACACCATATAAACAAAATAATAAATTATTAAACCGTTTGAGAATCATTATTTTTATAAAATAAGTGGATTGTATTAGAACACAAAATTACTGTACATATGAATTCATATGAGCATAAATAAATATAGAATGTATATAGACATACATCACTATAAACGCAAATTAATAACAATTAAATGATTTTTTTCAAATAATTAAAAAAAAAATTAAAATATTATTCAAAAAATTAAAATTGTATACTTACGAGCCCGAAGTTCTGCGATTACGTTTAGATTCCATGGAAGGCCTTGTTTGTGAATCGGCGTATTTTTAATCCGATGAAAGCGTATTTTTAGGCTGATAAAAGTTTTCTGTCTTCATCGTGTCATGGAAATTACAAAATTGATCAAAAAAAAAAAACTTAAATGCGCTGGTTATGAAAAAAATTAATAAAAAATCCTATTTCCATCGGATTTTTTCTTTAAAGACAGCATTAGAAAGCTACATAAAAGATGTATAAAATGCCCATATTTCTGTTGACATCATGCTTAATAGTTTTTACGTCATTAAAAAAATAAAACAACATTTCAACCAATCAAATAAGAACCTCCTTAATTCTTTTGATAGTCACACCTATAAATACATAAAATCTTTAAGTAGCTCTGTCAAAACGAGTACTCCGATCACTATACCGCTTTCATGCTTGTGATGTTTTAAAGAAAATTATTTATTTCTTTATATATGAAGCACTTCGATAAACCTTTGCTAAATGCTTCCTTTCTGGATAAGATCTTGGAATAATAAATCAAAATTTTACTGGAACACATATTAAAAGCATATTTCTTTGAAAACTGGAGAAATACAATTTAGGCTATTTACTTCTTGAAAAAAATTTAATTGGATATTCTAGAATTTCAATATCACAAATTTCAAATTTTCTTAACTGAAAATATTTTTTTAAAAAAATAGTTTTTTCTTTCATATTTTAGTTTAACATATATCCATCACTGTTATTGAAATGCAGTGGAGATCGGCCCCGTCTAGGACAGACTCTCATATAATGTTTTCTATCTTTGTAGATAGGTACAAAAATAGCGATATTGGATAAAAACACAGCTAATCTTCCACTATACTGAAAATTTTATAGATTGACCTCTCATTTTAATTTGCCAGTATTCATAAGTTTTTTCATACGTCATCAAAATTTTCCAAAGGCATATCTCTCCTTGTAGTTGATTTGTGAGGTGTCTCCATAGTGCCATAAATAATCATATGAGATCCTATGGTTTTTCTCTATTGGTGGAAATGTGAATTCATTTTGAAATACAAAAACAATAAAATAATAATTAAAAAAATGTTTAACATCAATTTATTTTAAACAAATAAATGAAATACATTTAATGTAATTTACCATTTGAAATATTAATTGCTTTAAGTCCAGAGAAATGCTTTACTTCAAAAATCCTAATAATGAATGATTTTTAGTTATTTTGTTTATCTACTTATTAAGGAACCTTTTTAGAGCAATAAATATTAGATTAATACTATTTTTTTAATATTTTAACATCAGTAATTTCATTATAATTTATTAAATCTAAACATTAAATTATCTACAATTTCAGTAATTGTTTTGTTAATCTTTCTAGCACATTTTTCTAATTTTGTGAATATTATATATGTCCGTACATTTAGACATAAAAGTAACAATTTTTTTTATATATTCTGCTGATTTAATCGACAATTTATTCATTTTGAATATGTTGTAAATATTCCAATTTAGTAAAGTTTGGCTACTTGTGACCTCATTTACTGTTCATTCATAAACATTATTCCATGTGTATCTGGATTTATAGCCATCGCTAAAACTATTCACTAATTGTTTGTTAAATTGTTATAAAGAAATGCAATATTTATTTGAAAAAATTCAAAAACTGATATATGAAGTCTAAAAAAAAAAGTTAAAAATGATTATCCCCTTGCACATTGAATTTATGGAATTTTATCCTTGGGTTAAAACCTATCACTTGATCTTCCTATTATGAAATATATAATCAAGAAAATTTTTTAACAATTCATATTTTGTAGACTATGATAACATTGGTAGCAAAATATAATGCTACAATATATATATAAGAAATATATAACTTTCTGCAATTTTACTAATACATCTTAATATCAGTGACTTTTTTTTTCATCATTTCTACTTGATTTTTCATTTGACTTTTTTCTGTCTTTGCATTGAACATGGTATTATGTTATTTCCCAATATTTTGACTAGGTAGCAATTTTGTTCACGGTCTAATTGTATTTTTTTTTTTAAATACAATTAGTTTTTTGTAATAGATTTTCATTAATCTTCTTTCAGGAAAAAAAAAACTTCCTGGAGTTAATAATAAAAAGATATAATGACATTGAAAATAATTTAGTTGTAAAACAGGATTTTTAAAAATGACATAATTTTAAATGTGAATTGTTTCTCACTTAAAAATTTGCTAAATTTATTAAAAGTTAATTGTAAAACTCTATTTTATTTAATTTCTTGAAGTTAGTTCAATTAGAGAATAAAGATTTCTAGGTTGTTTTATTCTAAGGATGTTGCTAAAAAAAATTAAAGTTTTTCAGTTAATATATTAAGTGGGTGGTCTTTTATTATATAACCTCTCAAGTAATAAACAGCATGATTACTATCCTTATTTTCTTCATAATTTTTTTTTTTTTTGGTTGAATTGCAACTTATTTGAGAAGATAAATTTACTTAAATTTTTATAAATTTAATTTGCAAGCACTTGTTAGTTCTTTTTTTTTTAATTTAATTTTATTTAATGCCTTATGTATATAATGTTATATAATGCCCTATTCTTTTTTACACTTTTTAAAGCAATTTTTTTTAATTTTCTGTTTCAGCTAACTTGCAGCTTTCAGCAGAGATCATGTTTTATTTTGTTAATCTATTATATGTGAATTAATAAGGTAAAAATCTTCTTTCTGATAGCTATCAGTCAGCTGAAACAGAAAATTTATAAAATGAAATTGTTTAAAATATGCAAAAAAAAAAAAGCAGTGAAGTTTATTACAATATATGGTATTGACCAGTTGAGATAAATGAAGGCTTTAACTCAAAATATTATTTATTAAAAAGTTAAATATTTTATTATTTTTTTTACACAGAGGAATCCTGAGATTAGTCATATGTTGAATAATCCGGAATTATTACGCCAGGTAATTATTTCATAATTATTAGGAAGTTAATTGAGATTTATAGCATAAAAAGAATTATTTATTTTTGTTTTGTGCTTGTGTGTATGTGTGTCTGTTCACTTTTAATAAATAGTAATTTTAATTTTACATGTATATCTTATAATGCTAAAATTAACATTAGACTATTATTTTAAATAATCATATTCATTGAAAAAACATTCAAGATTGATTTTCACACAAGGGTTATTGTTGTTGCAAACTGCATTTGCTGACTTTACAGCCGAAATCTGTATTAGTTACAATAGAAATTTTAATTAAAGAAAAAGCTGTGCAGAATATTTTAGTTCTAAGATATCCAGATATTCACAGCTATCTAAGATCCAAAAAAAAAAAACGAACCAGAGTTTAGAGAAAATAAAAGTGTTATCATATTGTACAGAAATGAAAGTATACTGCTGCATTTTTGCGGCATATAGATTTTTGTTTACAATGTAAAAACAAAAGATTAAGTTTATAATTAGTATGCTTATCTTTTTATTTTTTATTAAAAAAATAAATATTTCTTAATAAGTATGTGATGTGATATTTTGATTTTATTTGAATGTATTTATTAATATTTTAGCAGAAATAAAAATTTATTGATATCAAAAAGAAACTTCACCCATAATTATATTACATTAGTTTAGGGGAGTGGGGAGTGTTGTAATTTGGATTTTAATATTTCAAAGAGAGTTTTCATTATTTGAACTCCTACTTTAAGAAAGTGTGTCTTAAATATAATTTTCTTCATTAAAATATATTTTTTATTCTATTGAATTCAATTAAGTCTTGATTGTTTATTTTTGTTTATGATTTTTTTTGTTAATGTATTTTATTTTTTAAAGCATTTTTTTATTTTTATTAAATTTATGATTTTAACAAATTTTCAAAAAATATGGAAAGATAAAGTAGAAAATAAGTTTTTTTTTTTTATTTCATTAAAAAAAAATGCAATGGAAAATCAGGAAAAAAAACAATGTGGATTTTGAGATTGTCGAACAAAACATTACTAAAAATATTAAAAGTAACTAATATAAATTAAGTTTTTTGTTTTGATTATTTATTTCCGATTATGATTTTTTTAACATATATTTCCAAAATTGATATTTTTTAAACCATTTTTTAAATTAAATTTTAACAAATTTGCAAAAAATATGGAAAAATAAAGTAGAAAATATATATATAACTTAATTAAAAAAAATTCAAATAAAGAAAAAATCAGGAAAAAAGCAACATGGATTCTGAGATTGTTGAACAAAACATTACTGAAAGTATTCAAAGTGACTAATGTAAACCCTTAATTGCTTTTTTGATCACGCACAAATGTCTGACAGAGTATTCAGTTTTAACATAGTAGCTCACCTGTACAAAGATTAGTTTAAATGTTTTGCTATTGTCTAACATTTTGAAAGTATTTGTTAGATATATATATATTTTGCAAATTTTTATTGATAGACAATGGAATTAGCTCGGAATCCAGCAATGTTACAAGAGTTGATGCGATCCCAGGATAGAGCAATGAGCAATTTAGAAGTAAGTTTTTTTTTAGCTTGCTATAAGTCTAATTTTAAAAGATAATAAGCATTCATTGAGATATTTATAGACTAATAGGTTGATTTCATATTGTTTCACTTGAATTTTTATTATAAAATTAGAATTTTTTTTTTTTTAATGTAATAACATATTGATTGTAAATTATCATAACATATTGATTGTAAATTATCATGGTGAATTTCTTGGTCTTGACATTTCAAGAGTAGTATTTGAAAAGTTTTCATACCAAAGCTAACAGGATATCACAATTCAAGAAATAATACTTAATTATTATTAGTAACTTGTCATTTTTATCTTTGTTTATCATCTTGTATTAAGAATTAAATATAATTTTTTTATTATTAGAGATTATGGTATATATTATTTTTACAGCAATTCAATTCTTAATTCAAATTCTGCCCTGCATAGTTTAATGTAGTGGTTAAGAATCAGACTCTAATATATGGTCCTCAGATCAATTCTAATTCTAGCACTTCCAGTGCTTGGACTTCTTAAGAATTTCCTAGTAGTTAAACCATTTGTTTATTTATTTATTCAAACTATTTTGTATATATTGCATATAAAATTTATATAGTTTCATTTAGCAGTCTTGTGATGTAATGTGATGTATTTTGGTTTCTCCTTAAACGAAGCCCAGAATATCTCAGCAATTATGCGAAGATAAACCTGTTAGCCACTTTATTTTCCATTTTCCACTCTAAGTCTTCCCATATTCTGTCCCATCCCATTTCCACAACATTAGCTTTGTCAACTCTATGGCCTTTATATCTAAATCCCCCTTATCTTTCCGCAAACCCAGCATAAAACCCAATAACTCACTTTCTGTATAATCACTTTGTTCATATCTATTCTCCCATAACTTCATTATCTGTACCCTTTCTGCTTTCAAGCATTTACATTCAATCAACAGATGTCTAATATTTTCTATACCTTCCTTACACAATTTGCACACAAAATCACCCATAGTTTTCCATTTACATGTATATTCTCTGGTTGCTAACGATCCCGTTCGAGCCTTAAACAATAAACTACTTTCTTTACTATTATAAATTAACTCTTATCCAATGTTCTGTTTACTTCTATATATATTTAAACTCTTCTTACCCTCCATACTAGTTCTCCATCTCTCCAACTCCCTATTTTTTATTAAAGCTTCTATTCTTTTATCCCATTCCTTACCACTATAACACTTAATAATTCTCCTAACACAATCATCCCACCTTTTATACAAGTATACTGATATAAATTCTTTATCCAAATCTTTTGCATACCGCATTACCTTTCTTACCCATCTTGTTACCTGCTCTTTACTCATAACCCAATTAAACACTATTTTGGCTATTTTTTTACTATCCATAAACTGCAACCTACCAAACATTTTCATTTTACTTTTTGCATCTCTCATATAAAAACTTGACCCTTCCATTTTCCCTTGAATTGCCTCTTTGCTGCCCACATCTCTGCAGCTCATCTTCCTACTTCCTTTGTACTTTCTCTAAATAATCTAAAACCCTTTTACTAACACATAATGCATCATTACCATATGTTAACCCTGCTACTGCAACTCCCTTCCATACAATTCTAGCTACATCATATTTATTATATGAAAATACTGTTAATTTCTTTACCAAACCCTTTCTTTTCTTTGCTTCATTTACCAATTTTTTCTCCCATTCATCCAAGCAATTTTCCTGATTACATAAGATAATTTCCAAATACCTATATCTATCCACCACACTTAACTTTATATCCTCCAATAAGAATTCTACATCTTCTCTTTCCCCAGTATTAACCATCATTATATTTGATTTTTCTTCACTAAATTTAATCCCCATCTCTTTACCTACCCTTACACATGTTCTCAACATAATTTCCATATCTTCTCTTCTTTCTGCACACAAAAAGATATCATCTGCAAAAAAAAAGACCCGACAAAATATATACTCCCTTGCCACTTATTAACGGTATCTCTATCTCTCTTCCTAGTTTTTCTATTGCTTTCTCCATTTCACTCAAATACAACAAAAATAAAATAGGTGACATAGGGCATCCTTGCCTTAATCCCACCCCATTTTTAACTTTAACTGATTCTATATCCCCTAATTGGTAAGTATAATAATTATTTTCATACAATTTCTTAATAATATTTACTAAAGTTTCATTCATTCCCAAATTTGCTAACCTTACCCATAATCTATTTCTATTTACTCCATCATATGCTTCCATCATATGCTTTCTCTATATCTATAAAACTCATAGATAACGATCTTCCTGAATACCAACTCATCTCCATAAGCTTGTGTAACTACAAACAAACTATCTCCTATACGCCTATCTGACCTAAAACCTCCTTGCATTTCCCCCACTACGTTATTTTCTTCCATTCATTTTACAACTCTTCCAGCTACCATATATGAGAAAACTTTATATAAAACTGATGTTACTGCTATCTGTCTATAATTATTTAACTTTCTATGATCCTTACTACCCTTTTCTTTAAATAATAATCTTATTCTTGTATTACTCCAACTACCTGGAAAAACTCTCTTCTGTGCCATCTTATTAAAACATGATAATAACTTTATTCTTGCTCTATGCCCTAAATTCATTACTATCTTTGCTGCCCATCCATCTAATCCTCTCGCCTTTCCACTTTTCCTCTTCGCTGCCTCATTCAGTTCATTTTTTGTGAACCTAATATTCCCATCACTAAATGCTTTCATGTTTTCTATCACTAAGTCCTTCACATCTAACAACTTTTCTATATCCATTACATATCTATTTAAGATTCTCTCTAATTCTTCTCTAGAGCTACACTCTATTCCCTCATCATCTATTAATACTATTTCACTTTTCCCTACATTTCTCCTTTTAATGTAATTCCAATATTTTGTACTCCCATCTCTTCCACTTTTATTAATATCCTCCAAAAATTTACTATTCAACTTCATCCCCTCTCTATAATTATCCATTTTAGCCAACTTCTTTTTTTCTAAGTACTTTCCCCATTTATCATTAATATCATTTTCACTTTCTTTGTTCTTAATAGCACTCTTATATTCTCTGCATGCTTTTTTCCTCTCTTTTAAACTTTTACCTACTCTCATTCTTTTATTACTTTTATTCTTCTGCATATTCTCAACTAAAACCCTATTTGCCACTTTTTCTATTTCACCACCTTAGTCCTTATACTCATCCCCATCCAACTGTTCCATGGTTTCTTCAACTTTTATTTTATATTCTTCCAACTTATTCTTATCATTCACTCTTCATCCACATCTTTCACTATTATTTCTACCTTTATTTCTATCCTCCATCACATTACTAACCATTTCTATTACAATAAAATTATGATCACTATTACATACTCTCTCTTGATTATCAAACACCTTAATTTTCCGTATTTTGTTCATTCCCTCTTTCTCTACCAATACATAATCTATTGTGTGAAATACATTATTCCTAGACCATGTGTATTGTCCCTCATACATATTTGATAAATTCCCAATGTTCAAATTTACTCTTTGACAAAATTCCTTCAAAAACTGACCATTCTTATTATCTACATTATCAATTTCTTCAATATGTCCATTCATATCCCTATAACCATTATTCTCTTCCCCTTTTCTTTAAAAATTTGTATATCCTTAACTAGGCATTCATATATACTACTGTTCCACTCCATTACAGTTTGACTTTCTTTAGTGGCCATATACACTATAGTCACCATCCATTCTTGTCTACCCAACCTTATTTCAACCACAAATGCTCTTGACATTTTACAATATTTAAATATTTTTTCCATATAACACCTATACCACCACCCCTTTTTTCTTTTTCTTTTCTATTTATACCCTGCCATACCATCTCTTCCAAAATAGGTTCTTCTTATGAGTTTCCACTACTGCTAATATCTCAAGCTCTTCATTTTCAATTGCTTTATTTAACTCCAGCCACTTTTCTGGTCTCCTACCATCTTGCATATTGAAAAACCCAATTTTAACAAATTTCTTCTTTCCTGGCTGCTCTTTTATAAATTTTTTTGATTCTTTCTTCTCCATTACATTTATAACAAACTTTCTTACCATTAATCTTACAGACCCTCTCCACATCTACACTTATATCTAAATCAACCATCTTTTGCTTCTTTCTTATATCCCATCCATTCTTCTTCTTTTTGATAATATTACAATTTAAAAGCCCCTCCCCCCCCCCTAAAAGTTTCTGAATTATATTCTTTAAATATCAGACTCCCTAAAACTTCACTTCCTTGTTTTCCTAAGTGCAACCCATCTTTACTATATAACTTCCTTTTCCCAATAAACCAATCCCATACATCCATAAACACAACATTATTTCTCTCACACAATTTTTTCAATCTCTCATTTATAGAACATGCCCTATTAACAAATGCCTCTTGTGAAATCTTTGTAATACTCCAACTACCCCTACTCTTCCTTTAATCTCCCTCAAATTCCTAATCAATTCTACATACTCATCCATTACTCTCTCTGATGGCTCTAACAAATTATTAGTCCCTACCATAACATATACATCTCTACTACCTTGCTTTCTTACTTTATCTGTCACATCCCTAATTCTAGCTCCAGGCAAACATACTCTTACATACCTACTTCTATTTTCCCTTGCAATTATATCCCCACATTTTCTTATTAGTGAATCTCCTATCAATACTGTTTCATAGTCTACTTTCTCGACTCCATCTGTAACCTTTTCTACCATTTTCTGGATCTCCTTATCCATTTCTTCCTTATCATTTCTATTCAATAATTCTTTTATCTCCTCACACATCGTCTCTAACAATTTTAATATTACTTCTACATCCTTCACTTCTTCCTCTATCTTACTTATTCTCTGGCTAACTATTTCCATTGCATTACTACTTTCTCCATCCATATTTCCTGACACTTCACCAAAACCATACTCTGTCCTATCTTACTCAACTACATTTTGATCCCTCTCCTCTGACTTTCTCTCTAGATTACCTACACTTAGAAATCACTTTATCACTTATTTTAATCACAATTACACACTGACTACATAACCAGAAACCTGTTACATCCTTCCTATTCTTATTCAAACATTTCAAATGATACATCTCAGCACACAGTGTACACTCCACAAGCACTCGCCTAATTCCTTTCTGTCGATTATATATACATTGTGCAATCCATATTCTTATTTTTCAAGTCACCTATTCTATATTTGACTTTATAATACCTCTCCTATTCTTCAAACACCCTCTTTTATTCTTCAACACCCTTACATGAAATAATAAAAATAATTTTTTTTTTACTTTTTTCCAAATCTGATCAAACTCTAACCACGTGTTTTCAGATGTTAGGCTCCCAAACGTTACCTTTTTTCTCAAAATAAATATCTATTTTAAAAAACCCTCAGTAACAAACTGAACTAAAACGAATTAATCTTACATACAACGTTTTTATAAATATCCTTATGCTAACACACATTCTACAAGAACAACTTTTTTTTTTTACCTTTTCCCAAACCTGATAAACTATAACCACATATTTTCTGATATTAGACCTCCCAAATGTTACCTTTTTTTTTCTCAAAATAAATGTCTATTTAAAAATTTAAATAACCTTCAGTAACAAATTTAACTAAAACGAATTAATCTTACATACAATCTTTTTTATAAATATCCTTACACTAACACACATTCAACAAGAACAACTTTTTTTAAAAAAAAACTTCTATATCTAAAATGGCGAACGAAAACCTTTCAAACAGTTAAACACAAAAATTTTCAATCTTTCAAATAACTCGCTTTCTCGATCACAATTTATATTTTCATACACAATAATTCGTCCTTATAATGATGCTCTCACAAGATCAATGTCGCATGTAATCACTAAACAACCGGAAATTTTTTTTAAAAATATCAAAAACTTAGCTCGGTTCATGTGCTGCTGTACAGGGCGCCTTCAGGCCATTTGAACCTGGAAAATTTATAGAGTAGGCAGATGCGCGCTGTTAAGATCTAATTTTTATATATTTTTTATTACGACCGTCAGCCCATGCCACTAGCTTAGTGAGACGCCACTGCCAATAATAACACACACAAACATTTATTAAAGCGCTAAGCTTTAAATAAATTTAATAATATATATAACATTCTTTAACGAGCGTTATAAGCTCATAATTATTGATATTATTAAACATATATAAATTTAAAATTATTTTAGTATGCTTTTACTTTAATTTAGCAAGTTTGCACAGATGAATTTAATATTTTATTCATGTGTCGAGTATGAATAAGACTAGATAGATTGCATTTGAAAAGAAAATATTCTATCCCTTATTTAACCTTAGGCCAAAAGTTCGCAGTTAAACTAACGTCAATCCATCTGATACATCGATGTATTCAATGCAGCATGAATACGACAGCACAAATACCATACTGTCAGGAATTTACATCTGAACAGCGTGGTTATAGAAGACATTGACTCTCATCCAGTACAGGAATACTACATCTGTCTGACGAGAAGAGCAATAAAAAAAAAAAACTCCATAGGGAAGGGACTGCGTTTTCCGTCTTACTCTCTCATTCCATAGGCTAAAAAGGGGTGATCCAAGGAGCAGGGAATACCGTCTGTCTCCATTGGTCAATAAGAAAAGCTTATTTCGCCTGAGTGCGGCATATAAGGTGATCCTGCATGTAGTGGACCTCATACTACATTTACTAATTACACCAATATATCCAATCCACTGACCCCATCCAACTACGAAACAAATAACCTAAGATTTACTCTCCCTTAATTAAACTAACATAACTACATATCTATGCAGCCATTCACGCCCGACTTAAATTTAGCATTTATTAAGTTTAGTTTAATGAAAAACAAAAATCATAATAAAACTTAAAAGAACAAACAAAAAATAAATGGAAATGATTTTTTTTTAAAAAAAAATACATCAAATAAAATTAATTATTAATAATAATTTACGATGGTCAGATAGGATTCTATTTCTATTAAATATTAAAGTTCTATTCTTTTCAAAATACTGGAGTTTTAGAATTATAGTTAAAGCTTATTAGAGTTCATAAAGTTTTTACGGTTTAAAAGAAAAGTCCATACTTGCTATTTGCTTGCAACTTGTAAGGTGTTAATTCCCACGAGGGCCTTTATTGTGGCTGGTATTTTATTGCTGGATCTTGATGTCCCTGGGTTCACAATATAGGAAGACTGTCATTTCCTTTCTTTATAATCAACTGAAGGAATTGTAAGTGCGTCTTTCCAATCCCTACTCCTCCAACTCTCTCCGGCTTAACACATATTACCTCTGCTGTCACATCTCTATCTTCTCTCCCAGCTCTTTCTTCACTCACTAAAATTTATTTCCAAACTTTTTCTTTTATATTAGAATTTTGGATTGATTGGACATTACATTATGATGATGGTGGTGGTCTTTTCATTGAGGTCCATTTTCCGAAGGATTTCTTTCATTGGCCATTCTGTTCATATTGTTTTTTCACTCCTATCTTACCTTTAATTATACATTTTGAAATACCTAAGGGCTAGTTTACTTTTAACTACTTAAAACGATCATTTCCGTTTTACAATAGCATTAATTAATTTATTGTACATTCTTTTATCTTTAAATCCTTCAAGCCTTTTTTAATATTTAGTTTTAATAATTTTTCATCTGTGCGATTTTATATATTAGAGTTTAGATGATTTTTAACTTTCAATTTTTAATTCTTAAAAAAGAAGTTTTTATTTGCGAACTTTTATTCTTCATGTCTAATTTTTAGAAAAAATAATGTAATGGCGTATGTGCCCGTTACAATATATATATTTTCTGGATGGAAAATGATATCTGAATATTGTGATTTTATATTCAAACAAGTTTGAGGGTTTCTATAAAAAAAAAAAATAAAAAAAGAAAGCCTGGAATCAGTGATTATCAAATGGTGGTAACAATTTAATTTTTATTCCCAGATTGAGTTCTGGCTTATCAATGAAGTGGAGGGAATTCAAAGCTGGAACCAGTGTATTTGTGCATCTAGCAATCAATTTTAACTCCTATTTCATTATCAGGCTAATAGCTTGAAATCCAAAAAACTCTCATTGATAATGTCAAATACAAACAGAAGATTGGAATTAAATTTATACTGTTATCTAATTAAAACTGATTAATCAAACTTATAACAAATAGTGTAATAGAAAATGAGTGCTCTTTTGTATGGTATAATAAGCCGGATAATTGTCTTATATGTATAGTGTAATTGTCAGAAACATGGTTCGTCAACAAGAATCAAGCAATAGTCACTAACCTGCATGTATGGGGATACTGGTACGCATCACACAATGCTGATCAAAACCCATTTGCCTAGACCTCAGAAATCTAAACCACGTGCTGAACGCCTCTGATGCTAGCATCTGTATCCTCTTTTTATGTCAGGTGATCAGAGATAAACATGGACTTTTGTGATAAAATATCTCAATTGATAATAGTAGTGAGGTTGATATTCTTAAAAGATTATATGGTAGGAATGGATTCATTTGCAACAAACAAAAAACACACATTAAAGTAGCATATATATAGTTTATTAATGAAATAATGTGTTAGTAATTGACCTACAATAAAAATACAAATGCAGTAAATATATCATTAACCATATGCTAGGTTAGGTGACATCTGTGTTTTCATCCCTATTTGGAATTGATTTAGACAACTCTGTCTCAATGGAAATACTAGATTGGACCAAGAAACAACCAGGGATGAGTGACTGAGTGACCACCAAAACACCTACAATCTAATCTGATGAGCATTCAATCCTGAACACTAAATCTGAAAGTCAAAAAAAGTGATTTGAAAGATGTGCAACTGGCACAGCGAAAATTCAACCTTAAAAATTAGTATAGTGAATAACTTGTGGCATCCCAGTTAAAGCACAGACAACAAGCATATGTTAATAATAAGAGGAGAATGCGGTACTGGCTGATGGGGTTATATTACCTCTGTAAAGTCTCACCGATGACTAAAGAATGATCACAGGCAGCAAGAACATACATCTGCCCTATGAACTAAAAAGAACGATCCTCCAGGATACGAGAGAAGAGATATGCTCAGCATTGAGTGATTCATACCTAGAGAAACAAGTGAGTGATCCTGGCAAATCTAAATATGTCACAGCAGGAAAAGCATCTGCACGGACAATAAGTATATATAAACGAAGAGGTGATCAGGATATTTGTTCATATTAAATTTTAATTGGAGATGTATATAACACAATCCAGCGACGCATAAAAGTAATCATAAATACGAAACTATAACTTATTTAAGTCTGTTTATAAAATATGAGTATGTGCGAGTTTGCCTGATATGCCACTTTAGTCATTCATTATTAATAGGTAACGTAAAATGCCCCTCCCCCCCTTCACACTTTAATAAAAAAAAATATATCACTAATAAAATATCACCCTGTGTAACTGAATACTTTTCTGAAGATTAAATTGTCTAGCTTTCATTTAATAGATAAAAACAAATATCATAATAGTATTTTGTAAGCTACAGATTCCTAAGCTAAATAATATATTTTATCTTTTCATAAAAAAAAATAATTGTACGTATAGTTAGTCATTAATTATATCCCTGAACCAACATATATATTCATAAGTAGATAACATTTGAATTTTAAATAATACAGATAACAACTTAGATTTTAAATAAAATAAAGAACATTTCAGATTTTATTATATATAGTTTGCTGATTGTTTCCAAATTACCTTCTTTAATTTCAAGTTGGGAGAATGAAAACCAAAAGCAAAGTTCTGCTTATATTCAAGTTATTTTTTAGACTATTTTAAGAGATAGAAATGACCCAATATAAAAAAAGAAACTAACTTTGGAATAACAATTATTTTCCCCCATTTTTTTGTTTTAACACTAGCATATGGTAATGAGAAATGTTGTTAGTAGAATATATATATACGCTAACTTAAGCAATTCATCTATATAATATAATTTAATCTATGTGTTCGATTATAATGGAATTATAAGGCCATATGTATTCAAACCAAGGGAAATGCATTCATTATTCAAAGACAAGGTAGAAAATAATTATTTGTCAATTACCATGCTTATAAATTATTTTGATTAGAGCTTTGAGAAATATAGCTATATATCTATAAATGACTTTGTAATAGAGTCCATAATACCTTCATATACCGTTCAAATTGTCCGTGGTGAGCTGAAATAAGTTTCAATGATGCACATTATATCCAAGATGGGAATGATTTGCAGCATAATGATATTTCCTTTTTTTTTTTTTCTGACTTACTCCCGCTTGTTTCATTATGGTATGTCACTGCAGATAAGTTTAGTCTATTATTCATATTGTTGGGAATGGCTTCAGCTATTCTCAGTGCTGGCTCTCGGGTCAGGTGGCGATGGTGCTTTTCCCACCCCCGAGAAGACAGGGAAGCAACGGTGTTTTACTCCTCTGCCATTATAGCTTTAAACACAACAATGGATTTGTTTAATGATCAAGATAATACAGGAATTGAATGCAAATAAGAATAAATCCAAGAAGAACAATTCCAGGTATATACATTCTTTTATCTTTTACATATAAAATCTCCAGAAAAACCTTTTTTTTTTAAAAAAAAAAAAAAATTTAATTAAAAGCAAAGCAATTAGTAAAATGAAATACCAGTGTCAGTTGATTTTAATATTACCATTCTCATTATTTTATTGTAATCTCTTATCTCTGCTGTTTTCTACCAAAGTTTTAAAATCAAATTAAATAAAGGAATCTTAATTAAATTTTCTAGCAAAACCTTTTAAGATCAACTAGGTAACAGAGTTGTGCCATTTTTATTTTAACTGCTTTTCAAAATAATATAAGTTATTTTAATCACTAAAAATATTTCTACTTTCTGTCTTCAATGACATTTAATTTTAGTAAAGTTATAATTTAGCCTCACATATATATTCAGCCCTTACTTTAAGTTATACAAATTTTTATAGGTTTAACGAAATTTAATTTTAGTAAAGTTATTATTTAGCCTATAATTTAAGTTAAGCATGTAAATATATACTAAAGATGAAGCAGCATACATATTTGTATTGCTTCAATAATCATATTCTATGTCTAATAAAAGAAGGTGGCTTTTTTTTTCTGCATATATGTGTATGTCGATGTTATCGATTTTAAATATATGTTTGTATATACTAAATTTTTGTTAAATGATGAAGAAATGACTTGCATATGCAAGAGCTATATTTGATGTTCAAATTTCTTAATCACATTAATCATCTTTAATGATATAAGATTGATTTTCTGTGAAATTTTTAACTTCATACCTTAGTTTTAATTTTTTTTTTTTTTTTTTAAGATTTTAACAAAATTTAAAAATATTAGACATATGTCAATATTGCTTATTTTACAATAATTAATATTAATCAATTGCTTCACATTTATAATTTTTATATTAAAGAAATTTATATCTATATAAGAATTAGAAATGCTTTCTAAAGGATTTTGAAAATTTGTGTATGGAATTTTTTCAATTCTTATTCCTTTACGTGAAAAACTAATATTTTTGATAAAATGGCTTTTATTAAGTCACTATTTAACTTGTTTTCTTATTTATGTAAATTTAAATATTAAAAAGCATCATTTATAAACATTAGTTTATTAATTATTTCATGTTTAGAAAAATTTATATTAATTAAATGGCATATAATATTTAAATTTTAATTGGCAATGAAGTTGCCAAATGCTGTCTATATTAAATTATTTAGGGTGACTGAAGGTAAGTAATGCTGACCCATTCGATGATAACTTTTTATTTAAGTAATTGTAACTGCAGATCACTTTCAAGTTAAGGAAGATTTCATGAATTAAAGGAAGAAATGTCTTATATTAAATAGGACATTATTGGACTTTGTGAAGTTAGAAGAAAAGATGAGATGATTTAAAAACTTGATATATACTTTGCAACAAAGGCAGAAATATGGGAAGCACAAATGGAATAGAATTCATTATAAATAAAAAATTGGAATTGTAGAGATGATGATATTTTATACTGAGAGGCAAGATCAATTATTCAACTTAATTGAAGATACCAAATGCAGCTAGTTCAGGTTTATGTCCCAACAAGACTTTATTGTAATGAAGAAATAGATGATTTATATATACAAAGACTACTAGGACTAAAGATAAATGCTTAAAAGTCTAAAATAACATTCAATGGATTTTCTCAGAAGAAAATAAAAACTGATAGTCGTGAATTAGAAAAAGTTAACAACCTGACATATATCTTGGTTAGATTATTAATAGAGATGGAAACAAAAATGAAAATCACAGAATTAATCTCTATTGGAGTGCTTTTAGTAGAAATAAGTTATCATTAAAATGAAATATGTCTATGTGTTTGAAAGGAAAGATTTTTAAATATATGTGCTTTACTAATTCTTACTTATGGTTCTGGTACTTGGATTAACAGAAGAG
Source organism: Epiperipatus broadwayi (assembly GCA_028023455.1). Lineage (NCBI taxonomy): Eukaryota > Metazoa > Onychophora > Udeonychophora > Euonychophora > Peripatidae > Epiperipatus > Epiperipatus broadwayi. The sequence goes on from JAQFVV010006544.1 coordinate 426,250, forward strand.
CAATTCAAAGATTTCAGATGAAGTATAGAGAGATGCACGTTAGGAGTAACAAAAGGCGTTGAAAATGAAATAGATGTGTGAGAGAACAAAGACATTATTGAAAGAATTAAGAAATGAAGTCGATGTGGGATGTACATATTCCTACAAGAGATGTTAATAGATGGGCATTTGAAATTGGATCTCAAGAGATTATAAAAAACAGAAAGAGACCACATTATAAAAAATATAGAAAGAGACCACATGTGAGATGGATGGAAGTAATAAGAATGTTTAGTGATGTGTTGTGGAGAAAAGTGACTAAAGATTGGAGAAAGTAGATTACGATAGGAGAGACTTTTATTCTGCAATAAGATCAATAATGATTGAAAATGATGATCAAAAAATAATGGTTAAATTAATTAAAATATTTATTTTTCAGTGTTTTACAATTGATTTCGATGCAACAGAAGTAATAAATTATTGCAGTTTTGGCTAACATCAAAAAAATGACATATGTCATGTCAGTTGTAGCTCAATTTTTTTTAATAATACATTGAATAATTTTTAATTAAATTTTCATCAGTGCTTAATTTTATAAATATCAGGTTACATATATGCTGAAAGACAATTTTTAAATTAATCTTTTGGAATATGGTAAACAAAATAAGATTACCAAAGTTTAAAAATATTTTTCTAAGAAAGAATTATTTTTGTATCTTGTTTATTTTACTTATTTTACCAAAAAATAACTTGAAATTATTTAATAAAAATTAATATATTTATCATGGTTCCCATTTTAATATAATTGTTTATTAAAATATTGTTAAAATATTTAAATATTTGTGAAACTAACTTTTTGCTTCACATTTATTATATATATTGTACCGCTTATATATGGTACAAATATATTAGCATTTGGTAAAAGCTAAAAAAAAAAGTAAATTTAGATTTTTTTTTTGAGTAGTATAATTTTTTTTAAATGTACAATGAAAGTTAAATTTTTCGCCCATATTTTTTTTTATCTAATTAAAAATAAAAGTAAAAATTGGAGAGAACAAAAGACACAAATTACTAATCCAGATAAGCTAAAAGAAAAATATATTAGCTAATTAAAGATGGCCGAAAAACTTTATAAAAAAAGAGAACTTTATAAGTGAAAAATGATAAAGAATGTACAAGATTATAAACCTAAATGTCATGATAATAATAACATGCGCAGAAGTCTGAAAACTGGACCAAGTATAAAAGGAAGAGACCAGTTTGATCAACGTCTTGTTTTGTCTGTTTTTCCTATGGTCGGTTCTGGATAATAAAATATATCCAGGATCACTCTACGCTGAAATAATTCTGCATGTTGGAGTGGGCCGGGGCTTTTGCTGACATCATTACTGAAGATGGACACCAGAAGAGCTTGGCCGAGCTCATTTTCCCACAAAAAAAAAAACTATGCATAGTAATCGACAGCTTAGTGAACTCGCTAAACTTACCGGTAAGCTAAGAGTAACTTTTTCTGATTGTGATTTAAAAGTTTGCTAACAACTCTTAAAAAAAGAATAAGCTTAAAATAATCCCAATAGAGACTTTAATTTTATTGTTCAACAGACTTTTGTTTACCCAAGAACTTTTTAAAATTGTTTAGCTATTATTTTTTTTATTAATGATTCATGTCTGGATTAGCGTGTGTTCTTTCCAGTTTTATTTAATTAGTAATTTATCTTTAAACATTTTAATTTATTAGAATAAAAATATTTATTTCTAATATCAACTTTTCATTTGTATGTTATTAATGTTGATTATTATTAAATTTATTAATATTAGTTTAGTAAGATTTAAAAATATAATTTACCTTTGCCAATATGTATTGACTAAGCCCAAGAATAGTATTTAGAAATAATCTTAGTAACGGTAAAATATGATACCGCTTTTTTTAAAAGCATTTTTCTTTTTAATTTTCGAGACGTGATGCGATGAATTTCAGCGGATTCCTATATGAATTCTGGCGCCCTTATAAAAGAAATAAAAGCGGATTTCGTCGATATCGTAAATCTTAACAATTACTAGTAGAGTTGATCAGGAAATATAGTTATGTTTTTAGAAATAGGAATGAAACTTTTTTTTTACATAACTTGATCAACTCACGCATTTTATGTGTAACAGAGACCTAGTCAAACGGGCAAAGCGATTCAATATATTCAGTCTTTTGTTTCAATAAACACATTTGAACTGAATATTTTTGTTCTAAATCATCATCATCATTATCAACCACTATCAATCCACTTCAGGATGAAGGTCTCTCCATGTTTAATCCATCTTCTCCGATCTTTAGCTTCTCTTCTCCACATCACCCCTGCACACTTTCTTATTTCATCCATCCATCTCACATGTGGTCTCTTTCTGGGTCTTTTACAATCTCTTGGAATCCAGTTTAAAATTTCAATTGTCCATCTATTATCATCTCTTCTAACAATATGTCCAGCCCAACTCCACTTCAATCTTTTAATTTTTTCAATGAGGTCAGTAACACTTGTTTGTTCTCTTACCCATACATTGTGTTTACGATCTCTTCTTGTTACTCCCAACATACATCTCTCCATACTTCTTTGAGTGGTCTGAAGTCTCTGAATTGCTCTTCTATTAAGTGTCCAAGTCTCAGATCCATAAGTAAGAACTGGTAAAACACATTTGTTAAAAACCTTCCTTTTCAAACACATAGGCATATTTCCTTTTAGTATCAAGTTATTTCTACCAAAAGCACTCCAACCAAGTTTAATTCTATGATTAATTTCCTCCATTATGTTTCCATCTGTATTAATAATCTGACCAAGGTAGTTGTAACTGTTAACTTCTTCTAATTCATCATAATCAATCTTTATTTTCATATTTTGAGCAAATCGATTAAACATTACTTTAGTCTTTTTAACATTTATCTTTAGTCCTACTTTCATCTGATGATTCCTGCAACATTTCCTGCAGATCTGAAGCATTATTTGCAAAAACATATATAGTTACATATATATTAGAGTACAAGTGATATGGCTGCAGAAAGGAGTTTGCTATTAACTGAAAGGAGACCCTTTGATTCCTCTTGGAGGCCTTAAAGGAACCGAGCATGGCAAATTCCTAATGTCCACTCCATACGTTCTTGTCGTTGCTGCTGTTATTACTATGTGATTATTCATATAGTATACGAACATGGATGGGCTGCTCACCAACACGCATTAGCCAGCATGGTGAGTTTATTAGCTTTTTACCTCTGAGTTTAAGATCAAGAAACACCATGGTCTTTCTTCTCAGTGCCTGATAAGGCAGAATGAATGTTTGTGTAAATGATAAATATTTTTCCAATACATGTATACAATTATGACAGACAAAAATAAAGCATGGCCTTTATTCCCAGGAGGCTGTAAAGTCACCAACCAAGGCAGCGGTTGGTGGCCGAAGGCGGAGGGTGCTAAGAATCCCCTGATTGTGGACCCAGGCTGCCATTTGATGATAACTTTTTATTTAGATACTTACAACTGCAGATCACTTTCAAGTGAAGGAAGATTGCAAGAATTAGAAGAAGAACTCTCTTATATTAAATGGGACATTGTTGGACTTTGTGAAGTTAGAAGAAAAGGTGAAGAGACAATTGATTTAAAAAGTGGACATATACTCTATTATAAAGGCACAAATATTGGAAATACAAGTGGAGTAGGATTCATTATAAATAAAAAGTGGAAGAACAATATTGTGGAGATTGATGGTGTATCAGACAGAGTGGCAAGATTAGTTATACAACTTAATAGCAGATGTCAAATGCAGATAATTCAGGTTTATGCCCCAACAAGTTCTCATAGTGATGAAGTAATAGAAGATTTTTATATGGATGTACAAAAGGCTTTTGATCAGAGTAAACAACATTTTAAAATCGTTATGGGAGTCTTTGATGCTAGAATTGGTAAACAAATGAAAGATGAAAGTGCTGTAGGTAATTTTGGTTATGGTAATAGAAATGAGAGAGGACATAGACTTGTGGAGTTTGCAGAAAAATAAAAACTTTATATTATGAATTCTTTTTTTGAGAAAAATGTTAAAAGGAAATGGACATGGAAGCATCCAAATGAAGGTACAGCAGAATTGGATTATATTTTGACTAATAGGAAATACATATTTCAAGATTGTAATGTTCTTAATAAATTTAACACAGGAAGTGATCATCGATTAGTAAGATGTAAGATACGTGTTAATGTGAAACTAGAGAGACAAAAATTATTAAGAAAAACAATATTTACAGTTGATATTCCTAATCTTCAGAAACATTCTAATGAATTTAAATTAGAATTTAGAAATCGGTTTCAAGTATTAGTAGATTTTGAGCATGATTCAGATTTGAATGAAATTAATATGAAAATAACTGATACACTTTTAAAAACTGCAACAAAGATAGCTGGTAGAAAAAAGCAGCAATTGACCAATAAAATTTCTACTGAGACTAGAGAATTTATGAAGAAAAGAAGGAATATGAAGATATAGAAAAATGATGCATTAAAAAGAATTGAATATCTCGAATTTTGTAAAATGGTGCGGAAAAGAGTTGAAAATGATATAAGAAAGTATAATTGTGAACTAGCAAGGAAAGCTGTGGAAGAAAATAAAAGTCTTAAGAATGTAAAACAACATTTTGGTATTGGTAGGAAATTTATATTTGCAATAAGAAGAAAAGATGGAATTGTTACTAAAAAGAGAGATGACATCATGAAATTGGTAGAACATTTTTATCAAGAATTATATAGTAATAAAGAACAAGTACCTCATATATCTATTACATCTTCCGAATTGCCCAGAATTTTAAATGAAGAAGTGAGACATGCAATTAAATGTATGAAGAAGGCAAAGGCTCCAGGTAATGATGGAATTATAATTGATATATTAAAAGAAGCAGGTGAAGAAATAGAAAAAATTTTAGCAAAGTTATATACCAAATGTCTAAATGATAAAGATGTACCGGATGATTGGAAGAATGCAGTAATAATATTAATATTTACAAAAGGTGATGATTGGAAGAATGCAGTAATAATATTAATATTTAAAAAAGGTGATAAAGAAGATATTAGAAATTACAGACCTATCAGCCTTTTATCAGTTTTATATAAAATTTTTACCAAGATAATTACAACTCGTCTACAGAGAACATTGGATTTCCACCAACCAAGAGAACAAGCTGGATTTAAAAGTGGTTTTAGTACAGTAGATCATATCCAGGTGTTGAGAGAAGTTATAGAAAGGACAAATGAATATGAGTTGTCATTATGTTTTGGATTTGTAGATTATGAAAAGGCATTTGATTCTATAAACATTTCTTCAGTGATTAAAGCATTGGATCATCAAGGTATAGATCCAGGATATTGTCATATTTTGAAGAATATTTATAAAAATGCAACCGCAACAATTAGATTACATAATGATACTGGGAAAGTCAACATTGAGAAAGGTGTAAGACAAGGTGACTCCATATCCCCAAAACTTTTTACAGCAGTGCTGCAAGAAGTATTTTGTGGATTAAAATGGGAAACTAAAGGAGTGAAAGTAAATGGAGATTATTTAAGTCATTTAGATTTCGCAGATGATGTAGTTGTTTTTGCAAATAATGCTTCAGAGCTGCAGGATATGTTGCAGGAATTATCAGATGAAAGTAGGAAAGTAGGACTAAAGATAAATGTTCAAAAGACTAAAGTAATGTTTAATCGATTTGTTCAAAATATGAAAATAAAGATTGATTATGATGAATTAGAAGAAGTTAACAGTTACAAATACCTTGGTCAGATTATTAATACAGATGGAAACATAATGGAAGAAATTAATCATAGAATTAAACTTGGTTGGAGTGCTTTTGGTAGAAATAACTTGATACTAAAAGGAAATATGCCTATGTGTTTGAAAAGGAAGGTTTTTAACAAATGTGTTTTACCAGTTCTTACTTATGGATCTGAGACTTGGACACTTAATAGATGAGCAATACAGAGACTTCAGACCACTCAAAGAAGTATGGAGAGATGTATGTTGGGAGTAACACGAAGAAATCGAAACGCAATGTATGGGTAAGAGAACAAACAGGTGTTACTGACCTCATTGAAAAAATTAAAAGATTGAAGTGGAGTTGGGCTGGTCATATTGCTAGAAGAGATGATACTAGATGGACAATTGAAATTTTAAACTGGATTCCAAGAGATTGTAAAAGTCCCAGAAAGAGACCACATGTGAGATGGATGGATGAAATAAGAAAGTGTGCAGGGGTGATGTGGAGAAGAGAAGCTGAAGATCGGAGAAGATGGATTAAACTTGGAGAGACCTTCATCCTGCAGTGGATTGATAATGGTTGATAATGATGATGATGATGACAAGTGATATAATAGTTTGTTTTCTCAAATTGTCACAGAAATTAAAATGATAGACCTGCATCTTTTGGTTTTAATTTTTGAATTAATTTATATTAATACTTTAATGCAGAATTTATTACATTGTGTAAAAATTTTAGCATTTATTTATGCATAACCTAGACATTTTCTACAGTTTACACTTTTAATTTATTGTATTTAATATTTTCAGTATTATTAATAAATACAAATATATGTGATCATTAAGAAAATAACAATATATATATTGTTTTCATTATTGTGTGTGTGTAGTTGAAGAAATATATGTGGTTTCTTTTTTGAAGAAAATATATTCAACTTAATAAAAAACAAATTCTGATTATTGTGAAAATTAAGTTAAAGATTATATAGTAGCAGTTAGTTGTTATTTATTGTTGAACACATTGATCTAGTTAATAGTTTACAATGGCTATAACAAATTAATTGGTTCCAGAATGCCATCTTTTATATCATCTGTTTGTTTTAGCTGAAATTGAAATTTACATATTTAGGGAGAATTATTTAGACCCATAGCCTAACCAAAATTAGTATTCAAAGCAACCATTTAAGCAGCAAAAAATCAAAAATATAATTGTAAAAATATCTACATAATTAATTGCTATACATTCTGTGCAGTTAAATTTTAATGAAAACTAATAAAAACATAAAATTAAAATGTAAACAAACTTGCACATACTAATCATTCATTTCACTACTTCCACTTTCTTAACTGATATTGATCACCGCAGTTCTATCTGTGATTGTATTTTCTGCATGCTCTATAATGATAAACAATTCAATTTTTTTTCTTTATTCTGTAAACCTTTCTGTCATTGCACTCTTTCATAGTATTGCTAATTTTTTCCAAATGATTGCCTTATTATTTTGGTTACTTGCCATTTGATTTATTTACATTAGCAAAAGTGTTTTCATTTCTTCTAATGGTTAACTGCTCAAGCTGAACATTTTAAAACTATCTGTGCACTTTTTAGTTCATTTTTTTTAACATGGTGAAGGTTGTGATTTAATTATCACATTCAGAACTTAAATTGCCAATTGTTTATCAGCTTCTTTTTTTAGAAATGATCTTTAGTTGTGAAAAAAAGTGAAAGATTTATCATGTGAAAATTATTGGATGATATTAGAACATTAATTTTTTAATACTATTTTTCTTTTTGAATCATGGTTAAAATTAATATTTGTGCTTATAAAAAGAATTAAAAAAAATAGAAGTTGAACAAATTGCAGAAATACCATATACATATAAATTCTCTAGATGTTGCTGAAACTGATATTTTACAATCAGCTTATAGCATTTATTACAGCATAGTTTATTTCAGTTCAGTGGTCTTTATCAATATAGAAATTCTATATTTAGGTATTTTATTGTATTTTCGCTTTGACTTTTTTTTTTGACATCATCATTAATCAGCTTTAAAATTCTTTTATGGCTGACGACTAAAATTATTTTATTTTATGCTTCTAGAAGAATATTTCTAAAGTAAAATATATACAATATTAAATTATTAGAGGTAGAAAGAAATAAGTGGATTAAATAATTAAGTTTTTAGCAGAAAAATTTCAGTATTTTTTTTTTGAGTTTTTGTTTGAATTTTTTGCAATATCAATATTAATCAACTTTTCAAATTCTGCTTTTATGGCTTATGATGTGCCGGAGAATACTTCTAAAAATATATGTACATGTTTAACAGTAAAGATAAAAAAGGAGAAACAATTAAATCGACAACTAAATTTTATATAATGAGAATATCTGCCATTAGCATTTATTTTATGTCTTTGTTATGTAAATCTTAATGTAAGATTTTTTTAAATATTCGTTCTATTAGTTATTTGTTACATAAACCTCCTTATACCAGAATTTATTGTATATCTAAATTGTGAAGAAAGCAAGGAAAGAGGAGGTTTTGTATTGATAAAAATGGGAAGGAAAAAGTTAGATATTGTAAGTACTTATAAAATAAATTGAAGAACTTTAAGGAAATTGTTTTTGTTTTTTTTTTGTTTGACGATATTGTTAACAATTGTAGTGTTAATGCTTAGGCTAAAAATGTTTCTAAGAGGTTAGTGGATTTTCAGGAATGAATATCACATGGTAAGCGTGAAATTGTGAGGTAAAAAGAATGTTAGAAAAAATTGCAGGAAGAATAACAATAGTGATAATAGGTATTAGATTGTTGTACAGACAGAAAAAATAAAATAAGAAAATTGTTGGAAATGATGAATTAGGGTAAATAAAGGAATGAGAAACTTAGAGTTTCTAAGTCTTAATTATTTTTTAGCTCTAGGGACTCATGACAGAAAAATGTAAATTTCTGGATTAGAAAAAATTTTAAATGTAAAAAAACAAATTTCAGTATATTAATATGTATAGGCGTAATATGAAAAGTGAATTGTAAAGAAAATTGTTTATTTATTGTATAAAAAATTTCACATTATTCTATAAAATATTTAATTTTGGATTTCCAATTAAATTTAGTAAATGATCTACCAAAGGTGTTCTATTATTGAGCAAGTAATGCAAGTAGAAGACTAAACAATAAGAAATTAAATTATACATATAGTGAATACATTTATTTTTATAAATATAATTAGAAAATAATAATAAAAATTAAAATACATTTATCAAAGTTATTTATTTATACAAGTTTAATTATAAATAATCATTATAATTAGTCAACTTTCCATTTAACCATTCTCTTAAGTGAAAGATTAGTCAATAAGAAATTAAATTTCAATATACTGTGATAGTATTTATTTGCAAAATTATAATTAGAAAAAATTAAATAATTCATTATTACTTATTGAATTTTACTTTTATATTTAAAAGATCTTAGTTGTCAAAAATTTTTCAAATGACTTGAGATAGAGAGAGGGAAAAAAAATCCTGGGAATTTCTCAATTAGAAATCTTAGAGAAGAGGAAAGATTAATTTTTTTTTTCTTATGATAAATTGGTTTTGCATAGAGAAAATCATATTTCTATAATGAATTAACAATTTGTAAAAATCAAGATGCAAATCTTAGTATGTTTGTTCTCCATAATAATTAATAATTGTGTTTAGGATAAATATATGTTGGCATTAATAAATTTATTAAATTCTAATTAATAATAAAAACTTTATTTAGATTTAATTCATAAATTATTGTAATTTTTTTTATTTTTTGCTTTGAAAAGAAAATTTTTGTAAGTGTATCTTTTATAGAAGTATAATATTTTACATAAAAATTTATTAAAAGTATCATTTAAATGATTTGGTTTACTAACTGAAACACAGGCTTGTTATATACCTGTGGCTATATATATGTAATATAGGGTATATGAGCACAGACTTTCACACCACCCACCTCTCTCCACTCTATCTAATAACACCGATACACCTAAACACATATATGCTGAAAAGATAAATAATCACCAATATACGTATTTCATGCTAAACCAGTCAGTTGGTCCAGACTATCATCTTTACACACATATATAGTATAAGTGCTCAGATATATATTAAGATAGACTATCCTCATAGTTTAATGGACAGGCTTCAATCCACTCCTCACTCCAACTCTTCAACCGTCCATCCAATTGAAAATCTGATGATGGAATGCCTGAGGTCGAGATTATTGTCACACCCATGTTGACCTAAGGTCAATCTGAACCCCACATGTACAGGACATAATCCATTTAATACATATGCAAGGATGGGCAGACATCTCTATAATGTACTAACTGAAACACAGGCTTGTTATATACCTGTGGCTATATATATGTAATATAGGGTATATCTTTTTTCGTATTTTTAGAGTTTACCTGGTGGATATAATGCATTACGGCGAATGTATACCGATATCCAGGAACCTATGATGAATGCAGCCCAAGAACAATTGGGAGGAAATCCATTTACAGCTTTGTTGGGGAATAATTCAAGTAAGAAACCACAACTAAATTTTTTCTGTAATAATTTCATTTTGATGATAGTGTTCAAAATTTATTTGTGAAAGTATTTTAATCATTTATTAGTTATGATGTTTTGTGTATATTCAAGTAATAAATATATATTGCATTGATGAAAATATGCATATATATTTACATGCACTTAAAATTGATAAATCTTTTTTGTTAGTAATTTAAATGTTAATGGAATTCTATTAGGACATTTTTTTATTTTTGTAATTTTATTACTTTAAAAATCTTCACTTATTTAAATTAAAATAATCACTAATAAAAAATTAATTTACATGGAAGAATTAATAAAAAATGGCCATTTACTGCAGAGAGATTTAACTAAGCCTAAGAATTACATTATAGTTTTTTTTCTAGACATTATTTGTAGTTAATAAAAAAAAAAAATATGAAGAATGTTCAATCATTTTTGCTCATTTTTGAAAGTTTTGTTAGTGAATATCCATGCTTCTTAATATTAATGATGTCACAATAAATCTTGTCTAAGTCAAGACAGAGAGAGAATATTAATGAATTAAGCAATTTCAGTTATTCATATTTTTCTTTTTTTTTTTTCAGCCATTGATCAGTCTATTGCAATATAAACTATCATGATATCCAATTCCTGTAGTCCATATCTTCTCTGCATCACTCCAGTAAGATTCATTATTCATTCGTATTAAAAGTGGTCTCATGTCACTTACAATCTTTTAGGATCCAGTTTGAAGTTTTATTTATTTATCTTAATGCTTCATCTAACAATATGTCAGTGGTAACTTTTTTTTTATTGATGTATCGTAATCTTAAAATCTATAAATAAGTACTGGCAAAATACATTTATTAAAACTTTTTTACATTTCTGAGCAATAAATGGTCTGATTGCAATCACTTATTGTTCTTCTATTTCATAATCTTAAAATCTATAAGTAAGCACTGGTGAAATATATTTATTAAAACCTTTGTTTTAAAATACATATCCATATTTTCTGGTAACTCACAACAACTACAGTCTGGATTGTTAAATAAATGCTATAAGTGGTATCTCATACTACTACTAAGGAGAATATTTGTTTTGTATAAATATGTCAAATTTGATTTTTTTATTGTAAGCATTATTTACACTATATATTAAAATGTTTGTACAAAAGAATTTTAAAAAAATATAGCTATAAAATCACAAAAATAAAGAAATAAAATTACTTTTGCTAAACTGGATTCAATTGATTGCTTTTTTATAATCAGTTATTTTAATGAAATAAATGTGGTTTTTTATTATTGTTTACCATTAGTTATAACTAGTTCTATAATATTTATTTAAAAAATAGAAAAGGAAAAGAAGTTATTTGAAAAAGAGGAAATACTATTTATAGCCATGCAGACCACAAGCAGTATTAGATATTGCTAAATCAGAAATGGAAGGCATAAAATTTAACTACTTCAGCTTCAAGCCGCCATATTGAACTTTTTAAAATACTGGCCTGAGACACAATTTTTATAATAACTTCAGTTTTAATTATGTTAGAGCAAAAACAATTACATTGCTAGAAACTAGAAAAATTAAGGAAAACAATAAGCATAAAATAAATAGTGATAACTATATAAAAAATAAGGAAAAAAAGAAATTTTCACATCTGAAATAATTATTATTTTATTGTTTGTTCATAATTTGGAAATTAACATTAACTAAAATTCAAAATACATCTTGAGTGATAATTTCTTTCTATTCCTTACAAAATTATCTTTCTAAACATGTATAATATGTCTTACCTGAGATAATCCACAGCTTCACGATCTCCAAAAGAAGTCGGATATGACTTCTTCATTTTTATCTTGTACCCCAAATGTTCTAACTGTCAAAGGCGTCTATAAAGAAAAAGATTCATCCTAATAAAAGATACAAAAGAAATCATCATAGCAATTGGCTTCTTGTCTGTCTAATACTAGAAATTGTAGGCTAGTTTCTATATCACTGATAAAATGAGTTTCATCTCTTCATTTTATATTTTTTTGTGTGTGTACAATAGTGATGTTTATATTCTTTGTGGTCACCAGTGATGTTTATATTCTTTATGCACTGCACAAGTGATGTTTATATTCTTTATGTACAGAAGTAATGCTATCTTCTTGTATTTATTGTACCACAGATATAATTTATTTGCATATAGTCTATGGACTTGAAAATAATGTTATGAAACATATAGCAAAAGCAAAGCATGATCAAGCATAAACATAAACAAGTTTCAGAATTGAATTATATGTTTGAGTATGCATGTTTGTATACATTGATTATTAGTTTTATAACCCATTGCTTGTAAACCATATTATATAAACATAATTAATGATTTTCAAAAAGTATACTTTTTGAAAATCATTATTTTTATAAAAATAAGAGGATTAGTGTAGATAGAACTTTAGATAATTACGCTATGAATTATATACTAATAAGTTAATTACGATATGAATTCTATACGAGTAAATCTATAATTACAAATTAAATCACACTAATGTTTTGATAAATATGAATTCTATGTGAGCATAAATAAATGTATTACAAACTACCTTTAGAAAATTATGATAAATATGAATTCTATACGAGCATAAATATATAATTACACACACCAATTTTTCATGAGCATAAATAAATAAATATATAACTACAAATTAGCACACACTAATTACAAACTAAAATTAATAAAAAATATATTTTTTCAAAAAATTTAAAAAAAAAATTAAAAACTTTTACTTACAAATAATTACGTTGTTTGTCTGGTGTAGGCCTTGTTTGTGAATAATACCGGAGAAAATTTCACTTCCAGCCCGTAAAACATTTTATGTCTTTTATCGTTTCATGATAAGTACAAAAATTACCAAAAAAAAAATAAATACTGTGGTTGATTAAAAAATTCGCCAAAAATCCAAATTTCAACAGATTTTTTTGAAATAAAGATCGTTTGAAAGCTAACCTATAGAGCTATAAAACGGCCATATTTTTTTTGACATCATGATTATACTTTTTACGTCAGCAAAGAAAGAAAATAACACGTCATCAAATGAGCACCCGCAGCGCATAAAGTAAGCCAACAATGCTGAAATGGTTAAACTATGAGTTTAATTTAAAGTAATTTGCGAGTTTGCAAAATAGAAACTTACTTAATTCTTCGTTATTACGACTGCATAATGCACTCAAGCAATTTCAAGATATAAACATACGTTTTCATCGTAATATTAACGGAAATTATGCAGTCTACGCATGCGCTTTTTACACCCGTTTTCATCTTCTACTTTCCATAAATGTAAGTTTTATTTTTCTATGATAAAAAATAAAAATTTTATGATAATTTTTGTGATCAAGTAAATTGAATTTTTTTGTCTTTTTCCCATTTTTTGTTTTTTGATAATTACTGGAAAAGTTTTCACCCTGAATATCGTTAAAAAGTTTTACTTTTTCCGATATATTTTGAAGATAACATTATGCAAGGCCCAATGGTAAATTTATTTTTCTATATTTTTTAATAATTATTTTTATATATGTTTTGGTACTTTAACCTGACCTGCTATGTGGCCGCTAGAGGCGCTGTTTCTGTGTTTTCACACAACATACAGGGTAGGGGCCTCGAAATCAGATGACGCTTTTTCCTGCCGCTAGGTGGCGCTGTTCACCATGCGTACATCTTGGAACCTTCCACAAGCTAGCCAGCAGCTTACATCGTCTGCTAACAAGAACCTAGGTGGCGCTGATTGCCGTAAACACATCTAGCTTATGTGTCGTCTGCTATCAGAAACTACCAAGATTCTAGCCCACTACGCGGCGCTGTTTCTCCACTTTACACACAGTAAAAACAGCAACCTCTAAATGCCTCATTGCTAACATTTATGAACATAGTACTTAAAACATTCAGGGCCTATAACGTACAGGGGTGAATAATTTATAAAGTCATAACTATTTAAATATACGGTCAAACGTAATAATTTTACATTCTATTTCACCATTTCATGAATCGATGTATTTTTAAAGTATGACTTTGTAAAAAGTGATCTGTTTTTTTAATTATTTACTCTAAAAGTGTTTTTTTTTTTTTTTTTGTAAATAAAACAAAACGTAATTTTCGGTCTGTGTTTTTTTTTTTTTTTAAAAAGCTAATTTTTTTTTTCCTACGGCAGTATATCGTTCAAAAATGTATTATTTTAAAAGATTATTGTTTGTAAAACTTTTTTTTTTACACTTTCAATTAATATTTTCAATAAATTTTAAAGTAATATAAATTATATTTCGGTTTATAGATTACTATTTTGAAAAATAAAGTGTTATTTGCGTGCTGGGTATACCGTGTGCTTGTTACTCGCAAGCAATAATTCGAAGATCTGTTTATCAAAACTTCCTCTCACAATAATATTAAAGGCATAAATATTTATTGAAATTGTATTTAAAATTTTAGAATCATTTTAATAACTAAAAATGTCATATACTCACAAGGAAATTTCAAAATAATAGGTTTAATAAGTACCGTATGAGAAAAGTAAGATATTATACAGAGTCAGAAAAAAAAAAAAAAGATTTAGAGCAAAATATATATACATTTAATATCTTTATTGATGGTTGGAATTTAAAAAGTTTCTTTCAAAACTGATGCTCGTGTTAGTCCTCACTGATGCTCGTGTTAGTCCTCATAAATAATTTGGAAGACATTGCCTGTCAAAATTGGATGATCATTGAAAATTATATATGGTCTTAATAGCCTAAAATTCAGAAGCCTGATAGTACTGTCTTTGCCAGTGCACTGTTTCTTTCTTTCATTATTGATACATAAGTAAGAACAGGTAAAACACATTTATTAAAAATCTTCCTTTACAGACACGTAGATATATTTCCTTTTAGTATCAAGTTATTTCTATTAAAAGCACTCCAAGTTTAGTCCTATGATTAATTTCATCTATTATGTTTCCATCTGTATTAATAATATGACCAAGGTGTTTGTAACTGTTAACTTCTTCTAACTCATCATAATCAATCTTTATTTTCATATTTTGAGCAAACACATAGGTATATTTCCTTTTAGTATCAAGTTATTTCTACCAAAAGCACTCCAACCAAGTTTAATTCTATGATTAATTTCATCCATTATGTTTCCATCTGTATTAATAATCTGACCAAGGTGTTTGTAACTGTTAACTTCTTCTAACTCATCATAATCAATCTTTATTTTCATATTTTGAGCAAACACATAGGTATATTTCCTTTTAGTATCAAGTTATTTCTACCAAAAGCACTCCAACCAAGTTTAATTCTATGATTAATTTCATCCATTATGTTTCCATCTGTATTAATAATCTGACCAAGGTGTTTGTAACTGTTAACTTCTTCTAACTCATCATAATCAATCTTTATTTTCATATTTTGAGCAAACACATAGGTATATTTCCTTTTAGTATCAAGTTATTTCTACCAAAAGCACTCCAACCAAGTTTAATTCTATGATTAATTTCATCCATTATGTTTCCATCTGTATTAATAATCTGACCAAGGTGTTTGTAACTGTTAACTTCTTCTAACTCATCATAATCAATCTTTATTTTCATATTTTGAGAAAATCCATTAAACATTACTTTAGTCTTTTAACATTTATCTTTAGTCCTACTTTCATCTGATAACTCCTGCAACATTTCCTGCAGCTCTGAAGCATAAGTTGCAAAAACAACTACATCATCTGCAAAATCTAAATGACTTAAATAATCTCCATTTACTTTCACTCCTTTAGCTTCCCATTTTAATCCACAAAATATTTCTTGCAGCACTGCTGTAAAAAGTTTTGGAGATATGGAGTCACCCTGTCTTACACTCTTCTCAATGTTGACTTTCCCAGTATCATTATCTAATCTAATTGTTGCTGTTGCATTTTTATAAATATTCTTTAAAATTTGACAATATCTTGGGTCTATACCTTGATGATTCAATGCTTTAATCACTGAAGAAAAGTTTATAGATTCAAATGCCTTTTCATAGTCTACAAATCCAAAACATAATGGCAACTCATATTCATTTGTCCTTTCTATAACTTCTCTCATTACCTGGATATGATCTCCTGTACTAAAACCACTTTAAATCCAGCTTGTTCTCTTGGTTGGGGGAAATCCAATGTTCTCTGTAGACGAGTTGTAACTATCCTGGTAAAAAATTTGTAAGTAACTGATAAAAGGCTGATAGGTCTGTAATTTCTAATATCCTCTTTATCACCTTTTTTAAATATTAATATTAATACTGCATTCTTCCAATCATCTGGTACATCTTTATCATTTAGACATTTGGTATATAACATTGCTAAAAAAAATTCTATTTTTTCCCTGCTTCTTTAAATATATCAATTATAATTCTACTATTATCTGGAATCTTTTCTTTCTTCATATATTTAATTGCATGTCTCACTTCTTCATTTAAAATTCTGGGTAATTCAGAAGATGTCATAGATATAGGAGATATTTGTTCTTTATTACTATATAATTCTTTATAAAAGTCTTCTATCCATTTTATGATGTCATCTCTCTTTTTAGTAATAATTCCAGCTTTTTTTTATATTGCAGATATGAATTTCCTACCAATACCAAAATGTTGTTTTACACTTTTGAGACTTTCATCTTCTGCTGCTTTCCTTGCTAGTTCACAGTTATACTTTCTTATATCATTTTCAAATTTTTTCTGCATCATTTTACAAAATTTGAGATATTCAATTCTTTTTAACGCATCATTTTTGTATATCTTCATATTCCTTCTTTTCTTCATAAATTCTCTATTCTCAGTATAAATTTTATTGATCAAGTGCTGTTGCAGTTTTTAAAAGTATATCAGTTGTTTTCATATTAATTTCATTCAAATCTGAATCATGTTCAAAATCTACTAATACTTGAAACCTATTTGTAAGTTTTAATTTAAATTCATTAGAATGTTTCTGAAAATTAGGAATATCAACTGTAAATATTGTTTTTCTTAATAATTTTTGTCTCTCTAGTTTTGCATTAACATGTATTTCACATCTTACTAACCGATGATCACTTCCTCTGTTAAATTTATTAAGAACATTACAATCTTGAAATATGTATTTTCTGTTAGTCAAAATATAACCCAATTCTGCTGTACTTTCATTTGGATGCTTCGATGTCCATTTCCTTTTAACATTTTTCTGAAAATAATTCACAATATAAAGTTTTCCTTTCCCTGCATACTCCACAAGTCTCTGTCATCTCTCATTTCTATTACCATAACCAAAATTACCGCTAGCGCTTTCATCTTTCATTTGTTTACCAATTCTAGCATTAAAGTCTCCCATAACAATTTTAAAATGTTGTTAACTCTGATCAAAAGCCTTTTGTGCATCCATATAAAAATCTTCTACTACTTCATCACTTTGAGAACTTGTTGGGGCATAAACCTGAATTATCTGCATTTGGTATCTGCTATTAAGTTGTATAACTAATCTTGCCACTCTGTCCGATACACCATCAATCTCCACAATGTTGTTCTTCCACTTTTTATTTATAATGAATACTACTCCACTTGTATTTCCAATATTTGTGCCTTTATAATAGAGTACATGTTCACTTTTTAAAACAATTGTCTCTTCGCCTTTTCTTCTAACTTCACAAAGTCCAATAATATCCCATTTAATATAAGACAGTTTTTCTTCTAACTCTTGCAATCTTTCTTCACTTGAAAGTGATCTGTTGTAAGTACCTAAATAAAAAAGGCATCATCAAATGGCAGCCTGTGTCCACAATCAGGGGTTCTGAGCAGCCTCTGCCTTCGGCCACCAACTGCTGCCTTGGTGACTTTACAATCTCCCGGGAATAAGGGCCATGATTTATTTTTGTCTGTCATAATTGTATATATTTTGGAAAAAGATTATCATTTACACAAGCATTCATTCTGCCTTATCAGGCAACTGAGAAGAAAGTCCATGGTGTTTTTTGATCTTAATCTCAGAGTTAAAAATCCAATAACCTCGTCGTACTGGCTAATGTGTTGGTGAGCAACCCATCCATGTTTATATACTATATGAATAATCATATAGTAATAATAGCTGCAATGACAAGAACATATGGAGTGGACATTAAGAATTTGCCTTGATCAGTTTCTTTAAGGCCTCCAAGAGGAAGCAAAGGGTTTCCTTTCAATTAATAGGATGACAAGAAATTTGTAACCTTCTGAGTGAAGACAATTTCTTGCATTAAATCAAATCTTAATGATTAATCAAAGTAAATTATAGTTTATTAGTTGATATTGTGAAATTGGTAAATATTTAAGTGTCTCTGTTGGGTGATATATATTAAAATTTGTCTATTTAGAAATTCATTTATAGATTCATTAAACCACCTAACTACTCACAAACATTATATTAGAAAATCTGTAGAGATTCTAACCAGTAAATAAATTCTAGTATATTTATTATCTCCTTTATGTTTGCCACTGTTTTCTGTTTGATCACAACCCCATAAGTTAATAATTGTTGAAATCTACAGGAAAATGCTATAATACATCATAATGACAATTCTAGAGATATCATTCAGGTATAGATCCAAGATATTGTCATATTTTAAAGAATATTTATAAAAATGCAACAGCAACAATTAGATTAGATAATGATACTGGGAAAGTCAATATATTAAAGTAATTTCCTTGAATTATTAAATTGAAAACATTTTTATAAAGCATGTTTATATATATTATTTGAAGTATATTTCTAATATTTAATGTAATGGGTGCTTTATAATTAACAATTTTATAATTAATGAATATAAATATATATAAGAAGTAATTTTCTTTTGAGTGGTAAGTTAAAGAATTATAATTTCTTTGTTCCTAATATGAAAGATACTTTCTATATCTTTTTTCATATCATTAATTTGAATTATTTGAAAGTAAGACAAAAGAGTTACTAATGAATAATATTTTTACCTAATTTTTCATATTGTTAGGTTCAACTCTAAATCATCTTAAATATCATAAGAATTAAGAGGTTATTAATTGTTTAGGTATTTAGCTTTTATTGGTACATAATTAGATATGAATGAAATTAGAGTTTTATTTTGTATATTATTATCTTTAAAATGAATCGCAAATTATGCTTCCCCCTTCCCTAATGCAATTTGAGAATGTTTGTAATTTTTATTTTTATGAGATTAGTCAAATAATTTAAATATTTAGGTTCAAGAATACAAAAATTGGATAGTTACAATAGTTGTAGGCTACATAATTGCCCAGTCACAAAATTAAGGTGTAGCTGCAGTACAAGTTATAAATGAAATTCTATGGAGAAGTCCAAAGATACTAAATCATTTTAATAGCACTTTATAGTAAAAACAATTACTGTGTACATTGGATTTCTATCAATGCTCATATCTTAATTAAAAACAATTAGGGAACAAATAATTTTAAAAAATTTTCAGGAGAAAAAAAGAAAACAGACAAAGAAAATCTTTGACCATTGATCATTTTTTATTAATCTGAGCTAGGATGAAATAGTGAATGCTCATGCCTTATTCATTCCAATTTTATTTAAGTATTTGGTCACTTAACTACTGGAGGCATTCAATCAAGAGCACGATGTGCAGTGCTAAATATTCTAGAAATTAATGTTTGTGTGTGTGTTGGGGGAGGGAGAATCAATGGTCTGGCATTCAGTCAACTCAAATACAATTACTAGCTTTTTAATAACAGTGATTTTAATATACATCATTAGACCTGAAATTATCTGGACTGCTATAAAACAGATTTATCTTCTGATAGATTTTCATCTCACCCAAAGCAATGTCATTCTGATTGTAATGCTTTGCATAAGTTTCATTTACTAAGTCAAAGACTTATGATTTGGAGGTGAATAACACAGGTGATGAATGAACATATAAAAATTTTGATAAGCAAATATTTTATAAAAACAAAAATAAATGAATTTAGGAAAAGTTACTGATTTTAGCTTTTTCAGAATTTCAAAATATGATATACGTGTATAAACAACATCCCATTAATAGTTAAATCCCCCAGCCAGATAGTTGATTAATAAAACCTCAAAATATCTAGTCAACATACCATTGCAGTCAAATTCCTTACTACAATAGGTGTTTCAATTCAAATAAGTCTTTAGACTCTTCTGGAGAAACAAAAACAGTCCCAAGCATTATACATATTGACTTGAAAACATGAAATGTTTATCTGAAAATTTGTGACGATAGGGATTTTACCTGTAATTATATATTGAACTATTTCCATCATCTGTTATTAATTATGAAATATTTTTAAAAGATATCAAACTTTATTTAAACTTTTAAATACATTCAACTGTTAGCAAAGCATAGATTAATTTATTACAACATTTTAAGTGCTGTTTGCTTTTTTTTTGCTGGCCTTACCAGTGACAGTACTAGCATGGAAATTGAACCTTCGATTTTTAGTTTTGTGAATTTAAGATAATGCTTGCTCTTACTAATTAGGCTATTCTGAAAAATCAAGTCACTAGAAATTTTATATATTTATCTATGAAGATTCTCTTGGTTTCTCCAGTTTTTTTAAGGGCAAGGTTAATGAGTAATTTTGAAATATTATGAATTATTTACATTAGACTGATTTATAAAGTTATCTACTATAAATGTGAGTGGTTTATACAAATTTTACTTTTTACTTTCTGCCTGCTATTTTTCTTGTCCAATGTATTTTAGGTGCATTTGGTTTTTCTTTTTAATCATTACTTTTTGCTCTTTTAATAACGTATTTTGAAATGAGTCAGATGATTTCAGCCATGTATGTTCTTCCATATTCACATGGTATTTCATAGATGCAGTTTTTGTGTTTCAATATTTGCAATTTGTGTTTTATAGAAGTTAGACTTTTTCATAGGGCACTTATGACTTTGGAAAGGAATCTTAATATACTGATCACAGATTTTCTTTAGTTTAGCTGCAATTACTAATATCTATGGATACGCTTTAATACCTATAATTGTTTTTTCTTATGGTGTTTCTTTTAGTTAGCTATTTCATAATGATAGCTGATGGATAAGTATTTTTCATGAGAGTTTATGCTATATGATTTTTCTTTTTCCAAGTTATTGGTTTCTGAATAAGAATTTTTATTCTGATTAGAGTGTGTGAGTTTTCTATTGATTGTAATTTTGATTTTGCTATGAGGGAATCTTGTCAAAAGAAAATTAAGAACTGTAGTGTCTGTTCTTGTTTTAATTCTATTGTGAATTTAATTAAAAGAACATAATTATTGATAGTATCCAGAATGTTTGTAGTAATGCTTTACCACATGGCCATAGAAAAGCCAGACTTTAATTGTAGATAGAATTTTATTTATGGTTATAGTTTCAAGTTTTTCCATGTAAATATTGCTGATCAGAGATAGCAATAAGGAATCAAAAAGCATCTTTTGATTTTGTTGGAAGAATTCTATAGTATATAATAATAGTATGCTGTACAGAATGTTAAGTGTAATAAACTATCAATTGGAAGAATTATTCTGGTTTGTACACTACTATTGTTATTTAATCTTTTTTTTACATTAGATAATGCTTCATCACAGAATACTTTTGTGATTAAGTTTTTCACATCAAAATTTACCAATATGTTAGTTCTTTCACTTTTCATGTTGATTAATTCTACAATTTTCTTAGAATCTCTAACACAGAACTGTCTCTTGTATGCCAAAGGACTAAGAACATTAGAATTTTTGATATAGTGAGTTTTCAGAATTAACAATAGATCTTGATGGAACTTGGCCTTTATTGATTTTAGATGACCACAAAGATGTGGAATTTTTGCCAAAATATGTCAATCTAATTTTTTCTGAATCATTGAAATAGCTGTGATTAGGGATGCTTTCTGAATAATATTTACAGTTGTGATTCATCGCTAGTATGGGACTTTTAGTCTGTTGGGAGAAGCTCTTATTGTATCATAATTACTATTATCCATTTACAAATGTTACATTGCTCTTGCTAGCAGGAAGAATGCTTATAGATTTGTCTAGTTTAAGATTTAATAGATTTTTCTCTCAACATAAGTGATATTAGATTTGTATTGTTGTTGTCTCATTTTCCAGCGTAATTTTGCTTTCTCTTAACAAAGTCTCACTTGCAGTCTAAATAATTCTGTCTGGGAATGAATTAGAGGATTTAGTTACAAGCTTTTAGAAGCTGATTGGAAAACTCTTATGAAATCTTTATCAGTAAATTTATTTTTTAACAAAGATTATTAAAGTCAACATTGAGAAGGGTGTAAGACAAGGTGACTCCATATCTCCAAAACTTTTTACAGCAGTGCTGCAAGAAATATTTTGTGGATTAAAATGGGAAGCTAAACGAGTGAAAGTAAATGGAGATTATTTAAGTCATTTAGATTTTGCAGATAATGTAGTTGTTTTTGCAACTTATGCTTCAGAGCTTCAGGAAATGTTGCAGGAGTTATCAGATGAAAGTAGGACTAAAGATAAATGTTAAAAGACTAAAGTAATGTTTAATGGATTTTCTCAAAATATGAAAATAAAGATTGATTATGATGAGTTAGAAGAAGTTAACAGTTACAAACACCTTGATCAGATTATTAATACAGATGGAAACATAATGGATGAAATTAATCATAGAATTAAACTTGGTTGGAGTGCTTTTGGTAGAAATAACTTGATACTAAAAGGAAATATACCTATGTGTTTGCTCAAAATATGAAAATAAAGATTGATTATGATGAGTTAGAAGTTAACAGTTACAAACACCTTTGTCATATTATTAATACAGATGGAAACAATGGATGAAGTTAATCATAGGATTAAACTTGGTTGGAGTGCTTTTAATAGAAATAACTTGATACTAAAAGGAAATATATCTACGTGTCTGTAAAGGAAGATTTTTAATAAATGTGTTTTACCTGTTCTTACTTACGTATCAATAATGAACAAAAGAAACAGTGCACTGGCAAAGACAGTACTATCAGGCTTCTGAATTTTAGGCTATTAAGATCATATATAATTTTCAATGATCATCCAATTTTGACAGGCAATGTCTTCCAAATTATTTATGAGGACTAACACGAACATCAGTTTTGAAAGAAACTTTTTAAATTCCAACCATCAATAAAGATATTAAATGTATATATATTTTGCTCTAAATCTTTTTTTTTTTCCTGACTCTATAATATCTTACTTTTCTCATACAGTACTTATTAAACCTATTATTTTGAAATTTCCTTGTGAGTATATGACATTTTTAGTTATTAAAATGATTCTAAAATTTTAAATACAATTTCAATAAATATTTATGCCTTTAATATTATTGTGAGAGGAAGTTTTGATAAACAGATCTTCGAATTATTGCTTGCGAGTAACAAGCACACGGTATACCCAGCACGCAATTAACACTTTATTTTTCGAAATAGTAATCTATAAACCGAAATATAATTTATATTACTTTAAAATTTATTGAAAATATTAATTGAAAGTGTAAAAAAAAAAGTTTTACAAACAATAATCTTTTAAAATAATACATTTTTGTACGATATACTGCCGTAGGTAAAAAAAAAATTAGCTTTTTTTAAAAAAAAAAAAACACAGACGAAAATTACGTTTTGTTTTATTTACAAAAAAAAAAACCCACTTTTAGAGTAAATAATTAAAAAAACATCGCTTTTTACAAAGTCATACTTTAAAAATACATTGATTCATGAAATAGTGAAATAGAATGTAAAATTATTACGTTTGACCGTATATTTAAATAGTTATGACTTTATAAATTATTCACCCCTGTACATTATAGGCCCTGAATGTTTTAAGTACTATGTTCATAAACGTTAGCAATGAGGCATTTAGAGGTTGCTGTTTTTACCGTGTGTAACGTGGAGAAACAGCGCCGCGTAGTGGGCTAGAATCTTGGTAGTTCCTGATAGCAGACGACACATAAGCTAGATGTGTTTACGGCAATCAGCGCCACCTAGGTTCTTGCTAGCAGACGATGTAAGCTGCCGGCTAGCTTGTGGACGGTTCCTGTGTGTACGCATGGTGAACAGCGCCACCTAGCGGCAGGAAAAAGCGTTGTCTGCTTTCAAGGCCCCTACCCTGTATGTTCTGTGTGAAAACACAGAAACAGCGCCTCTAGCGGCCACATAGCAGGTCGGGTTAAAGTACCTATTTTTTTAATTATCTTTTTTTTTTATATATTTATATTTGACAAAAATTTACAAAAAAATTATTATTGAAACTAATATATATATAAAAAAAAAATAGATCGTGATTATCTGCATTTTTTCTGATATGAGCTTGGCTTCGATATTTGAATTAAATGATATCAAATAAAAATAAATATGTTTTCTAAATATTATGACCTGATTTAGATTTTTCTATAATATCTTGTCTGCATTTTTAATAATAATAAATATACGCAAAAGCTAAAAGTAAGGATTTTGACAGTATATATATATATAAACTAACTTATGAACCTCTAAAGTAACTTTATAATGAATTTAGTATTTCACATTTTATTTTATTTTGTATATAGTGACCATTTTAATAGTACTTTTTAATAAATTACAAACTGTATTGAAGTTCTGTATTATAATATTCAAATTATACTAATTATTGATCAATATTAACTACTTATTATTAGGGATGACATATACATTGCAAACCCCTGTATGGAAATACATTTTGAAGGACTACAGAGAAAAATGAAAGGTACTAATGTCTTTATTCTATGAAGTTTTCAAGTGATGGATTACCTTAGATAAGTGTTATTATATACAAATTTGGTAGTTATGATTTATGCCACATGTTGCAACGGGGTGACACTGCAGTACCATCAACAACTGGTAAGAAGCCTGCAAGTGATAAATAAAATTTTCAAAAATGGCTGAAATCATTGATGGGAAAAAAAAATTAAAAAATTGCACTAAAATCGTCGATGGAAAAAAAATAAATTAAAAAATCACACCAAAATCGTCGATGGAAAAAAAAATCACTAAAATCATTTAAAAATGCCTGAGGCAGTCAAACAAATATATCGAAAGTACAAATTATAAAAAAAAAAAAAATTAAAAAATGGAAAAAAAAACCAAACACTCAAAATAATTAAAAAATGGAAAAAAAACAACACTCAAATTATAAAAAAAGAAATGCCTGAGGCAAACAAACAAATACATCGAACATACAAGTTATAAAAAAAAAGAAAGAAAATACGGTAAAAGCCTGAAATCTGGGCAAATCCGCTTGGAGCATTGATGCTAGACAAAATCAATGAAATATAACGTTACCGGGCCGCAACTTTTTGATTTTTTTTTTATAATACCACGTGATTTTTTGTTATCGATTAAACGAATTTTGATTTTATTTATAACATGATTTTTTTATTATTTAACAAATTGTTATATTAATTTTCGTTGTTTTTTTTTTTTTTTTGTAACCTCACATTTTTCTTTATTCCAATAAATTTTGCTAATTTAATTTTGTGTACTTTTTATTTTGATGATTTTAAAAACTTTGTATCGTTTTATGACGTCCAAAAATTTGTTTTAATCCCACCGCCGAAAAAATAGTATATAATTATTTGCGACTTGTTTAGACTTTATTCTACCTTTTCTTTTTTTTTTGCTTGATTAAATTGTTTTTTATTCTTATTATGAAATCGAAAGTAACTTTCGTGTTGCTGGGGGTTAAAAAATTGTTTTGAAACACCCACCCTCGCGTCAAGAATTGTAACAAAAAGTCAAGACCTTTTTTTTTTTTTTTGTTGTTTTAAAAAAAAAGTAAACTTTTTTTTGTTTCACTTTTTACTTTTGTTTATATTTCGTTTGAATTAGTCTTTTTTTTTTGACTTCTACAATAAAAACAGCTTACTTTTTGTGGGTCTTACCATACTGTTATTATTAACAAAAAGTACACCAAAAGAGTCATTTATTTCAAACCCCGACCTTGTTTGAAATAGAATGCAATTTGCCAATTGTTTCCAATTTTTTCGACCCTTTTTTTTTTTTGGTTGACAAAATTGTTTTTATCTTCTTATTAAATCAAAAGTTAAGTTTAGTGTTGTTTTTTTTTTTGGGAATAAAAAAATCGTTTTCAAACTCCGATACTCGGAAAAGTAATTGGAACAAAAAGTCCGTAATTTCTGTCGATTTTCAACAACTTTTTTTTCTCAACCCTTTTGACTTTTATTTCTATTTCTTTTGAATTATCTTTTCTTTTTTTTTGCCTTCTACGATAAACTGCTTTGGGGGTGGGGGGGTTGGGGTTCCTACTTTGATAGTATTAACAAAAAGGAGTCATTTCTTTTAACCCCGCTGAAAAAAGAAAAACATCATCCGAATACTTGTCAATTTTTAATGAAATCCAAAAAAAAAAAAGTACACAAACTTTGAACTTTTTGAACCGATTTATTATTTTATTGCTGTAATAATCAAACAATCTGGTATTTGTGAGGACATTATGTGCCTGAAAAAGGGACACAGTCTCCCTCACCTTTCTGTACTCTGCATTTGTGAAAAGTGTACAAATTGCACATACTCCTCAGACATGTTATCGGTCTCGTCTAGTTTCCACGCAAAACATGACTTAGCGCGTGAGCTTTTGTGGAAGCGTGTTGGAATGTACCCTTTGCCAATTTTTTACATATTAACATTTTTTTAGGGAAGGATGGGGACCGTATGACAATTATTAATAATTAACAACATTATTTAAATAGAAATGACATTACTCTATTACGGAGATTTGAAAAAATGCTACCGCCTTGATATTTAAACACCCTCAAGCGATTCGGTAATCAGCTATGAATAGAACGAATACGCGTAAATAGTTTCGAAACACAAAACAGGCCGTAATATTTTTGTGCAATCTCATGTAAAGCGCCCTAGCGATGGGTTAATACAATATGTAAACGACATTTTTATGTGTTTTGACACATAAACAATGCCCCAAGCGGCCTTGCCCGGATTTCAGGCTTTTACCGAAAATACTATAAAATTCAAATTAAAAAAAAATAGATATCGGTGAAAATACGACCCCCACCCTCAAATCAACAATTCGTCACTTCTGAGGCAATGTATATCAAACAAATACATCGAAAATAAAAAAAAAGCACAGCAAAGTGCTATACAATTCAAATTAAAAAACCAGAAATGGTTGAAAATAGAAAACAAACAACAAATAGACACATTGAAATGACTAAATCAAACCAATAACAATGGAGGAAAGCGGGAAAATCGAAATGGACAAGTAGAAATGACTAAATCGAATCATTGATGGAACTAAAAATAAATAAAAAATCACCTCAAATCATCGATGGAATAATAAATAAAAAAATCTCAAATCATTGATGGAACAATAAATAAAAAAAAAGCCCAGAAATAAGGCAAACATATAAATGACACCCCCCCCCTTTCCCAATGAAGAATTTCTAAAATTGAAATGACAAAATCACACAAATCCTTCTAATATAAAAAAAAAAAAAAATCAATAAAAGGCCATGAAATTCTAATTAGAGCAAAAATAGTAAAACTATAATGTAAATGTCTAAAAAAAGTAACGAACCTCACTTACTGATAATGGAGGATGGAGTAGGTTTCAAAAAAATATACTAAATTTTATCAGTTTAAATAAAGAAATAAAAGACTTTCAAAAAAATATATTAAAAGACTTTACTAAATTTTATCAGTTTAAATAAAGAAATAAAATACTTTCTAAAAAGCAATAAGGACATTACGCCAGAGAGGTTCTAATTGTCTCCAAAAGCTTTATCAAATTAATAATTTCTCTGCTTTCAAATTATGTAAAAGCATCAAAAATAAGTACTTTTCAAAAAGATTCTAAAGCATTAATTAATATATATTAAAAGGCAATAATAAATGTACACGGGAACTTATATTTATCAAATTAATTATATTCTGCTTTCAAATTATGGAAAAGCATTTAAAGATTGTAAAAATAGATTTAAAGAAATCTTCAAAAAAAATTCTTACCCAATTTTTTTCTACGCTGACTTGTAGCACATTTTTTCAGTCTTCTTGCAGCCCTAAGTAATAACGTTCAAATTTTCCCGCCTCATGGAGAAGCTTTTTTTCAAACAGATTTCATTTAGCACACTTAAGTAATAACAACAGATTTAGTAACGGTCCTTATTTGGTTTAAAAAAATAAAACAAAGATAGTACAAATTAGCCAGAAGACTTTTTTACAGTAATAAATCCATACATATTTATCAATTAAAGAATTAAAAAGAGAATCTAATTACAGTTCTATACATTACATGTCAGAGTTTAGTCCTGCAAAAAAAAAAAATAGACAAAAAAAAAAGTTGAAATTTTTAGACTTCGATGCAAAATCATTGGTAGTAACAAATTAACTAAATAAAAATAATGTCAACAACTTCTATTTGTAGCAGTACAAATTATTAAATATGTCATAATAAAAATAAACAGATATTTTAAGGCTCGCTAAAATAATTTTACGTATTTGCGTTATATATATTAAGGCTTGCTAAAATAATTTTACGTATTTGCATTATATATATGTATAGCCTTGAAATTAACTAAACAAAAAATAAAAATAATCTCAACAACTTCTATTTGTAGCAATACAAATTATTAAATGTCATAATGAGAAATTATTTTATATAGCGCTGTTTTTTATGTAATAGTAATACACCTGGATCTCGTTTTACGCGATAGATAGGTTCCTCAGAAAACACGTGCAAAAATAGACGTAACTTACATTGAAAAGGGGGGGATGCGGTCTGTGATTTTTCAAAATTCGCGTAAAAGCAAAGCACCAACGTAAAATTACTTTAAAATTCGCGCAAAAAAAAAAAAAATAAGGAAATAAAATATGACTAATAAAAAATTTCAAATTTGAAAAAAATTGATACAAGACAAACTTTTTTTAACTATAATATTTAATTTTATTCAAAATAATATATTTTTATGCATAATTTACAGTACAGTTATTTATATTTTTTTTATACACGTTTTAATTATTATGATTTTCTGGTGACAACATAATTAATCTTTGAGACGATGATTTTATTAATTGTTTACAAAGCTTGCGATAGCCAGACATACAACCATTTAGCTCTCGTTGGTATTTAAGAGCACTTTAGTGATTAGTGTCATTAATAAAAAAATAATAATTGATTACATTCTTTTTTAAAAAGCAAAAACAGAATGTGATTTAAAATGCAAAATTAACACGCACAATGTTTGAACAAATTTACATTATAATCTTCTAAAATTTAATATGTTTATACATAAAATGTGGAAATCATGATTTTAATTTCATTATTGCATAAAATCTTACTATTATAAAGCACTAAAAATATTGAAATTACTAAGATGAAAGTCGAATTCCAATAATGTGCTATTACTTTCAATATAACGTAAGTGCGCGAAATTTATTATTTAAAGTAATAGCGCATTATCGGAAATCGACTTCCGGTAAAACACAAATCGCGTAACTTCAAAATCGTGTTAAATAAGTCCGCGTAAAAAGAGACCCAGGTGTATTAGCGATTAAGCCATTGCACATGCGCTTTAAAGATAAATTATAAATGAATATTCAAATTTTCGCTAATATTACTATTAAATATGTCATATTAAAAATAAACAATATTTTAAGGCTATTGATATATATAACACAAATACGTAAAATTATTTTAGCAAGCCTTAATATATATAACGCAAATACGTAAAATTATTTTAGCAAACCTTAATATATAACGCAAATATGTAAAATTATTTTAGCGAGCCTTAAAATATCTTTTTATTTTTATTATGACATATTTAATAATTTGTACTGCTACAAATAGAAGTTGTTGAGATTATTTTTATTTTTTGTTTAATTTGTTACTACCAATGATTTTGCATCGAAGTCTAAAATTTTCAACTTTTTTTTTGTCTATTTTTTTTTTTGCAGAACTAAACTGTGACGTGTAATGTATAGCACTGTAATATACAAATTAAAATATAAAAAAAAAATAAAGAAAAAGGTACGAAATTCGAATTAGAGCAAAAATAGTAAAACTAAAATGAAAATGTCTAAAGAAGTAACGAACCTCACTTACTGATAATGGAGAATGGGGTAGTGTTCAAAAAAATATACTAAATTTCATCAGTTTAAATAAAGAAATAAAAGCCTTTCTAAAAAGCAATAAGAACATTACACCAAAGAGGTTCTAATTGTCTCCCAAAACTTTATCAAATTAACTTTTTCTCTGCTTTCAAATTACGTAAAAACATCAAAAATAAGTACTTTTCAAAAAGATTCCAAAGCATTAATTAATTAACATATATTAAAAGCAATAATAAATGCACACGGGAACTTATATTTATCAAAGCAATTATATTCTGCATTGAAATTATGGAAAAGAACTTAAATATTTTAAAAATAGATTTATAAAAATCTCTTACCCAATTGTTGTAGCAGGTTGCGTTATTTTCAGCCTTCTTCTAACACGTGTAAGTACTAACACTTTTTTTCAAACAGATTTCATTCAGAATAACTAATAACAGATTTAATAATGATTGTTATTTTGTTTAAGAAAAATAAAACAAAGATGGATTAATTTAACAGAAGGTTTTCCATGTAATTTATAAAGAGGTCTTTTTTTTTTCCAAACATGTTGAACATATAAAAAATATTGATTATTTGATCTTAAAAAATAAAACAAAGATGGTGCAAATGAACAACAGAAACTGAATTATTGGTTTTTATGCTGGGTTTGGAAAAGATAAGGGGGATTTAGATATAAAGGTTATAGAGTTGACAAAGATTATGTTGTGGAAATGGGATAGAGCAGATTATGGGTAAATTTAGAGTGGGGAATGTAAAATAAAGTGGCTAACAGGTTTATCTGGGCATAATTGCTGAGATATTCTTGACTTCGTTTAAGGAAAAGCCATAATACATCACGTTATGGCATCACATGTCACAGTTTGTACGTTTAAAATGAAGTTTGACACTTTAGACATTTCACTCAAAATCAACTACCAATTTCTTTTGCCAACAAATTTAATCAATATGTACTGAAGTAATCTTTTGAAATATCTGTTTAGTTTTATTATGACATATTTAGTAATTTGTACTGCTACAAATAGAAGTTATTGGGATTTTTTTTTTTTTTTTGACAGTGTTAATATGGATTATTTTTTTACAGAGATGAATACAATCCTAAACATGCGCAACATTTTCAAAAACCCGCACGCTGAAATTTAATTAGAGTGATACAGTGACTAGCGTCTTATCAACTCATATTTTATTGTCATGTGATAATTAATACTGTCTTACCATCTTAGAAAATGATGAAAGTTTGGGATCTTCCAAAGACAGAACTTGAGGCAGTGGAGTTCTTGCAAAGTCAAAGTGTTCTGCCCTCTCAAAAAGTTTGTAACAATGGCCATCAAATGAAGCTTTACATGACTCCAAATCCAGAATGGCGGTGCAACATTGGTGCATGTCGAAAACGCATACCACTTCGGAAAGGGTCATGGTTTGAGGGCTGCAGATTGTCATTTGTCACAGCCATCCAAATCATTTATTATTGGAGTAAAGACCAATTGACCATAGAATCGGGAATAAATGATTTGGATGTGAGCAACAAGACTGTCATTGCATGGAAGCAATATTTGAGGGAAGCCTGTCTCGAAAGCTTGTTATGTCGGCCATCCTGCAAAATTGGAGGGCCAGACAAAATTGTAGAAGTAGATGAAACACTTTTTACTAAACGAAAAAACCAACAGGGAAGATTTTTCCACAACAATGGCTATTTGGTGGTTTATGTAGAGAAATAAAACTGCTTCATCATCACTATTCCAGATCGATCAGCGTCTGTTCTCCTAGATGCCATTGAACAACATGTAGCCCCAGGATCCACCATATATATCGACTGCTGGAAAGCATATAGAAGTTCTAACTTGAATGCTGCAGGTTACGAACATTTTAAAGTCAACCACACATACAATTTTGTGGATCCTTCTACCTGCGTGCATACACAAAACGTAGAAAGACTTTGGGGGCTAATAAAATGGCGCAATAAAAAAGAGAGGGGGACCAGTCGATTTCATCTGGAGTCATACTTAACAGAGTTTATTTGGCGAAGACTGCACCATGAAGATTTATTCAATTGTATATTAAGATGTATTACTATCCCATCAGTGTGAATGTTTAAAGAATTAGAAGTTTTTTTTTCTTGTCTATTTTTTTTGCTGAACTAAACTGTGACGTGTAATGTATTGAACTGCAATTAGTTTCTCTTTTTAAATCTTTAATTGGTATACATGTATGGATTTCATTTTGTGCCTTCTTTGTTTTATTTTTTGCAATTAACTGTTCTTCATCTGTGAAATGTGTTTGAAAAAGACTTCTCTTCATATTTGCACCAAAAGCCATCTGTTAATTTTATGCCTTCTTTGTTTTATTTTTTGCAACTAACTGTTCTTCATCTGTGAAATGTGTTTGAAAAAGACTTCTCTTCATATTTGCATCAAAAGTCATCTGTTAATTTATGCCTTCTTTGTTTTATTTTTTGCAACTAACTTCTTCGTCTGTGAAATGTGTGTGAAAAAAAGACTTCTCTTCATAATTTTTCTCCTTGAGGTGGCACAATTTGAACGTTATTACTTACACATGCTAGAAGAATGTTGAAAATAATG
This sequence comes from Epiperipatus broadwayi, assembly GCA_028023455.1. NCBI lineage: Eukaryota > Metazoa > Onychophora > Udeonychophora > Euonychophora > Peripatidae > Epiperipatus > Epiperipatus broadwayi. The sequence goes on from JAQFVV010006544.1 coordinate 459,239, forward strand.
CAACCTGCTACAACAATTGGGTAAGAATTTTTCTTAAGATTTGTATAAATCTATTTTTAAAATATGTAAGTTTTTTTCCATAATTTCAATGCAGAATATAATTGCTTTGATAAATATAAGTTTCCATGTGCATTTATTATTGCTTTTAATATATATTAATTAATTAATGCTTTAGAATCTTTTTGAAAAGTACGTATTTTTGATGTTTTTATGTAATTTGAAAGCAGAGAAAAAATTAATTTGATAGAAGTTTTGGGAGACAATTAGAAACTCTGGTGTAATGTTCTTATTGCTTTTTAGAAAGTCTTTTATTTCTTTATTTAAACTGTTGAAATTTAGTATATTTTTTTTGAAAGTCTTTTATTTCTTTATTTAAACTGATGAAATTTAGTATATTTTTTTGAAAACTACTCCATCCTCCATTATCAGTAAGTGAGGTTCATTACTTTTTTAGAGATTTACATTATAGTTTTACTATTTTTGCTCTAATTCAAATTTCATGGCCTTTTATTGATTTTTTTTTTTTTTAATTTTTTATATTAGAAGGATTTTGTGTGATTTCGTCATTGCAATTTTAGAAATTCTTCATTGGGGGTGTGTGTGTCATTTATACGTTTGCCTTATTTCTGGGCTTTTTTTTATTTATTGTTCCATCGATGATTTGAGGGGATTTTTTTTTATTTATTGTTCCATCGATAATTTGAAGTGATTTTTTATTTATTTTTAGTTCCATCGATGATTTGATTTAGTCATTTCTATTTATCCATTTCGATTTTTCCGCCTTCCTCCATTGTTATTGGTTTGATTTAGTCATTTCAATGTGTCTATTTGTTGTTTGTTTTCTATTTTCAACCATTTCTGTTTTTTTAATTTGAATTTTATAGCACTTTGCTGTGCTTTTTTTTTATTTTCGATGTATTTGTTTGATATACATTGCCTCAAGTGACGAATTGTTGATTTGAGGGTGGGAGTCGTATTTTCACCGATATCTATTTTTTTTTTAATTTGAATTTTATAGTATTTTCTTTCTTTTTTTTATAACATGTACAATCGATGTATTTGTTTGTTTGCCTCGGGCATTTCTTTTTTATGATTTGAGTGTTTGTTTTTTTTCCATTTTTTAATTATTTTGAGTGTGTTTTTTTTCCATTTTTTAATTTTTTTTTTTTTTATAATTTGTACTTTCGATATATTTGTTTGATTGCCTCGGGCATTTTTAAAATGATTTTAGTGTTTTTTTTTTCCATCGACGATTTTAGTGTGATTTTTTATTTTTTTTTTCCATCAATGATTTTAGTGCGATTTTTTTAATTTTTTTTTTTTTTTCATCGACAATTTCAGCCTTTTTTGAAAATTTTATTTATCACTTGCAGGCTTCTTAGCGGTTGTTGAGGGTACTGCAGCATCACCCCGTGGCAACATGTGGCATAAATCATAATTACCACTAATTTTTTACAAATTTTATGATGAATCCAACTAACCTACTAACAAAAATATAATTTTAAGTTGTATCATGATAAGGTAGAATTTATGAAATAATATGAAAATAATTATTAACCTATTAATAAAAATATTTTAAATTGTTTGCATGGTAAGTTAGAATTTATGAAGTAATATGAAAATAATTATTAGAAATATTAACTTTTTTTTTTATTACTTTGAATATCAATGACTATATTTTTTTCAGCTTAATTACATTCTTTTGTTTTTGATCTTTAAAATAATATAATGTCATTTTTGTAGTACAAACATATATTATGATAAAATTTGTGGCTTAACATAATTTTTTAAATATTCAATATGGCTGCTTCATCAGTTTAAAGGTTAGGAAAGTACTAAGAGCGACACTTCTTCAATTTAATAAATATGAAATTAAGGCATTTGAAAATTGATAGTGGTATGTATGATAGACTGCATGTACTCATTGCAGATTAATTTTATTTTTACTCTGTGATTGTTTTTATCCATTGTATTTACATCTGTATTAATTGTTTGACCAAGAATTTTTTCTAATTTCTTATTATTAATGTTTACATTCTTTTTTGAAATTATTTGAAAAATCTTATTAGCATTTGCTTTTAGTTTAGCTTTTTTTTTTTAGTTATGTCATGCAGCTCAGAAGCATTATTTGTTAAAATAATCTATTGCCTGCAGAATTTAAGTAATGTAAATCATCTCCATTAATTTTTATTCCTCTTATTTTCCATTTCAATTAACAAAATATTTGCTTTGAAAGTGTTATAAAAAGTTTGGAGTGATGAATCAATTTTGTTGTTTATTAATGTTAATCCTAAATGATTTGGTGCAATAGTAGTGTAATTCCTTTTGTAGTGTACAAAGTTGGTGCAAAATGTCAATACATTTATTAATCGTTCGTATAATTTCTTTAAATACTTAAATGTGATCTTGTTGTCTTTTATCTAAAGTTTTCACTAAATTAATTGTAATACTTTTAATAAAAATCTTTTGTTAAACTGATAGAAGGCTATTTTTTTTTTTACTTTTTAAAGCATTCTTACTATTGGATTTTTTACTCATCTGATTTATTCTTATCGTTTAACTTTTGATTATAAAATTTTGTCTGTAATTTCTATTTTCTTTATCTGCTTTCTTTTAAATTTTTATAATGATTCTATCATATGCTGAGACTTTTATTCTTAAAATTAATTATTTGGCTTAACTTTTCATTTAAAACATGGTTTTTTTAAATCTTTACTAATACAATAAAATTTTTTCAAGAATTTTTCCATATACTTCATGATATCATCTCTTTTTTAATAATTGTGGCATCTTTTTTTTATATTGTGGAAATAATGTCCCTTTTAGTACCAAGATATCATTTTTTATCTTTAAAACTTATTGTCTGCTATTACTGTTTTTGCTATTTTGCAGTTATATGTTCTTATATAATAAAGCTATCAACTGTATTATATCTTCATACATGGCAAGTTATGCTATTCAAAAAAAAAAAGTATAAATAAACAAACAAAAAAAAAAAAACATTAAAATTCATAAATTTAATCCATTTTACCTTATTCAAGCCTTTCCTTCAAGTGTTCACAACCACCTTTAAAAAATTAAAATTTGTTAATAAATTTTATAATATGACAGCAGTTGTTTTTCTATTTCAGAGTGCTGTACACAATCATGTTTATAAAATTTCCTTTTGTTGAAAGCACGTACATTTTATTTTTCTGAATTTGATGTGCAGCATTTCATATAATAAAATATTTTCTAAAAAATAATAAAAAATCATATGTAGCAGCTTTATAAATATATAGATATATATTAATGATTATTATTTATTGTAATTTATATGAAAGAACAGCAATGGATCTTCATTTTCATTTTTGATGATAATGTTTTCTAAACATATTGCTAAAAGTTTTACAAAATTTTAGAGAGTACTTAAAGTTGATAATAACAAAACAATTAGAGAGATCATAGTTTATTAATAACGAGGCTATTGCATTTTTATAAGAGAAAAATGTTATAGAAAATAAAAAAACAGAATATTGCCAGAACTTGTTTAACTGCTTCAGGCACCTTATTGAATTTTTTAAAAAACTGACCTGAGATAATTTTGTCAATAACTTCAGTTTTAATAACATTAGAGCAAAAAAATTTACAATAATAGAAACTAGAAAAACAATAAGTATAAGACAAATAGTGATAATCATTTAAAAAGTAAGAAATTTCTAATTTATCATTAACTAAGTTTAAATTACATCTTCGGTGATAATTTCTTTGTATTCCTCACAAAATTATTTTTCAAACCATATATAATACTTCTTATCTGAGATAATCCATAGCTTCAGAATCTCCAAAACATACTGCATATGAATTCTTCATTTTTATCTTGTACCCCAAAAGTTATCAAATCTCAAAGGCGTCGATAAGAAAAAGATTCATCCTAATAAAAGATACAAAACAAATCATTTCCAGAAAATAGATATGCATTTGTCATCATAACAATTGGCTTCTTGTCTATCTAAAACTAGAAATTGTAGGCTACTGTCTGTATCACTGATAAAATGAATTTCATCTCTTTATTTTATATTTTTTTGTTACATTAGTGTTTATATTCTTTATGCATACCAGTGATGCTATCTTGTTATATTTATTGTCTCACAAAGATATAATTTATTTGCATATAGCTCATTTGCTAGCTATAGACTTGAAAATAATGTTATGCAAGATGTGGCAAAACTACCGACTCCACAGCATGAGTATCAAGTATAGGCAAGATTCAGAATGATTCTTTGCCTGCATACAATTCCATGTGCTATATGCATAACCATTGTAGCTACTACTACACAAATCTCATTTGAAATTTATCTTTTATTGGTTTTAAGTGTTTATATTTTCACATAGTACCATACCCAGTAAATTTTGTGAATGCTTTATCAACTGCAACCTTTCTGTACATTTGATAATCAGGTTTTAAAATTTACATTGCACTGCTCTATATGTGTAAATCATTACTTGTTATACAACCTTTCTGTACATTTGATTATCAGATTTTAAAATTTACATTGCACTGCTCTATATATATAAATCATTACTTGTTATACAACACGCAAGAGTAAACACAAACACACCATATAATCATAATAAATTATTAATCTCAAAGACACAAAATTACTGTACATATGAATAATAATTTATATACCATATAATAAAGAGCATAAATGATTTTAATATTATATCATTTATAATTTATATATTACACACACACACCAATATAAACGCAAATTAATAAATTATACAAATAAATTATATTAATAAATGTAAAATATTATTTAAAAAGTTTTAAAAATCTACTTATGGTATTTACGTTCACATCCCATTATAGGCCTTGAATGCAAATGACCTACATATTTTTGAGCCATTTTCACTATATAATCAGGCCGTTTACAATTTTCTGCCTTTATCGCTTCATGTATACTAGAAAATTGACCAAAATAAAAAAAATTAAATCCACCTGTTTAAAAAAAAATTCAAATTTCTTCTTATTTCAATCGAAAAGATGGCATTTAAAAGATATTTTTACAACGGATCGAATGCTCGTATTTCTGTTGACATCATGGCTATAGTTTTTACGTAATTTAAAAAAGAAAATGAAATTTCAATCAATCAGCTACGACGCACGACTGATACCCGGTTCTGAGCCAAATGGTTTAATTGTGATGAAAGTCATACATTTCACTATTTACTTCATTTAAAAAATAATATGCTACAATAAATTTTTTTCTTACTCTTAGTTTTTCAATTAATGATTGAGTAAACACACAGTAAAATATATGTAAATATGCTCCCTCGATTTATTATTAAAAAGTATTATTATTTTTTTAAAAATTGTTTTTATACTACAATTTTAATTTGTATATGCATTCTATACATATAAAAAAAAACATGTTAGTATACATATGTGCATGTTGAAAAGTACTGTACATTTTATGTATTCTGTTCTAATCAAAATTTATCAACAAAATTTGAGCATTACATGCATTGTGCAATATATGCTAGGAGGACCTGATACAAAATATAGTAGTTATTGTGGCTTCACTATATTATGATTATTTTCTGTGTTATTCTGATTATCTACAATTCTGTAAAATTCCAATAGTCATTATTTCTAAATGAATTATTTTCAGTTACTTTTAAATTTTTTTTTTTTTTTCTGCATACATTGCTTTAATTCAATAGAAACTTTATTGATAAATTGGTGCTTCTTTGCTTTGTTTTCTTTTCTTCTCTAAATATATATACATATATATGGGTGTTCTTGTTTACTTTTTTATTTGATCTTTTAATTCTCAGCTGTTTTCAAAAATTGGCTAATAGTTTAAAATGATTTGTTAGTTGTCACTAACTTTTCTATTAATTTCTATAACTAATTTTGTATTAATTTATATCTTACTAATACATCTCCCCCCCCCCCCCCCATTAATCTGTCTATGGTAAATCTTTAAACTTTATTATGGTTTTGAAATAGATATTTTATGTTTGTCAAATTATAATACAAATTTACAGGCCTCTACATATCCATTTCTTTTTTTGGATTTTTTTTCTTTCCAAAAATATAATAATGTTTAGTTTAGTTTAGCAAGCAACTTTTGCTTCAAGAGAATTGTATTTCTAATTTAGAAATCTACCACATGTTAATTTCTATTAAGTATTCAGTTTGATAATTTTACATTGGCTTGCATGAAAGTTTATTAATTTCTGTTGTGGCTCAATTTACCTTTAACTAATGGATTTGACCAAGTTCAATCTTATCTTGATTAGATTCAGTATTCATTGCTACAGACCAATGAATATATGAATAGATAAGATATATCCAATGGCAGAAACAGGGTGATGGGTGATGCTGCTCAGGAATCCAGTTGCTCCCATTGTGGAAGGAAATCCAGCTATAAATTGGCAATGGGAGGGGGAGGTGTTGTGATGACTCAATTTACCTTCAACTTTTGAACTTGTCTGGATTCAATCTTATCTTGATTGGATTCAGCAGCATCATCTATTGGTTTGTTTTTGCCATTGTATGTAATATCTATTCATGTATTCATTGGTTTATAGTGTTGAATGCTGAAGCTGATTAAGATATAAGATTGAATCCTTACCAAATTCAGCATTCACTGTTACAGACAGATGTATGTATGAATAGATAAGATGCATCCAATGGCAGAAACAAGTCAATAGGTGATGATGCTCAATGAATCCAATTGCTTCTGTTTTGGAAATTGATTTGGTTATAAATTGGCAGTCCATTTGGAGTTAAGGTTAGACAGTAACAATTAACTATCAAAGCTGAAAGTATAGCGGATGTTTTATGTAAAATATATGGAAAGATGTATATAAGTATAATAAATATTTAATTGCACTTGTGCAATTTCATGTTCATTCTGAGTTTAAATTAACACAACACTTTTATAATTAATTCTTGGAAAAATTTATATATATATAATAGCATTGAAGAACTCCAATTAAACTCATTGTGAAATATGATTGTAAAAGGTTAATGCATGTTTAATATTCAGATTTGCTATTATATCTTATTTTGTTTTTATTCTGGATGTATAGTCTGTGTATAAAAAAGTATGATTATGTATAAAGCAAACCATGTTATATCACTTTATAAATTTCAGCTATTTAAGATATCAAGATTGCTTTTTAATAGCAAGATCTTTATTGTTTATAAATTTAGGTTTCATTTTCTTGTTTTATTATTATAAACTTTTTTAAAGATCAATTCACAGAATCCCATTAAAATCTTGAACCAAAATTATAAATTTCTCAAAACATTTCTTGATTATTTAATTTCATTTTAGAAAATATATTTTTATGTTTTAATTAATAGAAAATAATATGATCATAGATTATTAACAAGCATATTTTTTATTTTTATTTATTCTCTCTTGTTATATTCTTGGAATACATTTTTTCTTAATTTTGTAAACTTTTGTTTCATACACATACAAATTTGTCTCAGAATTTGCTATTTTTACAAATAAAAAATATTGTATGTATTATTTGATCTCATTATTGCACATTTCTTTTATATATATATATATGGTAGTTTCTCATAGTCTAATTGGATTTCTCAAAATATTTCTTGATTAATTTAACAAGTTTAATTAATAGATAAAATGATAGTGGTTTAATAACAAGCATATTCATTATTTACCCTATATATCTAAAGATATTTTTGAAATACATTTTTTGTTAACTGTTACTCAAAACATCTATTTAAATATGTCACACAATTTTAAGCTTTATTTTATAATTAAAAAATATTGCTAGTATATTATTTGATTTTATTGTTAATTATCGGTATATATATATTTTTATACAGCAATTTTATATAGTCTAATTAGATTTGTCATTATCATCTTAATATTCTAACATATTTATCATTGAAATCTTTATTTCTATTGAATCAACTTTTAATTTTACTTGCTTCTTTATATCAAAATAAAATCTGTTTTATTTAATATTATTTTTGTAAAGATAATAGGTCAAACAGTAGCCAGCAAGGACAAATAAATAGAGAACCACTTCCTAATCCATGGGCTCCAACATCTGGAGGTGGAGGTGGTGGTGGTGGTGGAGGTGGAGGCGGCGGTGGTGGAGGTGTAACTACTGGAACTGATGCAGGTATGTAAATTTCTTTACATTAATTATTAGTAATTTATGTTTGCTAATAATAATCATTAGTGATTTATGTTTGCTATTAATTAACAGGAGACCATTCAATTTGGTTCTCTGATTTTGAAAGAACCAAATAGATCAACTTTCTAATGTTTTCTTCATACATAATTGTGTTGCAACTGTTATTATCATTAATTGTTTATGATAAATGAATATGACCTAGAATTGGCAACTCAAACTATAGATGCATCAGTTAGATTTTGTGGGGTGAAAAGAGAGAGAACCAAAAACATGTATGTATATAGGTGTTGTTTTTTTTACATTTACATCCGTACAGACAAAGAATAAATTAAAGTTCTCGTATTCTGTAAGTTGGAAAACGCATCAGCCAAGGCAGCATTTGAAAGCACAAGGTGAAGAATATTAAGAATTGTTAGATTATTATCCTGAGTTACTATTGTAACTAGATAAATTTCAAGTGAAGGAGAGATTGCATGAAATAAAAAGAGAATTGTTTAATATTAACTGGGTCATATTTAGATTTTATAAAATTTGGAAGAAGTGATGACAGTTGATTGGAAAAATTGGTTATATATTTATTATAAATGCATAGAAAATACGGAAAAACAGCATTGTAGTGATTGATGATATACCAGATAGAATGGCAAGATTAGTTAATTGTTTAATTGAAAATATCAAGTGAAGATACTTTATAAGTTTAAGCCTATAAAAGTTCTCATTCCAAAAAAAATGACACAATTTTTAAATGCATTATAGAATTCTTTTGATCACAAGCAATATTTTAAAACTAATGTGAGGCTTAATTTTTGAATTGGAAAATGTTTTTAATATAAAGGTAGTAAATCTCAATATGAGTCAGAAATGAGAAAGATAAAAAAAAATAACTATATGATTTTCAAGAAAATTCCATAATGAAGTGTTACATATAAACATCCAAATGAAGGCATGCCAAAACTGAATTGTATTTTGAGACAATAGTATGCTTAAGAGATTCAACACAAGAAGAAATCATCAATTAATGAGATTAAGACATTAATGCAAGCTAGAGAAGTAAGTTATTGAGTGTAAAGCAGCGGTTCCCAACCTTTTTGGGATGAAGTACCGGTGGATTTTAGACAAGAGGATGACAGACCAGTAGTTGAAAAATTTTCAAATTTGTATATGATGGAATGTAATATATTTGTTATTTGTTTAGGTATCATAGCATTTTGCAACAAATATATATATATATATACAAATGTAAAACAAAAGATTGCAAAACATTTAGTGAGAGGTATACTTTAAGGGTAATTATACGATGTCAAAATATAAAAAATTAAAGAAAAAAATTTGAACATATATATCACAAAATAAAAATTTTGATGTAAAAATATAGAAAATGAACAAATATTTTTGAACATAATAAGTGTCACAAAAGTGTACTAGGTTAATATACTCTTTGAGTAGTAACAAATTATTTTAATTAGTATGAGGTTTGCACTTGTTTATTTTTAACAAAATGTGAAATATCTGGCTCAATTTTTCTCAGCTTAAGGCGAAGATCTGATTCAATATTGAGAAAATTTCTATATTCGTTTTTTATCTCAATCATAGCAGAAAATCCACTGTCACATAGGTGTGTAGTACTGAATGGCTTTACAAATTTTAATGCTTATTGAGAGTTCCAGGTGAAAACAAGCTGATACTCTGAAATTTCAATCCACTGTCACTAATAAGATTTACAAAAGACTTTCACGAAAACACGAAATATTAGTATTTTTCATCATTTTACTTTTTTTTTACTTAAAAAAAATTGTTGATATAAAAAAATAACCAATTATACTTCTTGTGATATTTTTTTTAAAATAAAAATGTTTTTAAAAAAATAATTACAAGATATACATAACATATTTTGTTGTTATTATTTTACTTGTCATGTACCGGTAACTTGGCATTCGCATACTGGTATGCATACCAGCAGTTGGAGCTACTGATTGTAAAGACAATATTAACAGACAGACTGAAGTCAATAAAAAGATAACAAAAATCTATTTATTATTTTACTTGTCATGTACCGGTAACTTGGCGTTCGCATACTGGTATGCATACCAGCAGTTGGAGCTGCTAATTGTAAAGACAATATTAACAGACAGACTGAAGTCAATAAAAAGATAACAAAAATCTATTCAAAGCGTTTAGACACAATAAAGCATCAATCTAACAAATCTATAGATAAAATTCAGAAAGAACATGAAAATATTAATGAAGAAGAAGAGTGAAATTGTGTGAAATAAATAAAATAATTAGTAGTGTCTTAAAGAAATATAATTGATAAATGACAAGAGAAATTATAAAAGAGAATAAAAATATCAAAATTATAAAACATCTTCGTATTATATGTGAAAGTCTTTTAGCAATAAGTAAAAAAAGATAGCACTATTACTAAAAAAGTATGACATCAAATATATAAAAGAATTCTACGAAGACTAAAAATAAAGAGCAAAATAAGAAAATAGGTCCTACAGTTATATCTTTTAAAATGCTTAATATTTTAAAAGAAGAAAGAGGTGCATGCAACTAAATGTAAAGAAAGAGAAAGTTTTAGGAAATGTTGAAATTATATTTTAAAAGAAGAAAATGAAGAAATAATAGAAATTATTGGGCAAAAATATACACCATGTGTGTAAATGATTAAAACATATTAGATGATTGAAAAAATGCAGTATGATAGTTATGTTATTAAAGACTAATTAACATTTTTTACAACCAAAACAAATATAGAAAATGAAAAGTTTTATAACAACTAGTCCAGTTGGGAATGGAAAGGAAAGAAAAATCTTAGAATAATATAAATTTGGAAAAAAAAAAAAAAGCTGGAGATTGACTATTAAGTTTTGTGAATGCAATGATATATATATATTGTTGCAACATAGTTCAAGTAATTAAAGCATTGTCTATATATATATATGTTGAGATAGATAGTTGTTTATCTCAATTTATAATTTATATTTAAAAATGAAAGTAGATGGCAATTGTAAATTAAAATTCACGTTTCACAAATTCAGTTTATATTTTTTTAGCAACTTGAGATTTCTATTATAAGCATACACACACATCGATACAGGTCTGTGTTTAAAATTAAATCAATTTTAAGTTTCGTTTTAAAAAAAGTCTTAATTAATTTTAGCTAAATAAATTTGTCTTTTAAAAAAAAAATAATGGTATATAAACAGTTTAGAAATGTTTGATAAAATAGTTTATCTCATTATTAAGTGAATTTTTTTTTAAAACTTGTCTTTTAAGCTTTGTTTCATGTTTTGGACATTTTTAAGGATTATAATAGCTAGTGTTATCTATAAACATATTTACTTATCTAAAGAATTTGATAACTGGCTTGTTTATTTAAAAAAGGTAATGATATAAAAGGGCTGACTCGGAAAATGATTTGGTTTTTCGGTCATTCTCTTTTACCTGTTTAATATGGATTACTTCGCCAAGCAGTTTAAAGAATCAAAATGCATTGCTGATCACCACTTAAGAACTATTCCTGTGGCATGCAGCCCATAACCATCAGGATGTCGAACTCTGCTTGCTGAATTTGATCAAATGCTAACTATCTTTACATGTATTCATTGCAGCTGAAACAAACATTCTTCTCAACAGTGAAACTATTAATGGAAACTCCACCTGGAAACATAAATCCCGATTGTGACTAATATTTGAAAACTGGCGACGTAAAGATTCTACTAGTGAACAATCAAAGGACTCGTTTATATGAAAACGTACTTATGTGTAATTTTACCTTTATAAGGAAACCATCTCTCAGCCATATCTTGAACTTTAGATAGTTAATTTATGTACTTTATAACAATTTAATAAACTTCTAAAATGCTAGTTACCAAGCCATTAATATTTAGAGATATTAGACAATTTATAATGTAAAATTATATGATTTTATGTATTTATTTTATTTTTCGTGTTAACTTAGTTTTAATACATTTATTATGGTATTTTTTTAAATATTCAAGATAAAAGAAAGTCAGTTTTTTTTTTTTTTTATCTGCTAAAGAGTACGCCATCTTTAATTTAAAAAAAAAATTTACAAGTAAAATATTTTTTGATATATACCTGGGTCTCGTTTTACGCGATAGATAGGTTCCTCAGAAAACACGCGCAAATGAAATCGCGCAAAAATAGACGTGACTTACATTGAAAGGGGGGGCGCGGTCTGTGATTTTTCAAAATTCGCGTAAAAGCAAAGCACCAACGTAAAATTACTTTAAAATTCGCACAAAAAAAAAAAATAAGGAAATAAAATATGACTAATAAAAAATTTCAATTTGAAAAAAATTGATACAAGACAAACTTTATTTTATTCAAAATAATATATTTTTATGCATAATTTACAGTCCAGTAATTTACATTTTTTTATACACATTTTAATTATTATCGCTACTTGCCCCAAAACACGTTCGTTTGCAAACTAGTAAAAAATCAGATTCTCATGTGATGTGATGTATTTGGCTTCTCCTTAAACGAAGTCAAGAATATCTCAGCAATTATTCTCACAAGAGGAAATACAACTAGCGCCAAGTTCACTCATGTTGTGTTAATGGTTTTCTGTTGACGACAACGATGATTTTATTAATTGCTTATGAATAGACTTATGATAATAAAAAGACATTTATTCACCATTGCTGGGAAAAATTTAATTAAAACTAACAACTAAAAATTAAATTCTTATTTTTGTCTTTAATTTTCAATTCCGTTTAAAAATCAAATTTCGTTTTACATCACATTAATTTCAAGTCGCCCGTAAGTAATTTTTAAATTGTTAATTACAATTAAAAATCAGATTTTAATTTTTAATTGTGCCCACTGCTGTTACTGACCTTTTAAAAATAAACTTGTGGACACTAAATGATTAATAATAGATTATGTTCTTTTTTAAAAAGCAAAAACAGAATGTGATTTAAAATGCAAAATTAACACGCACAATGTTTGAACAAATTTACATTATAATCTTGTAAAATGTAATGTGTGTATACATAAAATGTGGAAACCATGATTTTAATTTCATTATTGCATAAAATCTTACTATTATAAAGCACTGAAAATATTGAAATTACTAAGATGAAAGTAGAATTCCAATAATGTGCTATTACTTTCAATATAACATAAGTGCGCGAAATTTATTATTTAAAGTAATAGCGCATTATTGGAGGTCGACTTCCGGTGAAACACGAATCGCGTAACTTCAAAATCGTGTTAAATAAGTCCGCATAAAAAGAGACCCAGATGTATTGTCTATTTTATTACAATAAATAAAATATAATTACATTTTTAGAAATAGTAAACATGAATGTAATAAAGCTGATAAAATAGTCATAACTTAAAAAAAAAATTGAAAAAAAAAATGAGATTTTTAACACTTTTAAACACTTATTTTTGCATTATTTCACAAATTCCAAATTTTGAAGGTTATATGTTAAAATTTCAACTTTATAGACAGCTTTATCACATTTGTCACAAAATACTGAAAAAAATGGTATGTAATACCGACCTACCTGAGACAGATGTTCATGATGAAATGTAGGAAAAGGAGATGATTGTTACTTTTTGTTGTTGCAAGAAGACCTAGATCTTGGTTGGAAGTTATGAAAAAAATATAATTAATTACTATATTATTGAAAAATGGGGGCGAGATCTAAAATATGTATTCTTTTCAAGTAAAAAGTGTATTCAAAAAAATAAATATTAAACAAAGAAAAATTTCTCTACAATAAAATGAATAAAAACAAAGTACATCAATAAACAACAAAATAAACAAATATGTGTGGTAGATTGTGGACCACCTGACAGCATAAAATATGTATGTTAGGGATCATTAATCCTTTTCATGTGTGTAGATGTGTGTAGTCATGTATATCAATTGTATGAGATAGATTGGATGGATTAAGATAGCTTGAAAGTCTTTTCAAATACTTGAAAATATAAATACTTGGAAGAAAATCAAGAGAAAAATAACACTGAAGATACATACTGTAAACCATAAATAATTCGAGGCCTTGAAGTAAAATTCAAATTGTCTAACCTAAAACTGAAAAAATCAAGATTTACAAAATTTGCAACAAATGAACAATAATATAAATAAAATTGTGATATATCTTACCTATTTCAGGACCAAGCAGGAATATGGTTCTCGGTATACATGTGCGCCAGGGTGGGTTATGGTTGTATGGGGTTGAGGTATCTGAGCTGTGTGACTACAAAACAAATGAATATATTGTTACTATAATCATGCAATAAATGAACAATAATATAAATAAAATTATGATATATCTTACTTATTGCAGGACCAAGTAGAGATATGGTTCTCAGTCTACATGTGCATCAGGGTGGTTTGAGGCATTTGAGCTGCACGACTACAAAATTTCAACAAATGAATAACATGTTACTATAATCATGCAATAAATCAACTATAATATAAATAAAATCATGATATATCTTACCTATTGCTGAACCAAATAGGAATATAATTCTGAGCCTGTATGTGTGACATAGATGTAGTTGTGTAGGATAGAAGAATTTATAAAGGAGTTGGAGCTGTGCTGCTTCTGGCATGATAAGCAGCAAAGCATCCTCTCTCTTCACTCCTAACAAGGGAATATATCCACATTCCACGCAGCCAAAATAAGTTACACGACGTTCCTTGTTATTCAAGCTTACAGTGCGTCTTTTGATGAGCTTATTATAGCTGTGCAGATCAGCTATAGTATGGCACCCGGATGGAATCTGAAAATGCAGTAATACTACAGGCCTCATTTTCCTGGTTGTTAAAGTCATCTATAAGGCTGGCTGATAAAGCTATTCTATATTCAAGGTGTGATTTAGGCTGCATTTGCTTTTGGGCTATATATAGAGTGATAAAATGTAGGAATTAGTGATAGCCATATCAAAACAATGCCAGAATAAGCACATAGGCCAACGCTTAGATTTTCTAATCCCAGCCATGCGCAGTTTGTTTCTGGTTTGCTAAGTGAACCCCACCCATGAAGCAGTTGTATTTTTTTGATTGAATTTGGACATGGATATGTATGATGTGTACCATCCTTATGTATTCTAACAGCAGTATCAGCTCCAGATGGTGGATAAGCATTATTGAGCATAACCATTGGCTTCTCATCCATCCAAACTAGAAACTCAAGACCACTGTCAATTACAGAGTAGAAGTCCCTCTGCATCTGTTTATAATTTTTAGCTTCTTCACGGATGCTACCTAGAATACCTTTCCTATCAGCATTCAGTGTGCCACAACAAGAGATTTTATTTACAGACAGCTTTTCTGCTAATTGTACACTGGTAAAATCTCCATCACAAAAAAACAATATGATTCTGTTTAGCAAGTTGTGGTAAAAACCACTGACAGCACTGCTCTGGTTCCCAGTTTTAGGCCAGCATCTGGAGTTGTACTTCTGCCTGTATACAACTTCATATGGTACACATCTATTATGGCTATTTGTACAGACCCATCATTTGAAGCCTTGCTTTATCGGTTTTGAGGTATCAAACTGTTTCATGGTGTTACGACCCTTAAATTTAGTAATTGCTTCATCAACTGCTTCTTGGTGCATCTGATATGCAGCCTTGAAGTTAACATTACATTGATATATGATTGTCCTGATTTTATCAATTCTATCATTTTCTTTACTATTAATTGGTGGCATGGATTGATTTATTATCATTTTCAAAAAATTGATCTCGAGTCATAACTTTAGCAAGTACCAGTTGACGCACAAACTCATCTTTAACCCAAATATATTTGAACTTTGTCATGTGTGACAGACAGCAAACATGAATTACCATGCCTCAAAAGGTGTTCAACTCAGTGGGTGACATATTGACCCACTTCGATACTGCTTTCCATTCTGAAGCATACCTATTCCTTTCAGCACATACATAATCATAATTTTCTATCAAAAAAAAAAGTTTAAAAAATCAGTAATGGAGTACTCACGGGTAATGGGAAACTTTGGCCCTGGAGACTTAATAAATGTTTCCGACTGGCACGCATGGTTCATTAAAGTTACCAAGAAATAAATCCGAATCAGCTTGAGATGAAGACCCGGACACCAGCTCAGTTGCCATCCTAACCCTCCTTACAGACGACTTTACTAAGCTTTTTTTTTTTTTTGGATACTTCTGTTTCTTCATCATCTGATAAATCACTACCATCTGATGAGTTTCTAGAAGAAGAGAGACCTCAGAAATACACACCTCAAAAATGGGGGATTCTTTATCCGAATCGGACTCCAAATCAAATTACTGGCGAAAGCATTCATTATCGCGACTGAATTTATTTTCCATTCACTAAATCTAAAAAAATTACAAAATGTACTTTATAAAAAAATCGACCTTTCATCACAGAGAAAAAATACACCTATTGAGAGCTGGAAAGATGGCGGAAAGATTGAAAACAGTTCCGTAAGTATGATGTTTACCATTTCCATGCAAATGCACTTGAAATCTAAATTTTTTTAAATAGGGGCGCTTCGGACTCGAGGGAATAATGGAAGTGATTTTAATAATCGAAATTTAATTTAAGTTGAATCAATCTTTCTCCTAAATAAAAAGTTTTAACAAAGAATATATGAAAGATATAGTATTTGAATGTAGTAAATTTGATACTTATTACATAGCCGGGCTTGGTCACTTGATGGCGTTGTTGCTAGTCTAAAACAATACAATGCAATGTTACCGGGTTGCGATTTTTAAAATACGGCAACTTTTTTTGATCCCTTTAATTTTTTCTACTTCGTCTTTGATATTTCATTTTTATAGTTTTTTTTTTCTGGCTATATAATGATTTTTTTTTTTTTTTGGCTTTAACTTTTATTTTCTGTCTAACTTTTACAAATTATTTCTCAATTAACCCCCCCCCCCCCCAAAAAAAAAAAAAATTTAAATAAGATCAAAACTTTTGACTTTTTCAACTTTCATTTTCTTTTTTCTTCAAAATACGGTGATTTTTTTTCTTGCCTATATGGCAACTTTTTTTTTGGGATTTATTTGTATGCTGCTGATATAAAACTTATTTTTAAAACCAATTTTTATTATCTTTTTTTAAAAATAAAACAAAACAAAAATAACTTTTGTCTCAGTGAAGACAAAGTATTTCTCAACCCACTCCCCCCAAAAAAATTAAAATAAGTTCAAAACTTTTGACATTTTCAACTTTCGTTGTCTTTTTTTTTTTTTAAAAGATGGTGACTATATAGTGACTTTTTTTTGACTTTATTTGTATTACACGATGTCTGTTTTGCCATTTTTAAAAACAACTTTTCCTATTAATTACATTTTTTGATACTTTCAACACACCAACCTAAAAAATTACATCAAAACTTCAGACTTTTACAACTTTCGTTTTCTTTTTTCATGTTTAAAATACGATGACTTTTTTTGGCTATACGGCGATTTGTATTATGTGATTTCTATTTTGCCCTTTTTAAAAAGAACTTATTATTAATGACATTTTTTGATCTTTTATTTTTTTCTATTATGTTTTTAATATTTTTAGGAATCGAATACCTTCAGTTGCAGGAGTCTGATTGACATCTGTAAGTGGCACAATTTGTGTGCCATTTTATTTGTCGCATATAATTTCTCGTGAAAGCCCTACTCTTTCCCAATGTTTTGCACATTCCAAGTTGTGTAGAGAAGGATGGGGACAGTGTGACAATTCTTAGTGAGTCAGGCTATGTGATTTAAGTAGAAATGCAATTACTTTGCTATGGACATGTCAAAACTTGTGGCCACTTGAAATCCAAACACCGCAGACGATATGGTAGCAACCAGTGAATTGTGCGATTTCGCATAAAGTGTTGCGAAGCGCAAAATAGGCTGTAATGTTTTTGCAATACCATCAAGCATCCTGCAATGACTAAGATAAACACAACTGTTTTCTTAGCCGTAAGTGTAGGTCGCGTAAATGGCATTTATAGCTGTTATGCACTGGCAACAATGACAACAGGCGGCCAAGCCTGGCTAAGTAATAAGTACCGTAAATTTATTTTAACAAAAGTTCTCTCTTTGAAGCTATTCAAAAAAAAAATTATTTGAATAGAGTATTTCAAAATGAATGGAAGTATATATGTGTTCTAATGCCGATGTAGGCACATATATATATATATATGTAAGAATGGTTTGGTAAGTTAATTTCATTGTGCATAGACTATTAAGCAGTTTGCTATCTTTATTGTATTTATATCACGTATCTGAAATGAAAGAGTAGTATATATATATATGTATGTGTATTTTATGTAGTGATCCTGTAGATATTTTATCTGCCATTTTTGAATTCTGTATGTTATTTACTTCCCTAATATATATTCCTGTTTGAGGTATTCGTGGATGACTTGTTGTTCCAGATAGAAACATTTCTCTCAGTGAACTGTATTTTACTTTGTGCTTTAGGTTGTTGGAGATTATTTATTGTGTTGTTTTACTTTTAATGAAGTGTAGGCACCAAATGCATAATATATAGGTCTGATTAATGGCCTGTACATGGTGAACATTTGTAGTTAATTTAATCTGTTTTATTATTGCATATTCTTTTAATTTAATAGGAAAGTACATGCACATCTTAACTAACACATATCTAACAGAATCAGATAAATAATAGAGTTATTTAGTAATAGTCTTCAGAGATGATAATGAATTATTAATAATATTTAAAAAAGTGATAATATTTAAAGGTTGCCCTAGGTCAAATGTAATAAATGCCAACATAAAGGGCAATTTCAATTTGAACTTGAACTATATTGAACTGTTAATAAACTTATTTTGTTATTAAATCAGTTATTAGTGTTTGTTTACTATTGACTGTTCTGCCAATTGATAGATGTTGCTAAAGAATCTTTTCTGAGATCTATAGGTAATTTTAAGCATTAGTAATGGTGTAGCTGAGTAGGTGTTTATAATTATGATCACCATTTGTAAACTCATTTTTTAGGCTGTAAGTCTAGTTGTGCCCTTTGATGTTAGATAGTAATGTGCCTACTGTCTATATATATATATATGGGTATTATTAGAAATTTTAATTGCAAAACGTGTACTTTGGTATTAGAGCTGTGGCTCGGCACATATATTAGACCTACTGGACCTGTTGACATTCTATCAATTCAACGACTTTGTGACATCACCAAAATGACGTGTACATCACTCTTTCTCGAAAAACAGAAAAGGACAATGTACACAGCTATTTTGGCAACATCTCCAAAGTTATCAAAAGGTGGTTGATATGAATGTCAACAGGCCCAGCAGGTCTAATACATGCTCCGTGTCGCAGCTTT
Source organism: Epiperipatus broadwayi (assembly GCA_028023455.1). Taxonomy (NCBI): domain Eukaryota; kingdom Metazoa; phylum Onychophora; class Udeonychophora; order Euonychophora; family Peripatidae; genus Epiperipatus; species Epiperipatus broadwayi. Next base: position 478,744 of record JAQFVV010006544.1, read on the forward strand.
AAAAATGAGTACATTCTAAAAAATAGTATATTCAGTAGATGATTATTGTCAAATCCAGGTAATATTGTAGAAAAAAAAATACGAGTAAATGTAAAAACTTTTAAAAATGACGCATTTCCAAAAAAAAAAAAAACAGCAAATGCAACTCCATTGACAACAGTTTTAATATTGCAATATTTTGGAAGATTTTTAACAAAAAATGTAGTATGTATTCAGTAGATGATTATTGAGAAATCAAGGTGTAATATTGTAGTGAAATTCAAACAAATATTGTACAAAATTTAAACAAAAAAATATAAGAGTAAATGTAAAAACGACACATTTCCAAAAATAAAAAAACAGCTAAATGTGACGCCATTGACGACGGTTTTAATATTTCTAAATTTTGGAAGATTTTTAACAAAAAATATAGTATATATTTAGTAGATGATTTTTGAGAAATCAAAGTAATATTGTAGTGAAATTCAAACAAATATTGTATAAAATTAAAAAAAAAAATACGAGTAAATCTAAAAACTTTTGTAAAAATGTCTAAAAATGGATTAACTACATTTTTGTGATACTTACCGTGAAATATCGAACAGGGAAATGCGATTATTTGAACGTACTTTGGAAGATTTTTAACAAAAAGTGTAGTATATATTCAGTAGATTATTGAAAATCAAGGTAATATTGTAGTGAAATTCAAACAAATATTGTACAAAATTAAAAAAAAAAAAAACGACTAAATCTAAAAACTTTTAAAAACGACACATTTCCCCAAAAAAAAAAAAAAAAACATCAAACACAACGCCATTGACAGTTTTAATACTTCAATCTTTTCGAAGATTTTTAACAAAAATTGTAGTATTTCAGTAGATGATTATTGAGAAATCAAGATAATATTGTAGTGAAATTCAAACAAATATACAAAATTTAAAAAAGAAATATATGAGTAAATCTAAAAAGTTTTACAAACGATGCGTTTCCCCTCAAAAAAAACCATGCCATTATTAGTAAAAAAATTATAAAAATGGATTAACTACATTTTTGTGATACTTACCGTGAAATATTGAACAGGGACATCCGGTTATTTGAACATCTACATGATTTCAAAATGGACACGTGCTCAATAAAAGAAAAAAAAGAAAGCACAGAAAAAAGCTAATGTGTAGATGTTAACGAATCCAAAAGATCGCACTGATAAGGAAAGACTTTTTGACACCTCTCAGGATTACTCAATTGTGAGCGCCATTGGTCGTTCCATCATCGCGACATCACATGCAAGGAAATACACGTTTTCACACCACGGATTATTTTCTTTCAATTGTGAGCACTGATCATTGTTTCAACAGTCGTGGATGTGAGGTCTTATCTCCCCAACATCGCAGGGTTAATACCAAAGTATTCATTTTAAATACCTTATTGTTTTTTTAGGGATGACATTAGAAATTAATTTGAAATTTTGGTTATAATTTATGTTAATTCAGATGGAATTATAAATGGAAATAAAAAAAGTAATTAAAGATGATTCTCAGAAAAGTTCATAATGAAACAATCAGAAAGATCAAAATGGATATTAGAAAATATAGTAGTAATTGCTATAAAAATAAACTAAAAGTGATAATTATCTTTTGAAATAACTAGATAAAAATTTCAAAAATTAGGAAAGATGTGAAACAATATTATAATGAATATTTCTATTGAAAATAAAAATGAAATAAACTTAGTTTACTGAAAAAAGCCAATAGATGGATAATAATTGAAATAAATTGATCAAAATAGTTGGGAAGAATATATGGAAGATCTATTAGCACATTAACTTTATAATGTAGGAACTTTTGAGTGCTAGAAAATGGAGAAAGATTAGCCTCAAGATCATTGTCAAGATAATTAATAAGACTACAGAAATTGATGATATTGCATCAAGAATTTTATTTAAAAAAACCCAAAATATTAAAAATGCTAACTAAATTATGTCAACTAATCTAAAAAATCTGTTAATGACTTACTGTTCAGAGGAAAACAGTTTATATTTTTATAATTGTTTGTAAACTTTATCATTTCTTATAACATAGTTGTAAGTAAAATAATACTGAAAATCTTTGAATACAAATGAAAGCCTTATATTGAAGAAAAATTGCAAGGTAAATGAGATATATTGTATATATTTAATTGAAAAAGCTATTGAGTAATTGAAAGAAGTCAAATATGATTTGTTAATTACAACTAAGTCTTTGATATATTTAATGTGTTAAATTATGTAAAGATCTTATTAATATTTCATTATTCCTTTGAGAAATTTTCTTGTGATAAAACAAAATTTCTTTAAGAAATGGCTTAGATATGTTTTATATTATTATATTCAACATTTATATTTACTTCATTTTATTATAAGTTATTGAGCTTGTCCATTGTAAGTTGAATAATTGATATTTTTTCATCTTTTTAATCCAAACTAGATTACACGGATTATTGCAAATTTCCATCATAACAAGATTTCGCTATTTTGGCATAAAGATTTACTCTAGTAATATTTTTAATTTTGAGTAAATTAGCAACATTTTTAAGATCATTAAAAAAAAACAGTTCCATGAGCATGGATTTCTTTGTTGTCCTTTTTTTTTTTTTTAAGATTTAAAATTGTCCAACTATACTAATTATTTATATTTTTTCATAAAAGAAGAAATTGGAAAAAAAAAAAAGTAAAATTTGAAATATATTTTATTCACTAATTTTTTAAAATAGGAACATTTTTGTTACAAAAAAAAAAAAGAGGGAGAAAAAGCTTTAATTGTTATAAATATTATTAAAAAATTGACATTGTCATTATCATGAAATGAAAAATAATTAGCTATGTATATTTTTTTATTGTAATGATACAAATGTAATGGTAAATTTTTAAAACAGTATACAGATTGTATTGTTAATGTTTATCCCATTAATATTTAAATAAATAAATTAGACCTGGGTCTCATTTTACGCGGACTTATTTAACACGATTTTGAAGTTACGCGATTCGTGTTTCACCGGAAGTCAAACTCCGATATTGCGCTATTACTTTAAATAATAAATTTCGCGCAGTTAAGTTATATTGAAAGTAATAGCAAATTATTGGAATTCGACTTTCAACTTAGTAATTTCAATATTTTCAGTGCTTTATAATAGTAAGATTTTATGCAATAATGAAATTAAAGTCATGATTTCCATATTTTATGTATACACACATTAAATTTTACAAGATTATAATGTAAATTTGTTCAAACATTGTGCGTGTTAATTTTGCATTTTAAATCACATTCTGTTTTGCTGTTTAAAAAAGAACGTAATCAATTATTAATCATTTAGTGTCCACAAGTTTCTTTTTAAAAGGTCAGTAATAGCAGTGGGCACAATTAAATTTGACAATTAAAAATTAAAATCTGATTTTTAATTGTATTTAAAAATTATTTATGGCGACTTGAAATAATCTGATGTGAAATTTGATTTTTAAACGGAATTGAAAATTAAAGACAAAAATAAGAATTTAATTTTTAGTTGTTTTAATTAAATTTTTCCCAGCAGTGGTGAATAAAGGTCTTTTTATTATCATAAGTCTAAGTTCATAAACAATCAATAAAATCATCGTCTCAAAGATTAATTACTAATTACATTGTCAACAGAAAAACATTAACACAACATGAGAGTGCAAACGAACGTGTGTTTCCGCAAATAGCGATAATAATTAAAACGTGGATAAAAAAATGTAAATTATTGTACTGTAAATTATGCATAAAAATATATTATTTTGAATAAAATTAAATATTATAGTTAAAAAAAGTTTGTCTTGTATCAATTTTTTTCAAATTTGAAATTTTATATTAGTCATATTTTATTTCCTTTTTGCGCGAATTTTAAAGTAATTTTACGTTGGTGCTTTGCTTTTACGCGAATTTTGAAAAATCACAGACCGCATCCCCCCTTTTTCAATGTAAGTTACGTCTATTTTTGCGCGTGTTTTCTGAGGAATCTATTGCGTAAAACGAGACCCAGGTGTATTAACATTCACTTGAGTTTCTGACATCCTGAGATATGTAATGGAAAATAATATATATATATATATTGTTGTTAACTTACAAAATTGTTAATCTTGGAAAATTAAGAAACCAAAGTTGCCAGATTATTAATATTTAATCTGTTAATGTACTGATTAGTTAATAACAGTAAAAACAAAAGTATTAATTGTGAAAATGTATATCATGATAAATTAGTATATTAGCTTGCGTTATGATTGTAAAAAAATATGAAATTTTTTATTTTAAAAAAGGTTAAAAATTTACAAATATTTCTGTGCAATCAAGCTGTAAATGTCAAATTTAGACAACAAATGCATTCGGGTTTTTTTAGACTTTGTAACAGATTTTAAAATTTTATTCTATGTTCACTGCTTGTAGTCTCTATGCACTTTTAATTGTAGTGGCTTCTTTTTGATTTTTTTTAAAATTTTCTATGACTAGAATTTTTTTGGATTCATTTCTTACTCGAATATATTGTCAGCCCCAGTTCAAAATAAATTTAAAATTAAATATTAAGGTAGGAGATATTAAAATATGTTTAATATCCAAAAATATATAAGAAATTTTATATATTACAAGAGACCACTAAACATCACATGGTCACCATTTCTTATGCTTGCTCATAACTGTTATTAAAACAGGCAAAACTCTCCATACAGTAATGCGTCCTACGATCTAGGTGCAGTATTATCAGATCCAAAGCTCCTCACTGATGAAAGCCACAAGCTAGAAACTAGTCTGGGGATATTGGATGAGGGATTTTATGCATAAACCTTCTGGCATCCATTGATTATTTTAACTTGCACAGAGTGGCACTACTGTATGCAGAATTTTGCCTATTTTTATATTACAAGAGAGCATGAGAGCAAGTAAGGTATAAGTAAGATATTAAATATTAAAATATATATAAGTAAGATAAGATATTATAGAGCACAAGAGATCTCTGCGAGATCAGGCCAGTTAACTCCATGGAGCAACTAAAATTAACTAAGTTCACCAGCATTATCAATAAATAAAAGTAAGTTATACTCAAAATAACCATTCATCATCATGAATGATCAACAATAAAATAAATCAACAGTCAAATAATTGGGCAAACCAGGAGTAGATCACCTCTCATTGACCATGATCCTCAGTCTCCCAAAGCAGGGTGTAGTTATACTTTTGACTAAGGAAACCAAATAAAGCAAAATGATGAAACTCAGGAAAGAAGAAAATATTTTGAAGAAATTGGTAAATATAAGCAAGTATTATAGCATTGCCTTCAGTGTTCATGGTGGAAGGTGATATTTTTATAGATGTAGGATGTAATGTGTTCATGATACTTCAATGTTTTATCTCTTATCTGCACATACCTAAGGCTTAAACTTTTTCGAATAAGCCCCACAGGAGCCGGGCTTTCTATCAATAGAAATAGTCTACTGGGCACAGAGCTGTATCATGGGTATAGAACCTTTAAGAATCGTAAAGTAAATATGTAAGGTACTCCACATGGCCAAACATTCTTTTGGTCATTTTTTCTCTGTGTGTCCTCTGGGTATTACATTATGTTTGTGCATAAACAGATAGCTTTTATGGTGCTTATGCTACATTGCAACTTGTATTTTATAATGAGGTTGTCTGTCCATCATGATGCTAGAGGCAGACATGCATATATTAGGCCAATAGTCACCCTATCTCCGAAAATAACAATTGATCAAATAAATGAGACTTACCAGTAACCCAAATAGCTTAACATTGCTTAATTAAAAATTATATTCTAGCATGTAAGTCTGTGTAAATGTTAAGGTACAGCAAAGCATGATTAACAATAGATCCAAGAAATGAGACAATTGGTTTTGAAAAATAGCCAACATGGCTTAATAATTATAACCCAGCTTGTAAGTCTAAATGTTAAAATAGAGCAAAGCGTGACTAACAATAGACCCAAGAAATGAGATAAATGCTTTTGACCAAGGAGCCCTACAAAGTGTAAAAAATTGTATCTCAGCTTTTAAATCTGGAAATGTTAATGCACAGCAAAGTATGATTAACCAAAAATTTTTGTTGTGAAATTAAATTGATTGAAGTAAAATATCAAGAAAGTTTCACTTCCAATTTATGACTGGGGTAGTATGACCAGTTTGATACATAGCTACACTAAGAAAAGTAAATAGATAGTTGGCAGCATATTCCTCAGGTTTGACTATAAAAAAATTTAATTAATGGGGGGGTATTTAATTTTTTTAGACCAATTTTTTTAAAACTGGTTTTCAATTCAATATTCTCTTTAAGTCCCCAACATGATACTATAAAAAGTCGCAAACATTAAATATATTTAAGAATATTTTTTAAAAAAAAGATGAGGGGGAAGAACAAAATAAGATTTTAATAACTTTGTAAATTTTTTATTTTTAATTAGAGTTTTTTTCTTTATCTCTATTTAATAAAAAAGAAAAATCAAATCAGTGCAATTAACTGATTATCTTGTTTTTTTTTTTTTTGCAATAAAGTTTGTTTTTTAATAAATTATAAAGGGAATATCAAGAATTTTATGTTTAAGTTTTGACTTGTTTTTAATATCTGTGATCAAGTAGGTAATTGGCTGAATAATTGTTTTTATAAAATTTTATCTAATTGGTTGTCATGAAGGTTATCATATGAGACAAACTGTAATTGGCTTGTGGGCAAGATCGTTCTAGAAAAAAAATAAATGTGGGTATGTGAATTAGTGATAATACCCAAATATATAAGAAATTATTCCTAACATAGCTGTCGAAGAGAGAGCAGTCATGTCTTAATCCAGCTGTTGAAAAATAGAAGAAATTATTCCTAATTTAACTGTTGCGAGAGGGGTCAAATCTTAATCCTGCTGCTGAAAAGAACAGTAGTATTCTAAAGTTAGCTATGAATAAAAAGCAGCCCTAGCTTAATCCAGCTGATACCAAGCTATTGAATAGAATAGCAAAAGTTTTAATCAAGCTTTTAGAATACTATGATTTTAGCCCTAAAAATGGTTTATACACTGAAAACAATGTGCTAGATTTAGTTAAAAGCTAGCCATCACCCTCCATGTATTTTACTTTCATCTTGCCTTCAATCAAGAGTATATATAAGTCCCTGTCTACATCTGTCTCACCTGGAAATTCAAGAGGAGAACCAAATGGACAAAAAAACTGCTACTTTCATGCATTACGACTACAGGCCCATGTGTAGAAGCCTCAAAGAGAAACTCCATTGGGAAAAACAAATTGCAACTAGAAAGGCCTCCATATACAAGAAAGCCATGGTTAGAGATATTATTTTTTTATGTGTGCATACTTTTTTGTGTGTCAATAGAAATTTGTTTTTGTTTCATAAAAGTAATAATTTGGTTTTTGGGTTTTATGAATACTCGATAATAGTAAATACTTCACTAAATTAAAGTATTTCAAATTATTAGTCATTTCCTTTTTGTATGAAATTCAATCAAATTTTTCTTACAAACAGTGAAATAGTTTTTAAAGAAAAAAAATCGGTTGTAAAGTTGGTTTTTTCTTGCTAAGCTGAATCAAAGATTGTTATCTTTAATTCTGAATATGTTTTTTAATTAATTCTTAAATATTTTAAAGAAATTGAATCAAAGATTGTTATCTTTGATTTTGCAAATATTTAATAAAGTCTTAGTTATTTTTAAAGATAGAATCTAATAAATTTAAAGTTAATCCATGAATAAAAATTAATTGATTAGTTAATACAATTTTTGTAAAAAAAAATTTTTTTTATGAAATGGGTATTTGAAATGTCTACTATCATACCATTTTTTTGTTGTTGTTGTTACTTACAAATTAAATAATTGTTTTAAAAAAGTATATATATTTTTTTAGTCTTAATTTTTTTATTCTATCCAATTCCTATTTCATGAAGTGCAGTGGGTGTGTGATTTTATATCAAGACAGCTCATATTCTAGGATTTAGTCGTTTTTTTTTATGATACCAATAAAACTAGTTATTTATAAGAAGGGAATCCCATGATTTGCTTAAGGTTATTTATAATAAGTTAATCTATTTATTTATTTCCCTCTTGTTCACAGTAATCAATTACCGAGTTCTTCCTTCCTGAGCTAGATTTGTGCGTAACGGCTATATGGGTCAGAGGGGCATATATATTTAGTGCATGGGCATCAAGATGATGATGATTCTGAATTGGCACGAAGAGTATATTCTTCAAAGTCCATGGACTATATTTTATTTAGTTTAGTCTTTATTAGAAATTAAGTTTATAGATAGCCAGTACATCAATGGTACTAAGTGGCCAGAGCATTGATGATGATTAGCATGTTTTAGTATCTCAGCATTATTATTTTTATGGTTATATATTCTTATGGATTAGCACTTAAGTATGTGCATCCAAATTAATGTTTTAATAATTGCCCCAAGCTGGCAAAGGCATTGGCCTGGTCTACAGTATACTCATTTCAAACCTAGTCCCAAGATTGAGTGTTTATTTTTATTGTTAATCATTCATGATGATGAATGAATATTGCTTATCCTTATTTATAATGCTGGTGAATTTATGGTTAATGATACTGATAATTACTCTAGTGAGTTAACTGCGATGATCTCTCAGGTGATCTACTATGCTCATCTCTTTTATAATAAATTTTATATATATTTTTACTTGAGGATAAGCAAACAATTTTCTCAGATCTCTGATGGTTTATATCCCAGTTTTACATAGTTAGAAATGGCTAGTCTACTGAGGGTCATTGATGATCACATATTGTTGGCCATCACACCAGGTATGACCCTCTTATTTCTTTAGTGTTATAATATATATATTAATTTTATGATGCTAGTTTTTAAAGTATCATATATTTATACAAGTGTATTTTTTCTTACCGAATCAACTCTTGTATTAATAGTTCTGAACTTTTATGTCAATTAGCATTTGTTATTGTTTGTATTCAAATTATCTTTAAAAAAAAACATTTTTTTGCTATACATTTTGAATTTAAATTTACCTGTTGTGCATATAAATTCTAGAAATAGTTGCATGAGCTTGCTAAAGCATATCATTTATACACAAGCATGGGAGGTGGTGGTCATGTGATGTTTATTGGCTTAAAACCAATCCTGCCTAATAGGATAGTGATGGCTATGGTTATTAAAGAACCAAAGACACCAAAATGTATGGGTTCTGAACTGGGTTCAGACCCATATGGCTATATAAGCTAATGGGCTTGGATTGAAAACATGGTGTTTTCAGTTTAAGACTCATAGTTTTGTAGTTAAATGGAGAAAAAAGGTGGTTGCTGGAGGGTTGCATTAGATCCTAAGATCTAGGTGCAATGCTCTCAGATCCAAGACTTCTCATTGATGAAGGTTATAAGCCAGAAACTAGTCTGGGGATATTGGATGAGTAAGCACTAGATTGGGATTTTATGCACAAGCCTTCTGGCATCCATTGATTACTCTAGCTTGTTGTGTGTGGCAATATATATAGTGAGTTTTGCCTGTTTTAACAACAGTTAAACACAAGCATGGGAGGTGGTGGTCATGTGATGTTTATTGGCTTAAAGCATATCATATTATATATTGTGATATTACAATTCTATATTAAATCATTGAGTTATTTTCACTTCCTTTAATTCATTGATAAATTACATTTGAACTTAAAAATCATCATTTTATCAATTGTCTTTATTAATGAATTATTATTTCAACAATGATTTTTATTTTAAAGAATGAAAAATACTAATTTACTATGTTTTATGTTTATTCTCATAAATATAGTAGAAATAAAAATATAATGTATACATATGTTGATTATATGTATGTGTAAGTAATGTATACTCATACAATATATACACAGATTCAAGTAAAACATGCATATTAACATGTGTAAATGTACTTGTATTTTTGTTTTTTGACAGGTAGTATGTTTAATAGTATAGGCATGCAGAGCTTAATGCAGCAAATGACTGAAAATCCTCAGCTGATTCAGAATATGTTACAAGCTCCATATATGCAAAGTATGATGCAGATGTTGTCTGCAAATCCAGACCTTTCCCAACAGGTCTGTGATAATAATTTTAACTTTTATTATTTTTATACATTTATTTAGATCATATTATATATATCATTTGGATTTATTATTTCTAATACTACATTTTGAATACTTTTTTTTTGGGTTGGGGTGGGGGGGTGGGTTGGATGCATAAGAAATATCAATTTCTTAAATTACAAAATTTATATATTTGTGATGTGTTTTATTAGAAGTCAACTTTTAATGAAATTGGTAAGTAAGTATGTACACAAAAATGTAAAAAGCAAAATTAATTTGGGCATTTGTAGAAATGTTTATAATAAATAACTTTCAAGATGATTGCTCTTCGAATATTTTAAGAATGTCTTTGGCTTTGGTCCAGTAATTAAAATATTAAGCCATGTATTTCATAAGGCATTTAACTTTGAGGGATATAGGGATCAGCAAATAAGAACACACAAAAGAAAAATTATTCAGACAAATTAATTTTTTTAAACAATGTAATAAAAATTTAAATTAGTATCAATATCATTAGAGAAAAAAAGAAAATTAAAAAATGTAAAAGAATTTGAAGATAAAATTCTTATGAGCTGAAGTAGGTCAGTTAAGAAATTTAATATCTTCGCAAATGAATTGTTTTCTGTTTTGTTAGTAATGAAAATATTAGCCCTCATCAGTTTTGAGATTAACAAAAAACATAAGTTTATTAATGAAAACATATATATAAATTAATGACTAAGAAAGAACAATTTTATTTCAAAAGTAGAATTTTTTGTTTAAAACTGTGTAAGCAAATACTTTTTGAATAATTTTATACTTTTAATTAGTGTATATTTCATTAATCAATAATCAAAAAAATAAATAATTAAAAATGAATATATAATTATCTATGAGAATATTCATTAGCAGCTATTTGTAAACAAGTTTAGCTGTTCTATCTTTAGAAGACAAAAAAGGCAAAATAAAGATGAGTTTTGTAATGGCCATACAAATCACTTCATAAAACATATTATGTCACATGCTAATCTCAGCCTGTTTATTTGACTTTTTTTGAAATTGTTTTTAATTTCTGCAGCAGATTTTTTTGCTAATGATTTTTCTCTTAAATTCTATCTTCAATCATATTCTTCAAATGAAAATAATAGTCTTTGAAATAATCTTTCTAACTAATTGTAATCTAATTATACCAAGAAAATCAAAAAATAGATTTTTAGAAAGTCTATTAATATTTATTTGGTTCAAGTGATGGCTGGTCCATAAGCACTCTGGCGCTGCAATACTCCCGAAAAAAAATTATTACATTTGTGCTTGAAAATATCAATAATATAACAATCATTCAATATTTTGCATAATTGCTATGTAAATACAACTAATAAAACCATTTTTTAAAAAAAATTATTTTAAGGATGCTTGAGATTTTATTCAAAGATGCTGCTAATAATGGCAATGCAGAAACATCACACTCGTGAATTTCAGCAAGTTCTGCAGAGATTTGTTTGCTTTTATCAACGCGCATAACTAGCGCCATTGGACTGCTCGCTGTGGCAGCGTCAGTAGTTATTTGAGCATGGTATGTTTATCTACTCTGGTTTTTCTTCAGAGCATATAAATTTATTTTCGTTTAGGATGAGAAATAAAGTATTCTGTTTTTTTTTCTTATAATTAACATTTATAAATTAAGATAAATATTTATTACATAAAAATATAACAAAATAATAAAAGAAATAGATGTTTGTGCATTATTCGGTTTATTAAGCTTGGCAGCTATTTTTTTTTTAAAACAAAACATTTCAGGGATTTGCAATTTTTTTTTTTTTTAATTGTTATTTTAAGTATTTATTTTTATATAGCACTATGTTTACAATTGTATTACATTTAAATTCATTCAGACATCGTAAATAGTAATTTAAAGTGAATAGTCTATCCTCACGCTTTCATTGCCAGTACTTAAGATTTGCTCATATATAAGCATTTGAGTTGAAAGAATAAGTGGATTCATTTTATTCTTTCATAAATACTATATCTTATATTGGGAATGGAAGTATTCATTTATTATTAACATTCTTGAAAAGCGCATGCACAATTAGCTTGAAAGGCTGATATTTAAATGTAATACAATTGTTATTTTAAAAAAAGAAAAATTTCTGCAAAAATTAATTATAATATTTACACTTTTTAGTTATTATTTTTTTTTTTGTATTAAATAAAATTATTAATATTGTAACTTATTAGAATGAGAGAGGTACATGAGAAAGAGAAAAGAGATAGAGAAAAAAAGAAAATGCTAATAATGAAATGAGAGAAGGGTGTGAGGAAGAGGAAGAGATAGAAAAGAAAATGCTAATAATGAAATGGAGCTAATGATAATGGTAACCTACTAGAATGAGATGGTGGTATGAGAAAGAGAAAAGAGAAATACTAATAATGAAATGAAGATATAATGATAATGGTGAGGTTAAATGATGGAAAAGAAAAGAATTGAGGAGGAAAAGAAATGGGGAAAAGTAATAGAAATGATATATGTAATGGAGAGAGAAAAGAAATGAGATGATGGAAAGATATGAAAGAGAGATATAAGAAGAAGATAGAATAAAGGAGAGAGAAATGAAATGAGATGATAGAAGAAACTCTTAACGAATGTTTTAAATAGCTGAGATGATAGAAAGATATGAGAAATGATATGAAAAGAAATGGAATAAAATTGAAATAAAATAAAATATAAATGTGAGACTCTAAACGACTCGGCTCAGTGGGGTTACAATAAATTTAAAGAAAAGAGATGATGATCTAGAGATGTATAATCAAAGAAAGGTCAAATCCAATACTGATGAACTATAACTACTACAGCATATTAATATTTTAATAAACCATACAAAAGATTATCTAAAATCACTAATCAATGCTTACCATATTAGTCCTACCAATAGATTATACACTCTCTGAATAAGACTATGATGCTTTGCTTTAAAATATTATCTTACAGATTTATATTTATTAAACAACAAGAGTAAATAACCTCAGGGATTTTAAAACTAACACTCTTGTGTAAAATTAAAGTTTAAGTTAAGTTGCCTAATAAAGGATTACTGTGATTAATAAATAAATAAGTGGCATCTTAGCTGACCATAAAATAATTATAATAGGTTCAGTCTTAAAGTAATACACAAAACAAATATTAATTCACAAAATTTAATGAATCAATTTAAATTTAACTAATAAAGGCCTATTATCTAAAATATTACTTGAGCAGAGAAAAGAGCAAGGGTACTTTTAATGTCTTTCCATACTCATAGACAACCAAATGCAAATGAATTAGAATTCTTTAAATATATCAGATTTAAGATGATGATAGATGATGTGCAGTGAATATAAGATAAGGTGTAGCTTTTAAAATAATATTAATTAAAATATTTCTCTGAAGTACTACAATTGTTAATCTGATATTGCATAATTTTTTGTCTGAAAGATATACTGATACTTTTAAAAAAATAAACTTGTAACTAAGTATTTAATTAGGTATCTGCTATAATGCAATTATCTGTATTTATGATTCAATATGAAAATCATTTACTTTAACATAGTTTTTTTTTTTTTTTAATTTTCAAGATAATATTAAATACGCTTAACGTATATAGTGAAATTAAAATTCAACGATTATATTAATATTTCTTAAGGCTAAGCGCTTTCAGAGCTTACACTCATATTCATAGCCTTTTAACGTGGTAATTTATGCAAATCTATGCAAGCTTATTTATATTGTCCATCTCTTTGAAATGGAAAAGCATGTGTCTCTCCTGTTTATTGCTTTCAAATTTCTTGATATATACCATGCTTCTTTAACCTTCCTTTTGATGTCATTTCTTTCAGTTGCAATTATCCTAGCATTTGCAGGTTCAAATTCATGATTAGCCTCCTTTTGATGGTCCACAAATACTGAGCTGCCTTCGTTTCTTCTTAAAACTCTTTTGTATAAGTATTTATGCTGAGCCACTCTGTTGTTTATAGTGGCCCGAGTCTCACCATAGTATACTGCACCGCAGTCTGCCTGAGGGCATGCCAACTTGTACACAACATGTGGTGTTGATTGTAGGTCAATTTTGTCCTTAGAATTGTTCAAAATCCTGTTGGTGTTTGGAGGGGTTCGAAAACCTACCGTAAATTCATTCTGCAATTTTTTGACCAGTTTTCTAGCAATGTTAGGAATATATGGCAGACATATGCGTTGTTTTTTGTTCCTGCTAGGTTTGGTTATGTTTTCATAAAATGTTTTAATTCTTTTGTTGATGGTTATTAAATCATAACCAACCTTCATCAGATCATTAACATATTGGTTAATATTTATACTTCTTTCTTCTTCATATTTGCACAAAGAAGTATAAATATTAACCAATATGTTAATGATCTGATGAAGGTTGGTTATGATTTAATAACCATCAACAGAAGAATTAAAACATTTTATGAAAACATAACCAAACCTAGCAGGGACAAAAAACAACGCATATGTCTGCCATATATTCCTAACATTGCTAGAAAACTGGTCAAAAAATTGCAGAATGAATTTACGGTAGGTTTTCGAACCCCTCCAAACACCAACAGGATTTTGAACAATTCTAAGGACAAAATTGACCTACAATCAACACCACATGTTGTGTACAAGTTGGCATGCCCTCAGGCAGACTGCGGTGCAGTATACTATGGTGAGACTCGGGCCACTATAAACAACAGAGTGGCTCAGCATAAATACTTATACAAAAGAGTTTTAAGAAGAAACGAAGGCAGCTCAGTATTTGTGGACCATCAAAAGGAGGCTAATCATGAATTTGAACCTGCAAATGCTAGGATAATTGCAACTGAAAGAAATGACATCAAAAGGAAGGTTAAAGAAGCATGGTATATATCAAGAGATTTGAAAGCAATAAACAGGAGAGACACATGCTTTTCCATTTCAAAGAGATGGACAATATAAATAAGCTTGCATAGATTTGCATAAATTACCACGTTAAAAGGCTATGAATATGAGTGTAAGCTCTGAAAGCGCTTAGCCTTAAGAAATATTAATATAATCGTTGAATTTTAATTTCACTATATACGTTAAGCGTATTTAATATTACATAGTTATCAATAGTGAAGAAAAAATCGGAAATTTTCAAGATAATATTAACTATATTTAATTAACTTAGAATATACTTGTACATTTCTGAATTGAAGATTCAATAACTTTTACATTTAAGATTTTCTGAACTTAGAACCCAAGACAATAATATATTCTCATATAAAAAGTAAAACAAACAAAACAAAACTTTTGAAATAATAATAATTTGATTTATTAATAATGAGAAGACATGTCTACAAATGTAGTAGAATACAAACAATGCCAATACCGCACTAAGATTTAATATAATTATTTGGATTCTTAACAGTTTTATTTAACTTACACTAATACACTTAATAACCTACAAAGGTTATTCACTGTTACTTTCTTTTAATAATTATATTTTTCTCAAAAAAAATGTTAAATTTTAATTATCATATGTACTTAATAAGCACACTACCATCCTTCTTTATTACACTAATTGATAACATTATTGTGTCATCTAATAATCAGAATGACACACAGACCTTGAAAACCCTAAGCTTAATTTTATACTCCTAAACCTAACAAACGCTAAGTTGGAGTAAGCATATTCAACAATATTTTTTTTTAAAAAATATCATCACTAGTTTCACGGATATAACTAATATCATAGCTAGATATATGTTTAAATCAGATCAAGCTAATATTAAAACTAAACTAAATTAAATGTATGGGGCAATCATTCATCAGAGATCAGTTATATTTTTTTTTAAATAACTTTAGTCCACATAAAATTATTCCCTCAATGTTTTAAAGATAATAATGTAACAGACTTACAAATCCAGCTGCGAAATTCTGGATGAAAATATTAAATTAGTATGTGTGAATTGCCACTTATACCATATGCATATTTAACATACTTTAAAATAAATATAACTTATTGTTGGTTAGCTTGTGCGTGATAAAACTATCATAGCAACACAATTCAAACATTGATATACCTATGAGCCTTAAATTAACTACAACACCTGAAGAAATACATTTCCTCAAACAAGCATATCTTGTCATCACAAATCTAAAACAAATGCAACATCACCTACTGTGGTGGAATTAGCATTAAGTCATCATGAATGATAGGCAAAAAATATAAAAATACTAGGCTCCTCAGAGCTGGAAAAGAATGTGGTGGTTTCCAAAATACCTAACTATGAGGCAAAATTAAGATGTCTGGAATTCATCTTCAATACATCTGGGAACAGGAACACCCACCAGAAAAGCACAATCCTCTCATGGGATTTCCAATGCTTATAAATGTGATCATCACTGAAAAATACAATACAATATCCTCTTTTTGGGAACAAGCACTATCAAATCATGGAAATACAATACAATAAGGATGGAGGATTTTATCTACTCAATAAGCATATTCAAAAATTATTACTAAGCCTAACTCTTGAGGCTAACAAATACTAACTAATAGTAAGATATATACTTCACCTTAATTAATTAAGTTATTCCTAAAAAGTCAAAATACAAAACGTATATCCAATGTTCGAACCAACAAAGCAGACTGTGTCAACTGACTACTGTAGAAAATACTTTGAAATTAAATGCATATAAAATTCTAGGCAAGGCACAATGCACACATAACAGAATATTAAATGCTAAAATATAGTAACTAGTGGACCTTTAAAATTGTAAATTAAATGCAAGAATATTTACTTCTCAATGAATATAAAATATTTGTAGTTATTATTAATATAACATTCATAAAACAAATGAATGGATATTCTCTGATAAACTTCTTTAATAAATTTAAAATAAAAATTGAGTAAAACATCCCATTTATATGAAAATAAGACTGTGATATTTAAATCTCTATAATAAAATTATTAAATAGAAACTAGCTAATGTAATGCTTAATAAATAAACTAAATCTACTTAAGAATAGCAAAAAAACATTTGCTCATTCAAATAAACCTATTTCGTTTTAAAATTATAACCCTAGTTTACCTGTATATTTATGCAAAAGTGTTACAAAAAAAAAATTAATAGCATAAATATTTTATGGTTTTTTTTTTTTTTTTAAACCAATAAAGCAGACCATAAAAAAAAAAATACTAATATATTAATCTAAGTTCATATTTCCGCTCCGTGACGATTTTTCCATTTCATAACGTGTAGACAATTTATCCAGGTTAAGATATCGATTTGAATTCGAAGCTTCATCTAATACATTTATATACATGGCAATCATTTCCAAACGAAAATGTTCAATAGTTCATTAATAATATTTTTTTAAACAATTTAAAAAAATAAATAAATAATAAGATTAAGCCGGCATGAAACAAAAATAAATTCTTCAACTGAACACACTTTAATTTAGTTATAGGATCCCGAGTTCAAAATTGCATATAATAATAATATATATATTTCTTTATCTGAAGTTCTTTATCCTCATTTAGGAAAACACTTAGTTTCCTAATAATATTCCAAGATGTATTTATTTTTAAAATTAATTTCCTTTGCTTACTTTTAAGTATGAGAGTAGAAATTTTTTTACTGTTCAAGACATTTCTCCGTTTATATGCTATAATTAATGCCATAAAGTTATTTTTAAATACTGGCAAGTATGACCATTTATAATGTACTCAGTAACTATTAATTCATTATTAATCATTATAGATTGCTTTAAAGTTTTATTTCCAAATACATGTCCTTTCTTACGGTGTAACTAAGAATTATCCTTTAAAATGTATATATTATCTGTTTGCGTTTAGCTAAAAAAATCATTTTTATATATGCCAAGATATAAGTAATAACTTTTTTTTTTAAAAAAAATAATCATTTCTTATAGTTTCACTGTACTCGAACGTAGCAGCTTCTTTATAATGTTCTTTTTTTAAACTTTTTAAAAAAAAAAAAAAAATTCTTTTTTTTTTGTTTTTTTTTACATATACTTTTAATCTAACAGGAAAAATAATTAGCAGTTTATTTTCAAAATAGTTTAATATAACCGAACACTTATCTCTGGAAATGATTAATAGTTTGTTCCTTAACCTTATTTCCAAGTAAAGAAAATTAAACAAGTTAATGTCATATAATATGTGAAATGCTTCATTTACTTTAGACATTTTTTTACTATAATTTCTATGCTTCGACTGAAATTCAAATTGTCAGAAAAATGGATTACCTTTTCTTCTTAGCCCTCCAACATTACAGGACAATTTTAAATATTTTAAACATACTTGTATTTTTTTAGAAATATCAAGTTCTTTAAAAAAAATTACTTTTATTAATAAAATTTTTAAGATCTAGCACCAGTTGAATCCAAACAAGATCAGCCCCTGAATGGTCCCTCGATCTCTGTTTTATCTCACAATTTTTCATCCACCTACTACAATTCATTTAAAAACCAATAAAAATTATTTTTTAATAAATTTTAATATTCTGACAAACCAGCTGTGGAATCAATCTACTGACATAATCAATATAATTTTCCCATACCATGTGACCTTCAGCTGCAAAGTCAAAATTTTAATATTACAAATATTATACAACAATTGTTTTTTTTTTCTTTTTTTTTTTGATATTTTATACAACACAATAGTAAGAAATATAAAATTTAAAGTTATACCCTTTATTAAACCCTTAAATATTTCATTTAAAATAATTTTATCCACACATTTGCTTTATTTACTTATTTTAAACAATATGGGAGTTAAATTATTTTTTTATTCTTACATTTCCATGTCTATGCATGCACATATTCTCACATACGTCTGGCTTTACATTAATTGTTTAAAATTATTTTTAGAATTACAACAATAAAATGTTAACGATTATTTAATCTAACTTTTATAACTAGAATGCTAAACTACAAAACTAATAACAAATATTCTTATTTTCTTTTTAATAAAAACTTACATATCATTTTTTTAAAAAATTTCTTACTTATTCCAACTTAATAATAATATCTTATTATTATTCTTTAAACATTAGAATAGATTATACAGTAGTTATTTTCGAGTATATTTACTATTTATCAATTCACCATTATTTTCTTTTTTTTTAACATTTGCTTATGTTAAATTATTACCTAATATCCCTTCTCAAACCAATTAATATTATTTAAAAATATTTAGATTATCCTATTTTAATAATTAACTAGTTTAATTTCCATTTTTATCCTCATTATTTTTTTTTATCCAAAATTTTAAACAAAAGGTTAAGCTAAGATAACCTTGATTACCTATTGGAACTAAGTGACACTTCAGTTAGGTACAATATAAAGATGAAAAAAATATACATACATCATTATATGCATTAATTTTCAAGAAGAGTAAGTGAAGATTATTTATGTTGGCAATCTGAAATCCCTAATAGTCTCTAAAATTGCCCAAGTTAATCTTGTTCACGCCCATAAATTCGGCTTAATAGGGATCCTAGTATTGACGCACAGTTCCCATGTTTTTTGTTTCAATGTTTTGCGTATACATTCTGGAAAAGATAGCTGAATCCCCATAGTTGGAAATGTTTAAAATCCCCCCATGTCTTAAGACATTCCATATATTTTTTCTATTTTTATATTAACTTCATACAAATAATAATAATAAATATAAGTGTAAACATAATTAATTTTTGCAGAATTCTTTTTTTTTTTTTTACAAAAAAAAAACAAGTTTCAATATTTAATATGACCACTTAACAATTAACACATTCCATAAAATAAAATTGAAATAAAAAATTATAGGCCACCTGATTATGTATAGTTTTCAAAAAAAATGGTTGCCAAGCTTGGCAGGTCTGATAATGCAAGAAATATTATTTTAAATGTTTATCACAATGGGTGTTAGTGTTGAATATATATAAAAAAATTATATTTTCCCAATTGACATTATATGAAAAATTTGAAATAAAAAAGAAAGGTCGATTTACTCCAGATATAGATTCACCTTGTCTTAATCTTTCTCAGTGATAATCTTCATAATATACTGTGTAATCTAATGACTGCTATTGCATTTTTGGAAATATTCTTCAGAATGTGACAATATCCCATATTTATATATCTTGATGTTCTAGTGCTTTAAGCACCATACATTTATAATCTACAAATACAATACATAATGATATCTCGTGTTCATTGGTTTATTGTTTTTTGTTTTTTTCTGTAACTTCTCTCAGTATTTGGATGTTATCCATTGTACTGAAGGCACTTAAATCATACTTGTTCTTTCGGTTGATTAAAATCTAAAGTTGGGTGTAGATAAGTTATAATTATCTTGATGAAGATTTTTTTTATAGAAATGATAAGACTTGATAAGTCTGTAATTTCTAATATCTTTTTTAAATATTAATATTACTACTGCATTTTTCCAATCATCTAGTACAGAGATGGTGAACCTATGACATGCGTGCCAGAAGTGGCACATTTGAATTTTTTACTGGCACGGGAACTATTTACGTATACTAATTTTCTATGCTTTAAGTTAATCAATATTTTTTTTGTTGCTAAAATCTGTAGTAATAAAAATGTACTGTAAACCAAAAATAAAATAAATAAATATAATATTATACTAGAATTCAATTTACAATTGAATTCTGATTAGAAGCAATAAATTACAAAATTTGAAAAAAAAAAAGTATATATATATATAGGTGGGGATGATATTTTAAGTCAACTTGTCAAATGATTCCAATATAACTCTTTGCAGTAATTTTTTTCAAAGTAAAGTAAAAGTAATAAAATTATTTTCTGTATATTGACATCATTTTTTTAACATAATCAAAATTGTGAACAAGGGAACAAAATGCGTAATCAATACTATCAAAGGACGTTGTTTTTTTTTTTTGCTTGATGTTTTGTTGTAAAAGTGTAATGTAAAAATAGTAATATATTTTAATACATAATAAATCTTTGATTTATAAAATTATTAAAACTCATTTAAATTTACTTTTAAATAATTTGTTACCATTATGTTAATATGATTAGTGAAAATAAAAAAACAAAAATTGTTAAGCAGTAGAAAATTTCAAAATTGGTGGACTTGATGAGTATGGAATGATTAACAAAAGCACCAAGGTAATATGTGTTATATGTTGTAGAAGTTATATTAAGAACATCATTGGTAAAACGGCATTATGAGACCAATCATAAATCGCTCTGCAAAAAAAGTAAAGATGAACAAAAAGAATATATCGCCCAAGCCTTTTAAAATATAAATATTCAATCAACATCTTCATGAAATTTATTGAAATGTAATTGCCAAATATTGGAAACCTTTTAATGTTGGAGAATATATGAAAGAAACCTGGATGAAATGTGTACCAGTTCTTTTTGAAGATTTTGAAAACAAAGCATATATTATTCAGAGCATAAAAGATTTATCATTGGCTAGAAATACAGTTATAGAAAAGAGTCCTGCAAATGGCTAATAAAATAACTTATCAACAAAAATGAGATAAAATCTAGTTTAATTTCTTTCTGCATTGATGAAAGTACAGACATAAATGGATCAGTCTGCTGGCTATTTTTATTGCTATTGTGTTGGAAATAATATCAAAGAAATGATCTGTTTAAGCTCACTAGTAACAGCAACAAAAGGAATAGATATTTGCAATGAAGTTTCAAATGTATTCCCTGAAAAATAAATAGATGTCGCCAACATTGGATCAGTAACTACAGATGATGCTTGAAGTATGTACTAGAAAAAAAATGGTTTTCTTAGTTTATGTACCCAACCGTATTGAACATTTAATTTGGGTTTTCATTGCGTTATACATCAGCAGGTTTTATGCACAAGGTCAATTTTAAGCCACTGGATGATGTTATGAACTGTTGTGACTAAGTTAGCCAATTTAATTTATAAATTTATTGAGGTGAACTCAGCATACAATGGTTTACTTATGTACTACAATGTCTGATGGTTAAGTTGAAGAAAAGTTCTTCAAAGATTCATTGCATGTTTAGATGAAATTAGACTTTTTATGATGAGAAAATCATTGAAAAATACAATGAATTAATGGATGTTGAATGGCTTTTGAAATTAATGTTTTTATGATATGTGTTCACATCTAAATGAATTAAAAGTGAAACTGCAAGGTTATAATAAGACAATTGTTGTCATGTTTTATTTGATCAAAGCATTAGAAGTTAAATTCAAATATTTAAACATGATATTATTTCTTACATCTTCAAATATTTTTTAAATCTAAAAAAGTTCTTCAGTATTTTAGAATCTCACAAGAAGTTATATCATGTAAAGTTGACGGAAGACTTTTGTGTTGTAATTCAATTGATAATTGATGAATTTTCTTTAAGATTTACACAGTTCAAACAATTTTCAAAAACATCAAAATTTATTTTATATCCAGACATAATATCAATGGGAGTATCAAGTTAAAAAATTTTGAATGGCTTAATTAGGAAAATATGGAAATTCAATCAGTCAATTTTCAATCCAGTTCTATATGGAAACAGAAATTTGTTGATTTGAGGAATGAATTAGAAAGAATGGAAAATGATTGATTATTGAACATATGTAAAAAGAATGCTGAAGAGGAACTATTGACTACCTGGAATGCTTTTCCTGAAACATTTGATTGTTTAAAAAAATTAGCGACCACTGTATTATCAATTTTCTCCTCTACATATGCATGTGAATCATTGTTTTCAGAAATGAATTTAATTAAAGACAGTTCGAGAAATAGAATGATAGATGAATCTAGTTCAGCATTATTTAAATTGACAAAATGTGAACCAGATATAAAGCATTTGGCATACAATGTACAACAGCAAAAATCTCATTATATAATGTCTATTTACATTGATTTTATGTTTATTTCCAAAATTTTGTTTTAATTACTATTATTTTTTTACTATTACATTTTATTCAACATATTCTCTTCAAAATAAATATTGTTCACCTTTATTTTTATTTAATTATTATTGTTATTATTTTGTTTTATAAACTTAAAAACTGTAAAAATTAAGGTCATTTATCTTTTATTATATCTTTATATAAATTTAAAAAGAATGGGGAAGTATGGAGGTGTTTATTATATTTGTAAAAATTAAGTTGTTTATATTTTGATTTAATAACTGTATGGCACGCCAATCATTCAATAAATACATTTTTCGAAATTTTTGGCACATTACACATAAAAAGGTTCACCACCCCTGATCTAGTATATCTTTATCATTTAGACATTTGGTATATAACTTTGTCAACAATTTTTTTATTTCTTTATTTGTTGCTTTTAAAATATCAAGTACAATTTCATCATTTTCTGGAGTTTTTCTTCTTTATTTAAAAAGCTGAACTATTCAGATGGTATAATAGCTTTAGGGGATCATTATTTTTATTGTTCTTTATTACAGTATAATTCTTTATAGAACTTCCACACATTTTATGATGTTATTTCTCTCCTCAGTAATAGTTCCTTTTTTTCTTATGCAGAAATAATTTTCCAATACCAAAATGTAATTCTACACTTTTGAAATTTTTATTTTTTTCTATAGCTTACTTTGCTAATTCACAATTATATTTTCTTACATCATTATTTATTTTTTGTATGATTTTACAAAGCTTTAGATATTTAATTCATGGTAAAAAATAATTTTTAAAAAAATTTTTATGTTCCTTTTTTTCCTTTATATATTATCTTGATTCAGTAGAAAATTTACGGGTAAGTTGCTTCTTTTTTGTAATAGCTATCTTTGTTGCAATTTTTAATAGTGTTTCAGTTATAGTTTTATCGATTTCAATCAAGTCTAAATCATTTTCAAAATAAAGTTAGTTTAAATTCGTTGGAGTGTTTTTGAAAGTTAGCAATATTAACTGTTAATACTTTATTTTTTTAATACTTTTCAGAAGTTTCATTTTTATTTTGTTTGTTATCAGTTATTTTTGTTTGGAAATAAAAATTCCTTTTATAGTTTATATTTAAAAAAAGGTGTTCATTAATTTCAAGGGAAAAAAAAATACTTATATGAAAAAGTTATTTCTAAAAAATTATTAAATATTTTTTTATATTAAAATATTGCATAATAATTTTGAACTGTATTAAAAAGTCCAAGGGATGATTTGTCTAGTGTTTAAAAATGCACATGATAATATGTCCATGTGATGAAATGTTATGTAATTTAATGAATGTGTGAAAATGTGTGATGTTTGTCATGTGATGAAATGCAAAGACATGGCTTATCTTTATTAAAATTGGACAATGAGTTGACATTAAGGAAATTTAGATGAGTTTTTAATTTTCCATATTATTACAGGTAGTCTTTAGACATTAGAAATTCATTCATTAATACATTTCATAAATATTAAAATTTCAGATATGCAAGTCACCCATGCATACCTCATTTTTAAAAAAAATATTTGGATTTTTGACCGCCATGTGCAATATCATTCAATGTTTAATTTATTTATTTTCTTTATTTTATTAGAACTGTTGGAAGATAATTGATCAGAAATAATTACTTTTGTTATAATTAGATGTTTTTTCAAATAAATTTATAAATAAATGGCAGAACTGAAAATCTAATTATACTTTTCAGTTGAGTTTGCTTAATATTGATTGATTTTAAATTATTTATATTACAACAGAGATAATCTTGAAGTTAGCATCTATAAAAGTATAACATCTTGATCAATTATGCTTTTGCAATCAAAGCATCTATACCCATCTGACCAACTTGGATTATTTTGGAACCATTACTCTTTAATAAATAATAGTTAGATACCTGTTTTTTTTTGATAGATCGATTATTGTTTGATTACTTGGAAAAAAAAAAGGGCTAAATTTATTTGTAAATTTAAAAAATGTTAAAGTTCACTTGGCTGGACTCAATCACCATACAATTGGCATGACAGCCATTATCACTACATCTTTTAAATATATATATATATATTAGAACATTTTGAATGTTTGGGGCTATACTTTTGTATTTATTTTTAATTTATAATTGCTTTTTGAATGTATTAGGTTTGACCTTATTTATGGACTTTTCTTATGTCTAATTTGACAGATTATTACTAATAGTCCTATTTTTGCTGGAAATCCTCAACTCCAAGAGCATCTTCGACGACAGTTGCCTGTTTTTTTGCAACAAGTGAGTTATAGTGAGTTATTAATTTAAAAATAAATTTGATTATTTATAACAATGAGTTTCAAATTTTTTTGTATTTTTAAAAGTTATTGAAGGTTTTTAGCCCTTTTGTTTTTGTGAGCTTGTTGGAGAGGCAATGCCTTTCACTGTGATTATTTAAAGTCTTTTATACTGTATTAATATTTCTATTTGAAATTTAACCAATAAATTTTTTAAATGTTTATTAAATTATTACATGTTAGCATAAGTAATAATATTAAATTAACAGTATTTTCTGAACAAAAAAGATTAGCATTATTTTGTTTTTGCAAATAGAAGACGGTTGTTTTTTGTTTTTCTTTTGTTATTTAATTTATTAAATTATTTTTTTCTGCTTGAAACTAATGAAGAAATTCAACTTTATAATACTACACAATTGGGGGGAAAGGGGAAATATTTCAACAGACTTTATATATAATTATAAATAGTTTGCTCTGATACTAACCCAAAATTCAATAAGCAGTAATTTCTCAAAGTTTAATTGCAATGTAGAATCTTATCATTGGGCTTTTTGAATTCTGATTTATTAAAATTTATTATTTTATTTTGCATTTTGAATGAATTTTTTTTTGTTATTTATGCATGATTTTGTAATATCATGCATTGATTTATAATTTCATATTTTATTCAACATTATCAGAAAATTATATTTATTATTAACATTATCAGTTTCTTGGGGAAAATGCAAATATTGGTAGCTGTCAAACACACAATGAAAAATATACATTTTCCATGGTTTTAATATTTCATTTGAAAGTTTGGATTTTATTTTTGTCAATCATTTTTAACTATTAAAATTCACTGAACCAGCTCTTTTCATTTAATAATTAAATTTTAGAAAATTTTTTTGTTTATTTATTATTAATATCTATAATATATATTATAACGGTCCGTTAGGAAAAGTCTTACCATATCTGCACTACAGGGCCCCACTAGGTTATTTGAACCTAGAAAATTTATATAGTAGGCAGATACGTAAGTAAAAAAAAAAATTTATTTTATATATTTAGACTGTTGGCCCCAGTCACTAGCTCAGCAGAGTAGTAGAGATTAATAATAATGATATATATTATCAAAATATTTTAATATTTTTTTAAAAAAAAAAGAATAAATAAGCCACTGCTATCACACATGTCTCTAAAATTAATTTTCACTCACTTTTTATGGTAGACTTTGTCGGATCCAGTGGACATTTACGTCACGACGATGGTGATGGCTTTTCGCTGAGGTCCGATTCCTGAATGATTTCTTTTATTGGCCATTCTGTTCCCATTGTTTTTCTCTCCTATCTGATCTTTGATTATATATTATGAAATGCCCAAGGGCTAGTTCACTTGGACTAATTAAAATAATCATTTCCATTTTTCAATAACATTAATTAATTTTTTTTTTTATCTTTAAATCTTTTAAATCTTTTTCTTAATATTTAGTTTTAAAACTTTTTTTTTTTTTTTTAATAAAGTTTTCGTTTAATAATTTTTCATCTGTGCGATTTTATATATTAGAGTTTAGATGATTTTTAGTTTTCAATTTTTAATTCTTAAAAAAAAAAAAAAAAGTTTTTTATTTGCGAACTTTTATTTTTCATGTTTAATTTAAAAAAAAAAATAATGTAACTGCGAATGAGCCCGTTACAATATATATATGAAAGTCAAGTTTTTTAAAGATTCTCACCAATTGATGAATGATCTTACAATTTCTAAAAATATTATTCCTATAATTTTCAAAATACATATTCATTTACTTATTTTTTTTTCATATGTGTCAAATGCATTGATCGGGAAGTGAACCCAGGACAGCTGCTTGTAAGGCAGCTATGCTAACCACTAGGCCCCAACACTTGACATCTACTTTCTTTTTTCCTCACCTTTCTCTTTTTTTAACTTTCATAGTATTACTAACTAACATTTTATATATGCACACAAATATATATGTTTGTACATCAAAAAATACAAGAAACTTTCTAAAGATTACATTTTCATTTTAATTGAAAAATCTTTTTAGTACCCATAAGAGAGTGTTTTATCTATAGATAGAATATGAAGACTTTATGGTATAATTGTTAGTGTATTCACCTATTATAGCCATAACTTGATGTTCACGTTTGAGTGGAATTTATAAGTTTCTACAACTAAGGATTTTGAAACAAGTTTATAGCTTTTTTTTTTCTTCAATAATCTGGTTTGTAGCTATTAGCTAGACATTCAATTATTGATTGATGAATGAATATACTAGATGATAAATTGAGGATGGTAAAGCATTTTTTTTTTTTTATTAATTAGTATTTGTTATAAATTTTTCCATCATAGTTTCGCTGCGGAAGAATGCAATCAACTTTAAGCTCTTTACCTATTTATAAAATATATGTTTGTAGTAAAAAGTTTTATCAAATAAGAAAGAAGATAGTTCATATAAAGTTTTTTTAAATCAAAACTGAAATTTGTAGAGAATGTACAAGTAGCACTTACTCTGATAGCCATTAGTATTGAGACCAAAAGAGCTATTTTATTGTAGGTTTCAACAAGAATTTTGTGTTTCTGATGAAATTTTTGTTATAATTTATAAAGAAGCTTTAGGTTCACCATAATACAAACACATTTCCCATATTCTTTCCTCGAGAAATAGAAAAATTAGTCATCAAGCTAGACTATTGCTAGTTTGTGAACATTTTTAAGGGATTTTTATTTTTGTTTTTTAATAGAAAATTTAGAACTAACAAATGCCAAATGTTTTTATAGAATCAACATTATATTATTTGTGGCAGATACTTTCATTGTCTTGGCTTGTGTACGGAACTCACCTATCAAGAATTTTTTTATATAAAAACGGTTCATAGAATTTGTTACTTGCCATATGGTAGATTCACTTAATCTCTCAATCTTAGAAAGATTATGTGTAATTAAAATAAGTGTGATAGTGACTTTTTCTGAAACAAACCATCTTGGTAAAATTGAAGAATTCTATGCTTAACCAATTTTTTAATTTTCTTCTGGAACAGTTTTTTAACTATCTAATTAAACAAAATCAATATTAATTCACTATGCAGTCCATGAAATTATTTTAGGGCATTAAACAGTTTATTGACTGTTACTTTTTTTTTTTGTCAATTTATCATTGGTATTTTTTAAAAGGCAATTACATTTAAATTCTTAATAAAATATATTTGTTATTCAATCTGTTTTCCATAGATTGGTCTATACAGTATAAGATTTACTATAAATATTCAACAATTGCTATTTTATTTTTTTTATTTTTCCATTTTGTTAATAGTGTTGTTGGTCCAGCTAATGGATTAAAATATTTTTAACTAGTTTTTTAAATTAGTTTTTACATATTTTCTTCTTTATTTTCATAAAATATTGTTTGTATATATATATAATGTAATTTATAGATGCAGAATCCAGATGTACAGAATCTTATGACCAATCCTCGTGCTTTACAAGCTATCATGCAGATTCAGCAAGGAATGGAACAACTTCAGGCTGAGGCACCAGATTTTTTAACAGGGTATGTAGTTAAATTTAATATTTGCATAAATGATTTTTTTTTGTAAGCTTAAGTGTAAAAGGAATATCATTTTTCAAATAATTGGTTTATTTTATTTATGTATTTTGTATGAATTTTTTTTTATTGGATTTTTCTAAGTATGATACAATTTATACTAAGAAAATCATAATGGAAAAGAAAATGTTGATAATATTATAAAAAATAGAAAAAAAGTAAATCAAGAGGACAATATTTGATGATTTTAAAGAAAAATAAATGTCATTTCATAATTATGTATGTTATCAGAAATGATGAACATCAATATATTTATAAGATATTCTTGATTCATAAGTTTATTGAACTTAAAAGTTATCATTTAGTTTTCAATAAATAATGCTATAGATTATTTTAATCTATAATAATCCTAGAATGTATCACATTAATGGGGGAAAAGCAAATTCTGAAAATATTATTTTTTAGAAAAAAAATTTTTTTAATTATTTTTCTGTTAAATATTTAACATATTTCATGAGTTTTATAACACTTATCTCTGGCCCCTTTCACACACACAAAATAAATATATTTATCATGGAATACTTAATTTAAATGAAATTTAAAACAAGTCTCAATACAATTGTAGCATCATATGTCAATAAACTTGGAAATAATTTGTATATATTGCATTCAGTTATACTATAAAAACATGATTGCCAACCTGGGGACCCAGTGATTGTTTGCAGAGAGTGACACGATCTTAAGAGAAAAATAAAGGAAGCTTTATCGCTAAAGATAACAACTCTATAAACAGAAAAGACTTGTTATAAAATCTCCAGGAAATGGAATACTTAACTACCTCATTTACATAAATTTGCATCGCTTTTAACCAATTTATTTATTTACAATATGACTATGAATATGAGGATCTTGGCCCTTGAAAGCGCTTAGCCACATACTTGGATACATACATTTAGTTTATATCAATCCTAGTATTAAGATTTCTTTGTCTTCAGCTTTGTGTGTTTGTGCGTTTTAGCACATTTTATATATTTATACATTCGAATAATTAGCCACAAAGTCTAAACTTTTTGCTCATTTCAAAAACATAAATTTATTTAAATTTTTTTTTATTAATAGCAAATATTTTTCTGAATATGAAATATTGCATAGAAGTGTAGTGATAGGTAAATAGCTTTTTTTTTATAATTAATTTTTTTTTATTAATAAATATATTTATATTAAATATGATACTAAAAGTATGATTAAGTTTCAGTGGATTTATTTTTTAAAGGAATATTTATATCCATTTTTTGTATTCGTATTCATTAGATTTTTTTTTTTAATTTACACATTTTACAACTGAAAATTTTAGCTATTATTTTTTTTCTATAATTCTTCAGAACAAGAGATTTTGTTAAAACAATGTACTTTTTTTTTCATATGTCAAATGCGTTGACCGGGAAGCGAACCCAGTCCAGCTGCTTGGAAGGCAGCTATGCTAACCACTAGGCTACCACGCATTGACAATTTACTTTGCATGTAAAATTAAAAATTTGTGTTAGTTCCAAATGTTTTACTAGTGGTCTAAAGTTGCTTTGCAGTTTTTAAAAAAGTTTTCAAAATGGTAAACAAATTTATTATTAAAATAAAGATAATTTTTATTGTTTTTTTTTGTTTTTTTTTCATATGTCAAATGCGTTGACTGGGAAGCGAACCTGGGCCAACTGCTTGGAAGGCCTCCAACGCTTGACTTATTTATTGTTATCATTTAGATAAAGCATTTAACTCATTCTGAACCAAACATGCATTTATGTTTAGTTGTTTTTAAAGCATTGTTGCTGTATTTGTGATACTTTGCAAAGATCTATG
Source organism: Epiperipatus broadwayi (assembly GCA_028023455.1). Lineage (NCBI taxonomy): Eukaryota > Metazoa > Onychophora > Udeonychophora > Euonychophora > Peripatidae > Epiperipatus > Epiperipatus broadwayi. The sequence continues at coordinate 509,364 of JAQFVV010006544.1, forward strand.
TTTAATAGAAAAACTGTTTTTTTAAATTTTTTATGAATTGTTAAATTTATTCGTAATTTTGATTTTTTCCCCCCATTAAATTTTTATATTTACAGATAATAGTGAGTTTGCATTTTTGTATATCTTAATATTGTCGTAACACTAATTGTTTTGCATTCTTTATATTATTTTATTTTTATATATACTTTAAATCAAAAGTATATTGTATATATATATATATGTCTGTTATCTTCCAAGATTGGATTAGTTAATTTATAATAAATAAATTTCTTTTCAAATATCCATTAATGTCTCATAATCTGCTTATTTTTTGTGAACTACTTAGTCACAATGAATATTGCAGTTATTCATAGAATTCTATTCTAATACTGTTTGTACTTTTTTTTTTATAGGTTAAAATATAAGAATATATGCTATTATATTGTCATATTTTAAAGAATATTTATAAAAATGAAAAACATAATGAGGAAAGTCAACATTGAGAAGGGTAAGACAGGGTGACTCCATATCCAAAACTTTTTACAGCAGTGCTGCAAGAAGTATTTTGTGGATTAAAATGGGAAGCTAAAGGAATGAAAGTAAATGTAGATTATTTAAGTCATTTAGATTTTGCAGATGATGTAGTTGTTTTTGCAAATAATGTTTAGAGCTGCAGGAAATGTTGCAGGAGTTCTCAGATGAAAGTAGGGCTAAAGATGAATGTTAAAAAGACTAAAGTAAAGTTTAATGGATTTTCTCAAAATATGAAAATAAAGATCGATTATGATGAATTAGAAGTTAACAGTTACAAATACCTTTGTCAGATTATTAATACAGATAGAAACATAATGGATGAAATTAATCATAGAATTAAACTTGGTTGGAGTGCTTTTGGTAGAAATAACTTGATACTAAAAGGAAATATGCCTATGTGTTTGAAAAGGAAGGTTTTTAATAAATGTGTTTTACCAGTTTTTACTTATGGATCTGAGACTTGGACACTTAATAGAAGAGCAATGCAAAGACTTCAGATCACTCGAAGAAGTATGAAGAACTGCACGTTGGGAGTAACAAGAAGAGATCGAAAATGCAATATATGGGTAAGAGAACAAACAGGTGTTACTGACCTCTGAAAAAATTAAAAGTGATTTTGAAGTTGGGCTGGATATATTGCTAGAAGAGATGATAATAGATGGACAATTGAAATCTTAAACTGAATTCCAAGAGATTGTAAAAGACCCAGAAAGAGACCACATTTAAGATGGATGGATGAAATAAGAAAGTGTGCAGGTGTGATGTGGAGAAGAGAAGCTAAAGATCGGAGAAGATGGATTGGATTTGGAGAGACCATCCTGCTGGGGATTGATAATGGTTGATGATGATGATATAAAAAATGATGAATAGTGTGATACAAAAGTAGAGGCCATATTCAGTCTAGTATTTACTCTTATTTGTTCAGAAATAAGTATTTTTTTGAATTTTTTGATAAATTATTTAGGAAATATCTGTTAGAGAGACTGCAAAGGAATTTTAGTGATGGATTGATGAATAAATTAGAAAATAAACATTTGTTGAGAATGGGAGATGTTTTGGTGACAAGGACTGGTAACATGTAAGAGAATCATTCTGCAAATATGGAGCCAACCAGATATAGATATATATTATGTCAAAGCAGATTGTAAATTGGGAGAAAACAAAATTTATGATCTCACTTAATGGTAACTTGTAATACAAGTGTTTTACAAGATTATAGTAATGTATATTCAGAATAGATTTACAAACATTATTAAGACATTTTTACATCCTGGATGCTATATAATTTTAAACGATGTGGAAAATTATATATATATTTTATAGGTAAGAAGTTAAATATGAATAATAGCGTGATACAAAATATTATAAATTTTCATAAAAGATGGAAAATATTAAAAAGTTGCAACCCAGACAAAAAATGAGAAGTTGAAAAAACATAAATGTTGAAATACATTAGAAATATATGTAAAAAGTTTATTGAGGAATTGGAATTGGGATGTTTAACAGATAATGGTAGACAAATGTGATTTTAATAAGGATGTAGTGAAATAAAAAAAATTGTAAAATATTAATTTGCTTTCTTGGCTGGAAAAAGTAGGATCATAGGGATACAATTACAATTGAAGCAAAGAATAACAAATTATTAAGAATATATGGAATTGATAAAATTTTTGTTGAATTATGGAAAACTATGTAAGATTCAGGAATTTGGCCAATAGATTTTTATTAAAAAGTTTTTATTTCTTTAAAGAAAAAGCCTAATCATGTGAAATTTTGCATTCTCATTTCATAGATTTATGGTGCTGTTTGTATCAACGCATTTAGATTTAAGAAGGGTAGAAGTATTAGATAAAATTAGGATGATGAGGCTATAATTTTAAGTCATATAGTAAAAAAAATTGGAAGCTAATATTTAATTTTTTGAATTTGAAATTAATGGAATTATTTTATTGCATTATTCGAAGTTTAAAGAAAAAAAATATTGATTGGAGTGAGAGAAGATTGTTATGAAATTTGTAAATGAATAAAAAAAACCCTATTTGTAAGTTTAAATACTTATTCTACAGAAAAAATAAATATAAGGAAAAATATACAGCATGGATGTTATTGGTTTTCTATTTTGTGTAATATCAGGATCTTCTCTGTTCATTATTTCTTCATTACAGTTTTATGTAATCATGATTGAATAACTATAATACTGGGATAAAATTAAAGTATACCTTTACAAAATGGAAATTTCAATTTTACGAAATGGAAGTTCAAAAAACAAAAACATTTCACAAGCTTAAAAAAAAAAAGTAACAACAGATTTTTAGCTTATAAAATAATATGTTGCTTTCATGTTACATATTTTTTTATGCTGGTATTGCAATGTGTAATTATAATATATAATCCATGTTTTTTAAATTTAAGAGAAAATGCAGTATTTGCATCTTTAATATTAAATTATAAGTTGTTAAAGTGAGCTAAATGTAGATATTACTTGCTCTAAGAATACACTTAACCAATCAGTACTTAAAATTAGAAATGGAAATTAACTAAAAGCTAAGATTATATATAAAAATGTAAAGATTCAATGAGAAAATGTAAGTGCTAATAAAGATATAACAACTTTTATTCCTATAATTTTTTATTTTTGTAAGTCACGAAAGAATAAAGTGTTTGTATTTTTAGATATAAAATAAAAAATGTTATTTGCTATGATATAATGATTATAAAAATTGAAGCCATTATTAGTTTTTGAAAATGAAAATTTTATTTTACTGCAAAATAATGCCAATTCTTCAATATTCAGTTATTTGGAAGTCTACTAAAGTATATATATATATCCTTAATTGTAATAAAAGAAATAACTCCACTATCTAAGCATTCAAAATTATTTATAAAAAAAAATAAGATGATGACACTTATTTTTTTTTTTTTTTTGTAAATCAGCAAATCATTTACTCTCTCATTAAGTAAACTAATTTTGTGAGATAACATTTTTTAAACTTTTATGTGTTATTATTTTTTTATATAAAACTTAAATGCTTGTGTTTATTTAATTTTTATTTTTATAATTTTAAGTGAACAGTATTTATTCTCATGTAATGCTTAAATGTATTATGACATAGTTTTATAGTGATACAATCTCAATTAAACATTAACATTTCTCTGAGAGAATTTGTTCATCTTACTGCTTTTGTAGAATCAAGTAATTGTGATCAGTAGTTTTTGTATTTATTTAGAATGAAACTGCTAAATGAATGTTTTTGATATGAATTTAATTAATACATTGGGAGTAGAAAAGTGTCACTTTTGCTGATGATATGGCATTGCTTGCAAATACTGAAATGAATTTTTTATATAGAACTGATGAAATGAGTAAAATATTGTGCCAACTAATATTTCAGGCTCTAGATTGCTTGAAAATCAATTAGTATTATTTAGTATTGAATATACTGCAGTGCATGTTCAGGAATAGGCTGACTTTTAAATATAGCTTTTGATATTGACTTATTGTTATATATCATAAACTTAATTTGTTGTAAAAGATTCCTCAACCCTACTTTTCAAATGAAAATAATTTTTTCAGAAAGTTGAGATTTTATAAATTTCAATTATTAAATGATTGATTACAGTATGCAGTATTTTTATTTGTGATAGTATCCGTTTCATCCATGTTAAAAAATTAATAATATGTTCATATTAAGAATATTTTTGGGATATTTTAAAATACCAATTTTATTTTTAGTTAAATGATTAATTAAAACAGATTTTGTATTTGTATGTTTGTTTTAGAGTCAGATTGTTTTAAAAACATTTTTTTTTTTTTTAGGCTAGGTGTAGGAACACCACCTCCCACTCTATCATCTGCAACTACTGTAACTACTAGTTCAAGCACACCCACCACAACTACTACAACCACTGCAACAACAACTGAAACTACAAGTGTCACTACAACAACTAATAGCACAATAACTAATGCCACAACAAATTCTGAAACTCCCCCAAGTCCCACACTTGCTCCTGATCCCTTTAGTCAATTTATGGCACAAATGATAGGAACAATGGCATTAGGAGCACAGGTAAGATTTTAGTACAAAAAATATAATGATGTTTGTTTTAAAAAAGATCATTAATAACAAAAGTTTGTTTAATTTATTTAATTTTGTGAAATAACTATTTAAATTCAAACTTTGAATGCATAAGTTGTTTTTATAGAGTTTTATTTTTTTTTTGGTTTTATATTTATTTTTTGAATTCCTCGTTATTTTACAAAACTATAATTTTTTCATCATAATATTTAAACACAAAGGATATATTATGCATATGTGCAAAATAACAGAACGTCTATTGTTTTAGCACACTTTGCCATTATGTGGCATAGAAATAGAAAATATCTTATTTTTTTACTTCTTGAATATAATTCTAAGTAAATAATATAGAGTATCTGATAGTTGTGTAAGTTTATGAGAATGATTGATAGCTGGGGCAATTGTTATCCAAAATTGCTAAAATATTTAATATTTCTCTTAAGAATGATTATTAGAAAGATAAGAAAATAAAACCTACTAGAAACAGCCAAAAGATATTGTGAAAAATTGACAAAATCACAACAGATATGTGAACAATAATAATTACTATTCATTATTAGCTTTGCAAGTTGCCATTTATATCATTGCTTTCTGATAAATTAGGATCATAATAACTGGACAAGAGATCACTTGAACATATCATGTAAGCAATTATATATCATTTTTTTTACACATTTTTCAATCATTTGAAGATTTATATCTTGGTAATTAGCCATGAAGTCTGTCAATCATTATTGGTTTTTTTTAACTGTAAAATATGCTGTGTTATTGTCATGATTTGGGCAGCCTTATTATATTCTCTTGGGTCAGTCAATAGAAGCAATCGAGACTATTTGAACATTTGGAAAATAACAGTTCTTTCATATACACTTCAATGCAAACAAATTTTTTTAAAAACTTTTTATTTTTCTTACAGTTTCAACTATCCGGCAGTCTTCATCAGAGCTCTATGCTTCTTCTCTGCTTAGAGTTCTGATGAAGACTGACTGCTGGACAGTCGAAACTGTAAGGAAAGTAAAGAAGTTTTTAAGAAAATTTGTTTGCATTGAAGTATATATGAAAGAACTGTTGTAAGTAATATATATATATGAAGATATGCAAAAAAAGTGAAAGAGAAGAATAAGAGAACATTTGGAAAAACCAGCTTTATTTACTGGATTTACCTTTGTTTTCAGATAAGACTGTTATCTTCTAAAATAATAATACTTCATTATATGCAATCAGATATTGGATTGAATAACATAAGGATATGTTTCACATTTTTCATGTTCTCCTTAAATAGTTGATTTAATTATTATTGAGCCTCTATAGATCATTCTTAAACAAGTTGGTGTTTTTTTCTTATACATTTTTTTAATATCTCTCTAAACACTGTCTATATGATAAATTATTTCATCTCTCTTAAATTAAAGTATAAATAGATCATTAATGCAATTAATTGTCTTTTATCATTTAACTTGTTTAATGTCCAGACCAGCATACTGAATTTTTAAAAAACTGGCTTGAGACACAATTTTCACAATAACTTCACTTTTAATAATGTTAGAGCAAAAAGCTTTACATTGATAGAAATTAGAAAAATTAAGGAAAACAATAAGGCTAAGATAAATAATGATAACCATTTAAAAAATAAGGAAAAAAGAAATTTCAACATTTGACATAATTATTACTTTATTGTTTGTTCATAATTTCTAATTTATCATTAACTAAGTTTAAATTACATCTTCATTGATAATTCTTTGTATTCCTCACAAAATTATTTTTCAAACCATATATAATACTTCTTACCTGAGATAATCCATAGCTTCAGAATCTCCAAAATAAGTCGCATATGAATTCTTCATTTTTATCTTGTACCCCAAAAGCTACCAAATCTCAAAGGTGTCTATAAGAAAAAGATTCATTTTAATAAAAGATACAAAACAAATAATTTCCAGAAGATGGATATGCATTTGTCATCATAGCAGTTGGCTTCTTGTCTATCTAAAACTAGAAACTGTGTCTGTATCACTGATAAAATGAGTTTCATCTCTTCATTTTATATTTTTTGTGTATTCTTTATGCACACCAGTGATGCTATCTTGTTATATTTATTGCCCCACAGAGATATAATTTATTTGCATATACCTCATTTGCTAGCTATAGAATTGAAAATAATGTGATGCAAGATGTGGCAAAACTACTGACTCTACAGCATGAGTACCAAGACATGGGCAAGAATCAGAATTTGATTCTTTGCCTGCATACAATTTCATGTGGTATATACATAACTATTGTGGTTATCTCCACACACACACACACATACCATTTGAAATCTCTCTTTGTTGGTTTTAAGTGTTTATATTTTCATATGGTACTATGCCCAGTTGCCTGTTTTAATAACCTTAATTTTATATATATAGAGAGAGACATTACTTGTTATATAAACACAAACCTGCATTTGCAAGCCTAAAGACAGTAATATATAAACATAGTATAAATTATTAAACCTTTTGAGAATCATTATGTCTAGAAAATAAGATTGCCTAAATGTAGATCAGAATCCCCAAATTACATAAACTACTTTTGTGTATTTGAATACAAATGTTTAAATTTATATACTACATAGACACCAATACAAACATACCATTTATCAAATAATTTTTAAAAATTTATTATTCAAATAATTAAAAAATAAAATTTTTAATACTTACAACTCAATATTCTGATTACATTTTGAAGTCCTTGAAATGTGAATTATTGCCATATTTTTAATCCGTTATAGTACACTCTTTGACAGTTTAAAAATTTCTGCCTTTATTTTTTCCATGAAATTAGTAAACTGAGGAAAAAAATAAAATGAACTTAGCCATAAAAATATTCATAAAAAATCCTTTTTTTTTTCGGATTTTAACGTAATGGATATCCTTAGAAAGTAAATTGAAAAATGCAATGAATGCTGGGATTTCTGTTGATGTCATGCTTGTAGTTTTCATGTAATTTTAAAAAGAACACAAAATTTCAGTGCGTTGCCGCTGTAAATGCTCAAAATGTTAAACTGGTTCATTACCTTTTGGCGCCATATTGAATTTTTAAAAAACTGGCTTGAGACACAATTTTCACAATAACTTCAGTTTTAATAATGTTAGAGCAAAAAGCTTTACATTTATAGAAACTAGAAAAACAATAAGGCTAAGACATATAGTAATTACCATTAAAAAATAAGGGAAAAAAAGAAACTTCAACATCTGACATAATTATTACTTTATTGTTTGTTCATAATTTATCATTAACTAAGCTTAAAGTACATCTCCATTGATAATTTCTTTGTATTCCTCACAAAATTATCTTTCAAGCCATATATATAATACTTCATACCTGAGATAGCTTCAGAATCTCCAAAACATGTCACATATGAATTCTTCATTTTTATCTTGTACCCCAAAACTTAACAAATCTCAAAGGCATCTATAAGAAAAAGATTCATCCTAATAAAAGATACAAAACAAATCATTTCCAGAAGATGGATATGCATTTGTCATCATAGCAATTGGCTTCTTGTCTATCTAAAACTAGAAATTGTAGACTACTGTCTGTATCACTGATAAAATGAGTTTCATATCTTCATTTTATATTTTTTTGTGTACATCAGTGATGTTTATATTCTTTATGCACACCAGTGATGCTTTGTTGTTATATTTATTGTGCAAGATGTGGCAAAACTACTGATTCCACAGCATGAGTACCAAGGCATAGGCAAGAATCACAATTTGATTTTTTGCCTGCATACAATTCCATGTGGTATATACATAACTATTGCATTTATCTCCACACACACACGCACCATTTGAAAACTCTCTTTATCGGTTTTAAATGTTTACATATTCACATGGTACTATGCCCAGTAAATTTTGTGATTGCTTTGTCAACTGCAAAATTTCTGTATATTTGATAATTCTAAAATTTACATTGTACAGCTCTATAATACGTTAATTTCATATATATATAGATATTACTTGTTACATAAACACATATCTGCAATTGCAACACAAAGACAGTAATGCAAATATAAACATAGTAAAATAAATTATTAAACCTTGAGAATCATTATGTCTATAAAATAAGGTTGCCTGAACTTTTAGATCAGAGCCCCAAAATTACAAACTACTCTATTTGAATACAAATATATATATATAGGTATAATAAAGAGCATAAATGATTTAATATTATATAATTTATATACTACACAGACACTAATACAAATGTAAACATACCATTTATCAAATAATTTACTATTGAAATAAATAAAAAATAAAAATTTTTAATACTTACGGCCCGATATTCTGATTACGTTTGAAGACCTTGAAATGTGAATTTTCGGTGCATTTTTAATCCCTTTTAGTAAGCTCTTTGGCTGATTAAAAATTTCTTCCATTATCTTCTTCTTGAAACCTAGTAAACTGAGCAAAAAATAAAAAAATTAAATGAATCTTTTAATGAAAAAATTCATGAAAAATTCAAATTTTATCGGATTCCGACATGCAATACGCCATTAAAAATCAAATTAAACATAGCAACGAATGTTGGGATTTTTGTTGACATGCTCATAGTTTTGATGCAATTTTAAAAAGAACACAAAGCTTCAACAAAGCACTGCTGTGGCACTGTGTTGCTGTTGCAAATCATCAAGAAAGAAAGAGTATGTTGTGTTCTTGAGTAAATTTCTATAAGTAGTTCAGCTGGTAATTTTTCTTTTGCCATTGAAGGAATAATATATTGATGCATTGTTACTGTAAATATTATATCATGGATATTTGATATGGACACTTTTACATTTAATATGTTGTTAGCCTTTTCTGTTACATCATTCAATCCAGTATTATATAGTGGAGTAAAAATGTTAAAGAGGTAAACTTACTGCCATTATCTAAAGTATAGCACACAAACAATTTATTGAGCATAGTGATTGTTTCCTCAGTACTTGGAACAAGTTAATTTTTAGTCTATCATGAAGTATCTTTACATTAATTGCATCAGACGTAACCATTGTCAGGATCTAGAACCTTGTAGCTGAAGGATACATTCTTTATGGATAGCTATACTCTACTTTGGCCACCATAACAAGCCAAAGTTTTTACTTTTGCAATTCCTGGATCACCCTCATTTAACAGTTTCATGATTTTAGTTGTTCCATTGCAAGAAATATTAACTCAATCACTTTAGAGATCTTGATATAGATAAATTCAGTCACAAATTTCAGTGTGCTTTTGAGATATTCCAGTCCATATTAGCAAAAGCTGCTTGACTGGATCCTATTTATTGCAGTTAAGCATTTACTATATGATCAGGGGATATCATCCTTATAATTCACCTTAGACTTTTCTGAATAAGATTCATTCCCTTTTCATCTGTATGAAGATACAGTTGTTATTTTTTTTTTTGTAGGAATGGCATGTTTTTGCTGTTACAATGAAAATGGGTTGCATCATTCTGTAGTTTTATTTTGACTAGTGTTGTCAAAATAAATTTAGTAAAGTTCAGACATTTTTGGTAAGCTGGCTATAGCTGTTTTTTTTTCTGTAATTTTTATGTTCAAAAAGGGGGGGGGGGGGGTTCGCCCCCCCCCCCCCCGGGGGGGGGGGAGGGGGGGGGGGACATATAGAACAATATTTAATGATATAAACTTCTCATTCTAATAAGATAATTGTTTTGCTTTTAACTATATAAAACTGTATTATCACATTTTATGTTTAATTTAACTAGAACTTTCACTGACTTTTGAATTAGATGTGTATTTCCATTTTTTCCATGGACCTTTAGATTGATCATTTCTATATTTGAAATAACTTTGTTTCTTTTCATTAATTTGTCTTGTTAATTTTTTAACATAAGTGAAATTCTGAATCAAGTGTATAACTTCATCATAAAACCTTGCTAAATATTTATTTTTTTACAGGTTGTTATCAATTAGGTCATCATTTGTTTATTTCTGCTTTTTTTTTTCTTCTGTCTTATATGTGTGTATATTTTGTTGGATAGTTAAGATTTTTTTTTTTAGTTATTTCTAGAAAAATGATCTTTCGCATTGAGGCTTTTGCATTTATGGATCCAGACAGGTTTCCTTGAACCATCTGTAGTTTGCAGTTATAAATCTTATTTGCCCACAACTAAAATACTTTATGCTGTTAGTTATGTTTCTATTTTTCTTTTTTTCACAATGTGAAAAAATTTGTTTTTGCTCCCATATATCTTATCTTCCCATAACTAAAATACTTTATATTGTTAATCATATTTCTTTTTTTAATATTGTAAAAGAATTGATATTTTTGAATGAGTGATGGTCTTGTAAATGATGACATGTGACGTGTGCACACTTTTGTTTGTTCTAAAACTGTTACTTAAACAAGGCCTTTCCTGCATCCATATACATAAGGCCATGATCGTCTAACAGTTACATACATACCAATCAAAATTTTTTACAAGTAATGTCATTTCAGTGGCACTGTTGTAAAGACCTGTTTTAGTTGGGGCTTGAAGTGCTGAATCATACTCCATGATCTCTTCTTTAATCTGATGTCATGTCAAAAATTCAGGCATTATGTGAAAGCATGACTGAAATAATAATTTCCAATTTTTTTAACTATCCATATTATATTTTTGGTCTACTGGAATCTTGGGTTTACATGAACAATTAGCTATTTCTATTACTTAGCTCTTGCAAAATTCAGGAGCTTTTTTGACTAAAAAGAAATTTTTAATATGATTCACGGAAAGTGAAAATCGATTAGAAATGTTAATATCTACGTTAATAAAATTTTAACACTAGTTTTTTTAGTATATATATACACACTCACCCACACACAAATACAATGTACTTATCTGTAGTCACTTATTTGCTTATTAAATGCACACACAAAAAATTACTCTTTTAAAGTTTTTTTTTTTTATTATTTTTTATCAAGTAGATTTTACACTGGTTTTTCATGCTTTTACATATTTATTTGTAAGGGTTTTTTTCCTATTAAGTGAAGTTGAATAATATTCCAGTTTCACTAGTAAAATTTAATTTATTGTACTAGTATATGGAATTTCTAATAATTGTCAAAAAGCTTTTTGATGCCCTGCTAAAATTATTTCTTTAATGCATGTTACTGCTTAGTTTACCCAATACCATGGACTTTTATTAATTACCACAAAACTTATTTACTGAGCTAATAAAGTTTGACAAAATTAGTTTAGGTTACTATATAAAATTTTGGTTTTATGTTACAATCACTTGTCTGAATTCCATTAGAAAGTGTGACTTGATTTATGACAAAATTTGTACTATATTCAAAGTCAGAGAGTTGCTAATAGAATTTAGCTTTCTACTATCTACAGAAATTATATGTTTAGAAATGCTACTTCATTGAATTAATATTATTTAATTCTGAAGTGAGTTGTTACAAATAATAGTCAGGTATTTTAAAGCAAATATAATTTATTCACATACATTAATTGTATTAATTAATTAGTCTATAGGCTTACTGAAATAATAGTTAGGTCCTTGTGAGGCTTACTGAAAATAATTATTTAGTCTATATGCTTACTGAAATAATAGTTAGGTCCTTGTGATTTGTAGAATGCCCTAAACTGCCTTGTGACAATTACAGAAAATAGGGACACGTAGATAGATTTTTTATTGTAGTTATTTTTTTTTCTTCTATCACTGTCTTGTCTTGGCTGCTTTAATATTTTGTTTTGTTTTGATTGGCCTCTGGAATATAAGTTTACGTGTAAAATCTGAGGAAGTTGTTTAGAAAACAAAACTGAACTTAAAACCTTATTATTTAATATCTGACTCACCTTTAGCTGCCTTACAACTATTTTCCAATGACTGAAACTTCTGATTAAATTCTTCCACTGTTCTTACCCTAGCAGCTTCTATTTTCTCTTTTACAAATTCCTGAACTTCAGCCATTTTATCCCCTAAACCAGCAACTTTATTTTCAAAACTATCTAATTTTTCAGACGTCTCTCTTTGGGAATGAGATTGTTCATTCAATTTTTCAGACATCTCTCTTTGGGAATGAGATTGTTCATTCAATTTTTCAGACATCTCTTTAATTCCAATCTCTATACGTTCAAACATCAACATAAACCGTTGTTGGAGATCAAGATCAGAAACTCCTTGGGTTCTCTCAGGGTCATTAATTTCTTCAGAATCACTCATTTTGAGTATTTTGTAAACCACTATTTCAATATTCTCTAAAACAAAACTTTTATTACTTTTTTAAAATATATATGTTTTAATAACAATAATTAATTAAAATCTGTCCAAGCCAACCAACCACAAAATCATCACCACCAATAATCTATCTCAGATGGTATATATCACATTCACACTAAGATAATCTGAACCCCCACTATAATAATTATTTGCAGTATTATGACAACTACTTTATAAACCCTTGATAATTTCAACTTCTCCCAATTCAATCATAAATATGTGTATATCTTGGAATACGATTGCTATTGTCATCAGAAATCTATATAAGTAATTCGGAGAAAATATATAGCAATAAAACATACAATATTTCATCACTATTATAGAGCATCTTCACATGATAATATTCTTGTAGTATGGGAAATTAAAATTGTAATCAACAATCATTAATTAATTTAGTTCGCACATTGCCATATTGTACTCTGCAAATATCAATTAATCAAGTCGCATATTTACAAAGTGCCAAAAACTGTAATTGCCCACTTATAATGACTATATAACCTCGATAAACATATCGGGCAGACCACGTTGTGGCGCCAAGAGCTCACCTGTAACCATCAACATTAATCAAGCTTAATACCTTGATGTCAGAGAACTACTATAATCAGACCCACCTTACTATAACCTAATAGACTGAAGGGACGTACCAATGCCTACCAAATTGGCGCCAAGAACTGTAATAGAATTCTTTATAACCAATGGCTTTAATCATTGGGCAGCCAAGAACTGTACCCATCAATCTAACTGAATGTTCCCATCATTGTGGTGCCAAGAACTATAACCAAAAGCATATCATGCCATCTATATTATGCACCAAAGACTATTACGGAAATCTGGAGCAAATTACCACAAACAAAACTAATGATATAACATAAAATTGTTATGATCTAATCTGGTCGCAGCCAGGGTGTACCGCAAAGACCTATCATAGCAGTATGTGAAAATACATTAGACAAATTATAAGGATGCAATTTTATTATCCTTCAAACCTTAATTTGCGATTTTTCATTGCATGAGACCTTGTGGCCGACCATGGACAAGATGGTATAATTTGTGGAACTACTAAAGATTATGAATTTTAAAATTACATATATGATTTTTAATACAAATGCTAGTCTAGGTAAGAGCTTTGCAATAATAAACAAACATAAAATACCTTGGTTCTTTTTTATAATTTAATAAATATCAATGAGACTTTTGTTATACTGATGAATGACAATTAAAACATTAAGTAAATACATTCAATCATGTCATTATCTGGTAAATCTGTTTACAAGTTTAATAATCAATTTTATATCATGTACTAGAATCAACTACGCAAAGCTAAAATGATGGAAAAAGTAAATGGGGATTTTATTATACCTTACACATCATAAACTACCAAGGACAAAAGCATTCAAATGTTTTTTCTCAAATATTACTAAACTCTTATATCATGTTGACAACAGTATGTACTTCAATGTGTGCTCTATTCAAGATATATGATTTCTGATTTTATGAATGACAAATAACAACGGCACAGTAAGTTTAATTATAAATCAATATTTATTTACAATTTTTATGACTAATAAGTAATTGATGTTTAATGTAATAACTAAATACATAAATAAACAAAATAAATAAATAAATTATAATTCCATTGGCTTCCTTCAATAACATATCATAGGCACAGTTTTATAAAGCCTAATCATACAATTTAATATAATTGATGTCTTGAGGAAATTATACCAAAATTCAACATCAAATCATGAAATATCCAATGTGTCAGTTCCAGAACCAATAAACCTATACTGTAATCCTATAATAATGTAATAAATAATATTATATTTGTAGGATTTAGCTATAATGCTAACGCTAAATAAAAATGAAAATTTAAACTTGAATTCAGATAAAATATTAATTAACAAACAGTTAATTATTATGAGGTAACTTAAATAGAATGTCCTGCTACACTTTATGACTTAACTTATAAATTATGCTTATAAATGGAATCAAGATGATTTTAGCAGAATAACCAAAATACTTTGCCTAAACTTATATTTATGAAGTAAAATCATATTCCTATGGGTGCATTCATCTACACATAGGAATTATATAACACTGAGTGCCTTGTGGATTTATACACCATCATAAAGCAATAAATATAATTACACAATTCCACGGATTAACCACCAGCGCAGGAATGAGTGTAAAAATACAGAAAATGGCAATTAATTAATCTGTGGATTAACCACCAGCACAGATTAATGCCTTTTAACATTATAAAGCAATATTACTATTTACTTTATATTTAAAGTGCAAAAATCATCTTCCTCAGTTATTCTGACCATTCAGAAAACACTAGCATTTTAGCAGATGTAGGTTCATGCAGAATAAAAAGTGTTTCACTAATCAGGACAACTAATATATTAAATTATCTTGCTTAAAATAAAAACATAGCAACAATACAATATAATATAAATGACATTAGTATAGGAATAGAACTCTGGAAAGACTCATAAGACACTTCATGAGAGGTTGACACATATCATAAATTCATTAGTAATTTTCAAGCTTTTTCGCAAGCGCTATTCCCTTGAATAAGTATTTTATTCAATCCCATTAATTTAATTTAAACCTAATAAAATATAACTCATGAAATTCACATACAAGTTCATATAACAATAAAATTAAATTCATTCATTCTTACTTAAATACATGAATTCTAGTAGGTGTGCGTGAGACATAAATTAAATTGTACAGCATTTTATAATAATAAATATGATCCGTGAAATCCATGTAAAATGTCTTCAACAATTAATACACAAAGTAATAATTATAATTATAGTTGAATTCCATAAATGTAATTATATCTATTTGTCTTAGTTATTATAAGCACTTTTAAATTAATGATTTTACGTGGCTCCATGAATATAAAACAATTCCAAAAACATGACATGCAGAGTTTAAATAAAAATGTTCTTCATAAGTTATTAAATTTTACATTTCTATATAAAACTGTTCCAAGTTTATAATATCCAGGCTAATATTTATTTATCCACATTTAAATTTAGGAATAATAACCAGAGCAAATAATTTAATAATTCCAAATTGACGATAAAAATCAGAAAGTAGTTTTAGTTAATATTTTAAGACTTTCCATTATTCAAATAGTAAAGAAATTAAATAGCAAATACATTACTGGCAGTATATAGTTAAATAAATTAATCAGTGCTATATTATTTTAAATTATAAACAGAAATATTAAACCATGTTAATAACTTTAACATTTAACTTTGATTTTAAACCTCTTCTTTTTTAAAAAGAAAGTTTTCATATCTAAAAAACTTCTGTAATTAAAACATTTATTTGGTGTTGCCAGTTTGTATAATAATAAGATATTCCAAACATACTGACCTCTCTGCAATTAATTCTACTTTTAAATTTGAAAGCTCTGATATATTTTTAAATGTAAATATTGGAAAATTATTAGCGATTTGATCCACTTGGCTAGCTGACTTGAACAGATTTTTAAATTTAGCACTTCATTCTATTATTAAATACCACCATTTTATGTTTACATTTGTAGAAAACTTTTTGGTAAATCCGTTTACTTATTAACTATTTTTAAAAAAATAAGCTTATCATATTTTGCATACATTTTATTCTTACACCATTTTTTTTTTTTTTAAACAGCAACCTTATCTCAGACGATCTCTTTAATCGCGCTCTTTTTTTTTTTACATTGAAACGCATACCTAATTACTATATTTTTTTCTAATAATTAAAATTAGTTAAACAAATGGTTTTTTAATTGAATGAAAATAATTTCTAAGACTATTTTAAATAAATAAGAATTATTATTATTTTCAATCACATTTTACTAAATTTACTATGTGTTGTCAATTTCTAAAAAGTTAAACATATTTTGATACAAATCAGTGGATGGAAAGAAGCAATTTAAATACATAAAAATAACACAGACAATAAGTAAGGCAAAATATTACTTATTCTCTCTAATAAATTATCTTGAATGCAAGAAAATAATCTGTTCAAAAAGCAAACCAAGCCAATCAAATCACCAAAAAGGTGATAGAGAAATTTTTATACCAGTTATATCGATCTTTATATTTTATACTAAAATATAAGGTTACAATATATAGTTGTTTTGTATAGTATCACTTAATCTTTTATTAAACAATTTCTTTGCAAGAAACTTTTATACTTTTATTTTGTGGTATATTTCAATTTACCTGCACATTTATCACTATTAGCGATTCACCACTGCGAGAAAGATTTTATCTAAATATTGTTTCTTTAATTTTTTTAAAACAAACTTTTTTTTAATGCTATAAAATGATTCACTTTTTTGAGAAGTGATGTGGTCTCTTTGTCAACTTTTCCTGCTTCTGTTACAAATTTTCAATATCCAATCTTGCACTGGCTAAGATTTTTTTTGATTTTATATATATATTGGCACTAGTACATATAATACACTCCGTTTGATAGCGCTGGTTTTCGCCCAATGCCCATCAATATACATGTTCACGGGCTGATGATACAGTAAAATATATGGTAAATTTTAGACATTTATATACAATCCTTTTTAATTTTTTAAAAAATTCTATACGTTATTTTTTTTATATACGGTTTTTGTTGTTTTTTTAGCACATTTCGGAAATAGTATGGATTTTTTTTTGGACTAAAGCTTTAAACATTTAATTTTTCTTCGTTTTTAATAAACAAACACTTTGTTTTTAGATGGTGGAAGGAGGTTGGTTTGCTTTTTAATTATCGTCTTTTTTCCTTTTTTTTTTAATATACTTCTTTTTTAACATTTATGCTACCGAAAAGTTCTTCTTTATTTTTCATTATCGACTTCTTTGATTTTTTTTTTTTTTTTTAACATTTATGCTACCGAGAATTTTTGTTGTTGCTTAATTTTTATGCTTTTTAAGAAATCCTTAACCATTTTATTTTTAATAAATCTACAGTTTGCTTTTCATTGGAGAGCGGGTTTAGTTTTTTTTTTCAATTATGTAATTAATAACAATTTTCCATGAAATAATTTGGACATTTATTGAATAAAAAATAAACTAAACTTTTTACAAGTTATAAAGATTTTGGCGTAGAAACAACAAAAACTGTGGCTGGCAATTCACTGAATTTCAATTAATGTTTTACACTTGTCGCCATTTTATTATTCTCGCATGGAATCGTGCGAAAATTTGCATTTTTGCATGAACTCGGCCGAACTTTGCTTTTCAACCTAACCTTTTGCAGTTGTGTTCAGTTACAAATTGTAGGGAAGCATGTGTGATGGGCTGACAATTCTTAGTATGTACTACTATTTCAATTCAGCTTTCTCAATTATTCGGTAATGAATATTTTAAGAGTTTCGCGTACTTAAATTACGGCTACTATTAAATCATACCGTAGCGATAGGTCAATTGCAATCACTTGAGGAATATTTTCGCAACCCAATGGGCGTGCTATATTCATTACGTAATCATAGAATACATCGCCATCAAGTGGCCTGTTATGGCTACAACAACCCTGTTGCAGTGTTAGCCGTAAGGCCGCTAAAACTGTCTTGATGTGCGTTGGGCAAAACTCAGTACCATAAAGTGGTAGAGTGTATTATATGTACTAATACCTATATATTTTTAAAAAAGAATTGCAATTATATACATTTTTCATTTCTCTTTATTATGATTTACAATCATTGCACTTTGTTTATTTTGAAATTTGAAACAGAGATGGCCCAGTGAAATTTTCTATCATTAGTTCCTATATTGTTTAGCAAAATAATTTAAGAAATCCACTGAAGTTTAGAGATATTACATAAGCAATGCAAAGAAATATATGACTAATCTATTTGCAACATGCAAGATTTTTCTATATGAAGTAGCAGTTTGCAGTATTTAATTATCAAAATATCATATTTTTATTTTTAGGAATTATTAATAGTTTCACTAACATTTATATAAGATTTATTGTCGAGTAAGAAAAATGAATTTCATTAATTAAAACAGCAAGAATTATTAGTTTAAAAGCTTTTATAAATGCTAGATATCTGTAAATTCTTTCAATTGTAGTAAAATCATAATCATTAAATAATATCAAATTTTCATAGTTTTAGGTTTCATAGATTATCAAATGGCTGGCTTTTGAATTCATATATATATATATTAAAATGAAGATTTTCACAGACTAAATGAAATGTAATCCAGGTAATTTATTATATAAAAATGTATATATAACAACATTTTGGCCTATTATGAAAATAATTGTAGAGGGACTGTAAACATTGACATATAACAATAATGAGCATTCTACTAATAGAAATAGAAATAATATAAAAAACTATTTAGATTATTGATACATGCACATTATCTTCTATTTGGAAGAATTTTTTAAAAAACTCATTAATCTAAATAATTTCTCACATTTATTATTTTGTTTATTAGTAGAACACTCATTATTATTATGTGTCAATGTTTATAGCGCTTCTACAATTATTTTCATAATATTTATTACCCAGTTGATGACCAGTGTGACCTGGAGAAAACGATATATATACATTTTTATACAATAAATTATACACAGGTGTACCTGGATAATATTTCATTTATATATATTGTAAGTAACAAAATTGGTGTATGTCGCAGTATTTACAAAAAATAAAGTAGTTTGTTGGTCTTGTTTAATTCTTATTTCGCTTGATCTATGGATAATGGAGGTGTTGAAGTATTAATATTAACCAGGTAACTATGGCAACTATACTATTGAAACAACCTTATTTATTATTAACATTTAGCATCAATTTATAAATCTGTTGTGATCAATTTCAGAGAAAAATATAAACAGATAAATAAATAAATAGATTTTGGAAATAGTTAAGTGAATCATAAAAGCTTACTTGAAGAGAATCAATATTATTATTAAGTATTACACATTTCAATTTCTGTTATTACAATCACCATAGCAATGAAACTAAATGTTTTATGTTTCATATATGTTGTTCATAAATTAGTTATATATATATAAATTATTATTAAAAAAAATATATATATATTTATATCCATTAAAATGTATTAGAATTATAATAGAAATTCTTTATTTTGATTTAAAATGGAAAAATAATATTGAACTTATAAAACAGCATTTCATTGTATTCAATTTTTTTTTTTTAAATCTCCATTTCACTGAAGGCAAAATTTTCTTGAACAAATTTATCATTATTGAGTCAAATTTAAGAAATATTAAATAGTTGTTGTGACAATAATATCATCATCAAAAATATCTTATAAATAGAAGAGAGATGTTGTAATTTAAATTCTTGTAATTTTATTGTTGCCAGAACAGACACGTTTTAGATCTATCTTTAAAATTTTATTAAATTTTATTGTTTAAGTGATTAATTTATAAAATCATGGAAGAATAAAAATTTTAACTATCTGCTCATTCAATGGGGCAGTTTGCTGATGAAATTCCAGGGGAAACGGCAAGAATGTCGAAGATAGAAAAACCCATCAAAATGCATTGTATTGCAGATCAGCTATATAAAGATATTTCATGGTTAAAAAAAATCCAGAATTACATTTATTTATTTGTGATGGATATAAACCCCATTATCTATGGATGTCATATTTCAAATTAAGGAATTTTCCAAGATCGATTAACTCAACTTATGTAGGATATGAAGCGGTTTAAATTTTGCTTTCTTAATTGTGTCATTAAAATAATTCTTTTTGTGCATGATTATTAATGGAAAAGAAAAATATAGCCAGTGCAACGGATGAGTACCTATCATTTTAAATGCTTGAATACATTTATGCATTTAAAAGAAAACATTGGAATTTAAATGTGAAAATGATTGGATTCAAATTCGCGTTAGTTACTACTCATGTTTATCTTATCTACTTAAAGGAAAATCATCTCTATACCTTAGGATTGAAAATAAAGAATCAGAAGCTACGATGAATCTGTGGATAGTGAGTGAAAATGGACAGACTTCTGTAGATATGTATTTTTTTTTTGTTAAAAGAAAAGGAGAGTTTACATTTTATTTTAAAAATCTAGGTAAATAATATATATATGGGTATGATAGAATTCATGCAATAATGGTTGGAGAGATTAATTTTTCTTATTATTTAAGCTCTTATCTAATGATATCACTTGATATGACCTAATGTTTTCAAATATTTAACTTTTTTTTTGTATGTTCAAGATTTAAATTGGAGATTCGGATAGAAAAGGATTTAAATATAACAGATTTTTTTTATGATATTTTAATTGTTTAGAGATTATATTTATGGATAAATAGAGATCAATTTTTATTTGATCACTTTTTTTTTCATTGTGTATGATATTTCAAATCTCCTTTCATTTCATATAGTATTATTGTCATGCAACATATTTTTTGGAGTTCCACACACATAGATATTATTTTTATTTATTTTCATCTCTTGCAAACATTGATTGTTTTGTTTTTGTTATAATTTTGGTTATTACTGTTATAAATTTTTATTATAAACCAATAAATTTAGAGTTGATTTAAAATCCGGTGAATCTGTCTAATTATTTCTTTTGAATGTGCAAGATAATTTTGGTACTGCATTTAAATATTTGTTTATTTATCTAAGTCAATATTACTAGTAGAAATAATTTCATTAGTTCAGAGTTGATTATTTATTTGCTTATCTTGTTCGGTTACAAAAATCTTAAAAGATTTTTATTTTATTATTAGTCAAAATGATCTGTTTAATTACCTTCTTAAATTTTTCTGAAGTGGAGATCATACATTTTATTAACTAGTAGAGAACTGAATATTATCTTTGGTTTGGATAACTTCCATTTATCATTATATATAGTTTAATTGCTATAAAATCTATTTCTATAATCGATTGATTGGAGATTTAAATAGATGAATAATATCATTGATTATAAGTCAGTAAATATCCAATAGAAACCTACAGTATATAATTTATATAATGTGATTGGTACTGTAAAATGTAAAATTATCTAATGTATTGATAATAAATTCTTGTGGAGTGTTTCATTTTAGAATATAATTGAAGCAATAATTGCATGTCGATGTAATGTAGGGTATGAATAAAATATTTATATTTAGCATTTTATTAAAATAGATACAAAACTGAGTAAAGTTTTATTTCATTTAAACATTATAAATATTATTTAGTTTAGAAAACGTTCTCGAAATGTAATTATAATTATTTAAAAACTAGTTGGTTTAAACAGGATGTTATTAAATATTAAAGTAAATTTGCATTACTATAAATAATATTAGATTAGTAAAGTATGTCGAATTTAGTCATTTATTGATTCGAATTTAGTTTTATTCAATTATCAATAAAAGAGATGACTTAAGCATGCATCATTGTTTAGGGTGATGATGTGTTTGGTTTCACTGCTTATTGCAGTTTACTTTGGAATCGTGGATAGATTTGTTGATGTCTGAGGCGATGATCTTATTTGCTTTATTTAGTTTTAAATATAATCTGCATAAATTAGATTTTAATAGACATCATTAGTATTTTATGATAGTGTAATGCGCAATGTAAATTATTATGTATGGAAAATATTGTTATTGCCTAGTGTGATCAATAATTGAGCTAGATAATTTTACACAGGTTCTAACAGAATTACTATTTGTTAACGCATGTTTTGCTCTGATAAATCTTAAGGGCATTTTTTTATGACAAATGTAGACTGAATAAATGTAGAGAGGTAATAAGGTAGAAAATTCATTATTATTGTGACAAAGTAGTTACCCAATGCTAGCCATTGATGATCATGTACATTACATGTGGTAATTATTATAAAGTACCAAATCAACTTTAGGATTTTTTATAAAATGGCATTCCACACTTAGGCTAGATCTATATTATTATGAATGCCGTCTCAATTCTGAGACATAATAAAGTTTTTATATTATCATCCCATATTATAATCAATAATCCATTACAAAATGGCAACCAATGATCAGCCTATGTTTTATTCAAATTAGATTGATCATCTCCCTAGCATCATCATTTTTTATCACGTTACAATATATACATTAGTTATAGATTGTTCTGATTATTTTATATAAGTCAAGGGATAGAAAATAAATCGCAAATGTTACTCTATCAGTAAAATTACTGAAAAATTAGAAATAAAATATGTAAGTCAGTTTGATGCAATTTCTCTATCATTTTTCTATACAGGGAAGTAGGATTCCATTGAGATCTTGAAATTTTTCTTTATGCTTTATAAATTATGAAAATTATGATTTTTATTTTTTTTTGAGAAATCAATTTTCAAAATTTTGAATGCTTGATCTCAGAATCCTTAATTTTTTTAATATAGTCTTATAGCAAAAGAAATTTTATTAAAAACTGACAAAATAGTTATTTCTTTATTTCATTTTTTTAGCTTAGTCCTAATTCAAGAAAATTATATTTATGTTTGGATGCTCATATCAAAATTGTTATTTTGAAGAAATTTGAAAATCTAATTTCAAATAGTTTTGGACTTAGTTATAAAATTTTATATTTGAGAAACTTATTAATATTAGGTATGTATATAACTTGGAATGATCTTTTATTATATGTTCAAGTAATATAAATATGATTAAACATTATTTTACTTTAAGTAAAATTTATTTTCAATTTTTTCATCAAATTGGCGGAATATATTTTACAAACTTTTGATTGAAAATTGTTTATTGGTTCTGCAAGCCTAAAATAATTTGAATACATCAATTATCACTTCTTTTGATTCTTGGTATATTTTATCTAAATCTTTGGAAAATATTTGAGAAATTAAATTATAATTGGTCTATATTCCTATTTTAATTTGCCTAATAAAGTTTTATATATACATATATTTGATAATTTCTATTTCTTGACATTTTTGGTGTTAATCATAACTTATATATATGTGTGTAATTGAAAACTTTTTCATAGTCCATAAAAAGTTAAAGCATTTAAATACATTTTTTTTACATCTTAGACTTGTTTTATTTACAACTTGTAGGTTGTCTTTGGTACTAAGTCTTTTTTCTAATTCCTGCCTATTTTTTTTTGATTTTGTCAAATTTAACTTTTCTCAATCTTCATAAAATTTTAGTAAAAAGTTTATTGAGAATATATAGGAAACTAATGTATTTGTTTTTTTATTTTTGTCCTTTTTTTTTTTTTTTGTAATAACAATAAAAATGTAAACACTAGTGATAACATTTTTATTAATTTACTGTTTTCATCTGCATCATCAGTAATAGTCTTTTTTATGTCATTCTGAGGTACTACCAACCAGATTTTCCAGTCTACTGTCTGGTGTTATCCGTGAGCAGTACTGTACTGCATTTATCAATTCAGTTATTGATCTCACTGACAAAGGTCAGTAGCCAGAAACTTCTGAGATCTTGTTATTGCTACCATCTTATATCTTTTTGTAACTCACTTACATAGATGACTTTAGTGTGAAGTGATAGAAAGAATTTTTTCTAGTAATATAGTATTACATTTAAAAAATGTAACATGGTGCTTTATTTTTAGTGTTTTTCATTGTTCTTGCATTGTCTCCATTTTTCATAAGTGAAATGACATACTTTACCATCAAGCATTAATATCTAGGTTTTCATTTGCTTTATGAATCTGTGTATCAAATTCATAAACAATATCACTTTTCAAGAGAAAAATACCTAGCCTCCCAATCTATTTTTCATTAGTATTATGTAATTTTTTTAAAAGCCAAATGTGATGTTTTCTACAATTAGAGTTTGTTGGAATTTTTTCATAACTTTCTTTTGCATTGTCTTTCTATTATTGGATTTGAATAACATCTCTTTTATGGTATTTTTTTGTTGTTGTTGTCGTTGCTCTTCTTTTACTAATGGTAGAAATTTAATATTTTATTATTTGTTATACTTTCATTTTTGATGATCTGAGTGAGTTGTTAATATCCTAATCAGAGTTAATTAGAGAGCCTTTCTTAGGTCACCATTTTTTCCTCATCAGAGATAATTGGAGAGCCTTTCTTAGGTCACCATTTTTAAATCCACTATTACTACTGCGGATAATAAATCCCTTAAATAATCATACAATCTTATGCTAAACATAACCTTGGATATGGGATTGTAAATGTCAAATATAATTGTACTGTCAATATGTGAATAGTCATCAAAAAGTTTGAGCCTTCCAATTCCATTTTAATTTTGAAAGTGTAATACTCTAAGACTTCAATGGAAAACATTAAAATCATATAAAGATTAAACAAATGAAACAACAGATACATATAGACTAGGACAAATATATTTCAAATAAAATAGAGTCTTAGGGTATGTGTGTATATTTTCTAACCTATACACGCAAACGCGGCCTATGCTCAGCAGTGGGTTAGTTATAAAAAAATTCAGCTGCAGAGATATGCAGTTAAGATAAAGAAATTAAAATCATAAAATAAATTATCACCAGTAAAATAAATATCTTGAGAAGAAAGAGAAAACTACACACATTCCTTAATTAATAATTTAGAATAAAATAACATCCTCTTTTTTATCAAAAACACATTCTCTGAACTATAAGTATTTGCACCTTTAAACAATAATGATAACTTCTCATGTTCTTGTTAATGTTTCTAAAAATATCTATTAAGGAAATTATTTGCCAATATGATCTGAAAATAACTTTCTTGTAGCACAATTGAAAATTAAATTCTTTTAAGCCACACCACAATTGTAATATCAATAATAATAGATCACTTCTTAAATAAAGAATAATAATAATAATAATCTCAGGGTTTCTTTGTTTACTTTAAGAAAATACTCTACAGATATGTCTATAGGAAATATTCACTTCATTCAAAAGCTCATGTGTCTTCACATATCCCAACAAACAGACGATGGGAGAGATTGCACATTGACCACACAGGAAGGAGTGATAAATATAATCAATAGTGACATAAAATTTTGAATAATACAGCCTTTTTATCCAGAATCTTAGCCAGAATAATAGAAGGACAAGGGTGCCTTTTGTATCCTTCCATCATCCATGACAACACAATAAATTAACTAAGACTAATTAATTCAATAATTTAACTAAATGTAACTGGAATAATGTGCAGTCAGGGTTAATAACTTGGAAATAAATTCATTTTTACAATTACATAATGTTTAATCTGAAATTCACAATTCCATAAAATAATTATCATCAAAATAAAATGAAATGGTCAGATCTGCATAAATTTGTGTATCTGGTATATTAAGATTTCGAAAGTTTGAAATGATTTCTGACTCAAGAAAATGTTTTGCAAATATTATGCAAACACACTTGTATTTGGCATACAAAAAAAAAAAAAGAATTCACAACGAATATTGAAAAGACTATAATTTATTACTAACACAGAACTAAACAAAATACACAAATTTATTAGATAATATCACATTGATACTAAACATAAATCATCACATTAATCTGTTTACTATTGAGGTATAAATTAAAATTATAAATTCATACATGTTTAAAGTCACGCTATTGCACTGGATTAACTAACTGAAATGTACATCTGATTTACCAATGCACTAATCTGTAATTTTAGTAAACTTTCTATAAATCTTTTACTTTGAGTTATTGACTAACTATTTTTGTTTTTTATTTATTAATATTATGATATGAAGTACGCAAAATATTAACTTTATTATTAATAAAGTGTTATGGTTTATAATCAAATAACTTATTACTAATTATGGGTTATTTATCAGAAGTTGCACTCACCACTTCCTGCTTAACTTAATGTCCACATAAATTATGATAAATATTTTAATTATAAATGTTTTAATTCAAGCTAAGAATATTTCTTAACTATTAATTAACACTAAATATTGTGTTCGAACATTCCCTCAGTGAATAAGCGTTTTAAAATATGCAATTTTAAATTAACTTTCTCTGTTGGTTCACTTGTGAACTACCAGTAAGGCTCAGTAGCACAATATAGATATTGATCTCAATTACTAAGGCACTATTGATAATAAAGTGCACTTTGAGGAACTAATACATCAAATCTAACATTTATCCTTGCCATAACTTTTAAAAGAGCACAATAATATACACCTTATGGTGGAACTATCTTTAATTTCACATGAGGAATGCAGAATAACGACTAATGTCTGCAGAGCAAAATACTATACTGAAGCATTTGGTGGTTTCTAGCCTATTACTCAGGCATAAAATGTAGGTGTGAAATATATCTCACCACCTAAAGAAATGAACACGCATCAAATATAATCCTCTTGGGATTAAAAAGAAACCTTAAGTATACTAAATATTATATAAACTCTTGGTCATTTTCTATCATGAGACTTGATCACCTTGACTCTCAAACATCCCCTAACATTATATCTAAACTAATCCTCCCTTGGAAAAATAAAATATTTTGGGGAGATCATTTTCATCCCACAAAGTAAAATACATTATAAATATTAAAATATGCTGATATTAAGCATATACCAACTCTACACTTAGGCAAGATAGAAAAACACACTAATAATAATAAACCTATATTAAAATGTATACTTCGATCAGTATCTGAAACCAATGAATTAAGAATACAGAAAAGTATAATAAATTTAATTCTAATGAAGGAATATTCGACAGCAATGTATAGCATACAAGCTCAAACTAGAATAAAGTGGACATATTATTAAAGAATAACTGTTACTAAATTATTTAATTAACACATTATGAATTCTGTTGAAACTTTAAACAAGAAATATCTTGTTATAGCATTTTTCTTTTTATAGTTACTTCTGATAAATTTACGTACGGTTTTACCTGTTACAAAAAAATATAAAAACATTTTGTCTTTAAATACCTAACATGCAAAGTTCATATCTCCAGTTGCATGTAATAAATCAGATATATTTCATAGGTATTACTTCATATCAAATAAACAACCCAAAATAATGATAGTACAATTTACACTTGTCATTACAAGATCCTTTAAATACTATGTGACAGATATAAACCTTAACATACATTAGTATTATAAAACAAAACAAAATTTTACCAATTAGTTTTTCTTTTAAAAAACATTAAATAAACCAGTACACATTATCTCATTAGCAGAACTATTTCTCTGCTGAGCTGTCCATCCAGGTAAAAAGTTTCCATCCGGTTACATTTTACAAAACATTGGAAGTAATAAACACATTTTTTTTTTTTTTTTATGAAAAGTTTTCTTTTTTTTTTTTGGCAATTATAATAATAAACATTAAAAAAATATATAGTAAAAACGAAGATTAATTCCCAATTGGATTATAATAAGATTTGGATCCTAAAGAAAACGAATATGGATAACAGCGGACGATAAACATACACATTATTTAAAGACTATACGTATAATTAGCTAGCTAGAACATTGAAGAAAATGCGCACTTTTCCTATAGATTAGTATGATAATAACTGCAGTTGAATTATAGAATGGATGAAGTTATAAGAATTCCACCTTGCATACAGTATAATATATAATTTTATTTTATTCTTAAGTCACTAAAGATATTAAATTATCTTTCATAATCTTAGCACTTTATTTTTCACATAGTATTTTTTTTTTAAAGAATGCACATATATTTAATATTCACATTTCTTTTAAAAAAAAAAATGCATATATATAATTTATTATTGTTATGATTATTATTTTCCTAGACAATTATCAGTGAACAAAATGTATTCCTATGTATAAAATGGCATTATTTTTCAACGCAGACGATCTATTTTTCAAAGGCGCAAAAAAAATGTTTCTAGTTCTTTTTTTTCTAATATTCTTTTTACTTATTTCTCTTCTATACCAGGAAAATATTAATAAAGAACATGTTATTAGATAATTATTAGTTTTAACTTGAAAAATATTTCTTTTCATTAATTTAGATAAAACAAGAATTTGATTTACTTGTCTAGTTCATTTCTTCATTTTCTCTAGTTTTGATTAACAAATCTAACTTTCACGAGATAATTTCCAATGTAGAAAGTTTTTAAATGTAGAAGATAGCATGAAGTTCAGAATGTCTTATCAAAACTGTTTAGCCAAACATTATGGATAGAACTTCCAATAGATTATAAATTTATTTTTACAAAAATTAGAAAATAATACTCTTACCAAATTTAGCACTGTTTTTCTCTGAAATACCAAAAGCAGACTATATAAAAAATGACTTGAGTATGTATTGGTAGTTCTTTTAACTCTAGCGACCTCTACCAAGAAAAAAACATCATTTGATTATAACATAAACAAACAAAAAAAAAAAAAAAACTTATTAGAGTCATATAGTTTTCAATAATATTTAAAATGTATTACAAAATAGTTTAATAATGAAAATAATAAATACATTCAAACCAACAATAATTATGTGTGATTTTAATTACACTTAAAATTATTTTCTTCAAAAATGAATTTATCAGAAGTTATTTTTTCTTAAAACAAGATGATATTAAAATGACTTAATTGACATTTATGGGTTTTTTTTTTTTTCTATAACCACTTAAGAATTAACTACAGTTTATTACATTTGTTTTAAATTATATTAACTTGCTCTTATAGCAATATCTTACTTAGATTATTCATGTCATTTAAAAAAAAAAACCATGATATTGCATTGGGGAATATATTATTTATTCACACAAACCATGCCAAAGTAAATGGCTAGCACATTTTATTAACTAAAATTATTTATTTTATTTTTTTTGTTTTTTATTTTTCTAAAGAATAACATTGATTTCATGCAGAAATAATGCTAAATAAATCCAAGTGTCAAAAGCACTGGGTTACAATATATATATATATTGTGGCCTGTCTATAGGTGGTACGACCTTAAACAGAGGTGCCAAGTCTTTACATTAGGCCCTACTTGGATTCTGGCTAGGTACTATTAACAGATTTACTCTTTCCCGACCATTTTCTTTAACTATAATAATTGAATTTAGGTAAGGCTATTATTTATCCCAATTTACTTTTACATGATTAAACATTTCTAAAATAAGAATGTATTTTAAATATAATTAATGTGAGACTCATTTACCTATAAACAGATCACATCCCCTTAACATTAAACAAATACAAAATATTTGTTCAATGGCATGAGAATACCCAGATACTCCTTATTAAGTATCTACATACTCTCATGGCTAACAATAATATCCAATATATTATATCATGTCTATAACTAAATTCAATCACTTATTACATTAATTTGTTTTATGATTACAGATAAACTTTGATTCCTATTCTTTTTGATAATTAAGATTGACAATAATCATAAGAATAACTTTACAATAAGGAGATCTCAGGATAATCATTGATTTTATTAAATCTTCATACTACCTATGGAATATTAAGAGGGATTTTACAGATTTCTATGGGTAGTGCACAAATTAAGAAAGGCTTATAATTTAAATCTATAATCAAGCTTTATATTTATGTTCTTTAATACTTATTTTAAAATAATATGGTTAACCAAATTGTAATTAACATTAATACTTTTACTAGTAATTAATTTACCATTTAATTTCATATTAATAAACACACCTTAATCATTGGCAATGTCATCAGTGATCTATGGGATCAAGGCAGCATGTAACAAGTAAAAATCTCTATTAAGAGGTATGCTCAGTAAAATGTTAGATTACTCTAAACTGAATTGATTTCTCATTTTAATTTCAACCCGTACATTTTGAGTTCATGTGATGTTGTGACCATGAGCAAAAAAAGAAATGCAACATTTAGAACTTAAGTAAACTTTCAAAACAATAATTTTAATAACATTATTTAAAAACTATTACAATAAACATTCCCACTAACAAGTGATTTAAAATAACTGTTATAACAAAGTTGTATGCAAACATATTATGATAATAATAAAACAATGGAAAATTAGTAGTCGGAGGGTTTATAATGAAACAAAATCAATACTCTCCCATGCATGTTGGGATATTTACTTCCACGTACATGTTTTTTTATGAAACAATCATTCTACTCCCTTTCTTTTTTAATTCATGGTCTTTTACTTCAAAATGACAATTATAATAAAGTTGTATACCTGGTGATAAAGTAACAATATAAAACAATTAAGAAAAGATTGTTATAAGTCTGGATGTTTACAAGAAAAACAAAATTAATATCCTTATATTGGTAAAGGTTTACTTTAGCAGCCACAATATGTTCGCCCTCTATTTTTTAAAATTAGAAAAAAGCAGTAGTGCTGTGTCTACTCCGGAAGGCAAGGTAAACCTTTTTACTTTCATTTTGTACATTACTTAGTTTGGACCATTTTTTAGATGAATATAACTTAAAACATTTGTGTCGATAAATTGAATGTTGGATTAATTACACTACATTAATTAAAATAATTACTTTATTTGAAACTTAAGAATTTAAACTATCTATATTTATAATATTTGTTACAAAAAAGGACACCCTCTGGGTTCAAAAGTTCGAATTACACGCACATGTGTAGTTTTATAGTTACAAAAATGGCAGGTAAACCTGTTACATCTTTAGTTCAATTGATCAAATTTTGGATGTTGCTGCTATACATACCCAGAATATTGAAAATATGTGGATGAGAGCAAAGCATAAGCTGAAATTCCAATCTGGTACCAGCAGAGCTTTGTTTTCATCATACCTGCAAGAATTTGCCTTCCGGAGCAGATGCAGCACTACCACTTTTTTTTCCAACTTACTGCATGCTTAAAAAGGTAAATGTTTTTTTTTCTTTTACATTTTAATAAATTTTAATCTAATTCTAATATAGTTACAAATCGAAAATAATAGGTCTAGTAATTTAAGTTTTTTATAGCAGATACGTAAGATTTTCGAATAATTTTTATTGCGAATATGTTCCTTTTTTTTTTTCAGTTCTGATTTTAAAAAATAGAGAGCGAACATGTTGTGGCCGCTAAACTAAACCTTTACTCATATTTGTTCATTCAAATCACTAATCATATTTAATAACATAACTTTTAAATAACTACTGATATAAACAATTGAATTAATCAACTTATTAATTCCCACTGTCCATTGATTTAGACCATCCCTCCCCTTATTGTACTAACACCTTATAGATTAAGACATAAATATGAACATTAGGAATACGTTCTCTTTTTAAACTATCAGCTAAAAAAAAAAAAAACTTTTAAATTTTGCTGGCTTATTATCACTTCTATTTTTTTTTTTCTCTGATGACTGTGATTGTTCCCAAATTCACAAGGCAGTGGGATGACAGCTATTTCCATCTATATTATACAGCACACTTATAATTTCAATCAAATATATATATAATTCAATATTTTTCTGTTAAAACTATAGAAAATAGCATTCTCGCCAGTATGGCTCAGAGTTAATTACTTCTCTCATGACTTATTGTAATCAGGATTTTATATGTAGTCTTAATGGCAATAAACAATTTTCAGCTATTATTAACCTCTTTTTTGCTGATTATTTTATTGGCCGAGTGAGGTAAAAGTCTAAACTTTTAATTGGTCGATTCACAAACTCAAGTGTCAAAATATATTCATCTTTTAATATTATATTCACTTTAGTTTCGTTTGTAAAAAGTATATTATGAAAGTGAACGAAAGTTTTTCAAAAATAAATTTTTATTTATAATTATAAAAATATTCGATAGCGCCAAAATCTAAAATGAACGTTACCAAAGTTTTGCTGACGTCAGTGATTTCTTTCCCAATTTTACGTTGCGGGAAAGTAAATAATTTTTGCTAAAGTCTTAACGTTTTTTAAAATAATTTTATTTTTAGCATATTTTATCAAAATAATTTATAATTTGTCAAAAAATACTTTTAAAATGGTCTAAAACATTCGTTTATCATTTTCGAAATGAAAGAAAAGAAATTTAGTTATTGACAACCATTTTCTTTGTTGTCCAAATTTAATAGCCAATCAGATTCAAGAAAAGAATGCCTTTTTCCTTTGTTAGATCTTCACTGCCAGTTTTATTGATTTTTAACTTGTAAAATAATTCAAGAGAGGGCAGCATCTTACGGAACTTTTTATAACCTTTCAAATGACGGGAAAATCTTTACTGTAGCATTAAAAATAACGGGATTTGAACATCGGGAAGCGGTCACGTTTTTGGCCATAACTAGCAAAAAGGCGGTTAATTTAGTTCTATTGACTTTTAAAAATGTATACCTAGCTGTTTTCCAGAGATTTATCTTTCTTTTATTAATCCTTGCTGATTATTTACTGTGTTTATCTATTTCCTTTTGTTTATCACTGAAATTCATTTCCAACACGGCATAATTATCATTCTCTTTCAGTGAGCATATTTGTTGATATTCTTTTAATATGCACATTTTATTTATCTCCGATTATTTTCTCAATCTATTAACTTCCAAGAAATTATTGGGATTCATTGACAGTAGACTTGGCCAATGGGAAACAATTAAGTTATTCCATTATTTTAAACACGAAACTTATAATTATCCAATATATAAATGCAGAGTTAAATTCTTTACTTTTTCTGTTTGTAAATAATATTTTATGAATTTTTATCCAACTTTTTTGTAAAAATATAGCAAGAAGAAAAAAACCTAATTACTTATTTTTACGATCGAGAAGTAGTTTTTTTTTTCTTTTTTCCTCTCTTTTTTTTTCAATTTTATAGCAAAAGATTGCTTGACCCTCTATGATTGGTTGATATTTTCCCACCTTTCTGTTAAAACAACATTCATTGATTTGCAAGTTTTTGGTTTTTTTTTTTTTTTAATATTAAGATATAATACTTTTTAGAAAGTAAATAAAGATACAATTTAATCTTTGTTTTAATTTTAGATCAGTATTTTGTAAAATTGATAAATATTTACCTGCTTTTAAGCATAACATCCAGATTTGACTATAACAATTTTTTTTTTTTTTTTTTAAATTAAATGCGCACAGACAATAATTATTGGTCTCTATAACACATCATATTTACAAGTTACAATTTGAACTTCACTAGTTTTAAATACTAAATGATGTCAATTATCCATCTATCTGCATATATACGACTCTATAGGTTATTATTTATATGTATCTTGAGTTAAGATCCTTTATAAATTTCCATTAACTAAACGCAAGTTCAAACCCTATAATCTAATATGTCATTATTGTTTTTCCTAGTTTACTAAGTAAATATCATTGGGTTTAACAAAATTTAAAATTATATAACAAAATTTTATTTTAGAATAGAGTGGACTAATAAAAAGTGCACAATATATATAGCAACAATGCATTACGCTAACTGAAGTCTATATAAAATGTTTGAAATTTTTTAATAATAATAATAATACCACTGATAAAATATACTGATTTAATATATTTCAACTATTGTCAATTAAAATTTGAATTTTAACAATCGGGTTCATTCGTTGCTAGGCACCAAAAATCCAAATGGAAAGAACTTTTGTCACCACCAATTATCAATTAATTTAGCTCTCACATTGCCATATTGTACCATGCAACCACCAATCAATTAATCTTGCTGCACATTATAGGGTGCCAAAAATCCAAATGGAAAGGATTTTTATAACCATCTTTATATGGATAATAAGAATATATATATAAAAAAAAATGTTAAAATAAAAATATTATTTTCTTAAAACCAACTAGGCTAGCATTAATTGATAAATCTAAGAAGGTCACAAAGTGTCCCTGAAGATAATAACTTTTAGTATCGACATTGGTTAAATTAGTTTCAAAATCCATAAGCAAAATATTATTAGACAAACTTAATATGCAAAACCAATAAATAGTTAATAATCAAGTCTATGAAATGAGTATGGAATTTAAATTGTGAATTAGGATGTAGATGACTAAATGGTGATGAAAACAAATAAAAAATAATGAAAATGAACAAGCTTAAGAGTGAGGGGAAGAAAAAAAATGTGTTAGGGTGATGAATAATTGATATGAAGATAGAATAAGAGCCAATGAAGAGTGAATCAATTATGATAATGAATTAAGATAAAATGATGATGAAGAAATAAAAGAAATATCCAGATGAAATATGAGAACAATGTTGATGATGAAGAATGAGATCCTAAATTATAAAACTAATATTATCTTAAATGACAGTAAGATAAATATGGATTCCAAACTTGACTGAACCAGAATATTTAACCACAAAGTTAAGATAAACTATAAGTTTTAAAAACTAGAGAAGAAATTTAAATCTTAAAGTTATACTGAATCAATAAAACTGTGAAATTCTGGCAATTGTTAGCTGGTAGATCAGTATGTCAGATGTATGCAAGGAAATGGAATTCTGTACTCCATTATTTTATGAATCAAAATATAATTGACTATCATTGAAATTCGGTTCAAATCCAGTGTTATTTATTTTCAGCTTCTTCTTAGTCTTAAATCTTGTTATAGCTTGGATGTTGTTATTTCTTCTCTTGTTCTATTAATGATCCCCCCCCCCCCAATAAACTCTTAGATTATTTATACATGTATCAAATGGAATTGTAAAAAAAAAAAAAAAATAGATCAATTAAAACTTGGTATGTGTATACAAGTAATATGTCTCCATCTATATCCATTAGCGATAACTAACCAAGCTGTTCAAAATTATTTTAAATTACAATAAAAATATGCTTAAGGATTAATTACAAAGATTAATTTAGAATAGTTATAATTTTAAATCTTTTGATTATTTTTATACTTATAAATTAATAATAACACTAATAAATTATTACTTTAATATTGTTAAAAATTAATCCATCTGGCAAACTGCATATGAAAATCTCATATCTATCCTGGTACAGGGCTTAACATATCTTGACCAGTCTGTCTTTATCACTCTCAGGAGATTTATTGGTAATATTTATTTAATATTAAAATAAAATTTGGCAACTACGATAACATAGCACTATATAATACACTGATTTAATATATTTTGTTACTTTCCGATTTTGCCCCATGCCACCATTTGAGGGCACTTATTTCCAATAGTCTAAAATAATTATACAGTTGCAGGGATTAATGTTTTATAACAGTCGAAGTAAAAAAGACCAAACAACAATTTTGTATTCTAATGTTTAATTAAAGTAAAAAACTTAAGTACTAACTAAAATAATGATATAAACAATAATTTGTATTTAATCAAAGAATAAAAAAATAAAATATGTAATTACTAACAAATTGGTAGTATGTAGCGTAATCGGGAATATTTAATGAAAGTGAAAGAAAAAAACAATTTTGTATTCTAATGTTTAATTAAAGTAAAAAAAAAACAAAACAAAATGAAAGTAATAAAAAAAATAGTTGCACTTTGCTAATGGCTTCTAAAATTGTGACAAATAAATCTTATTGGTGCAATCACCGCCACATGAACTCAGCTAAATAGGAATCCATGTGTTTGCGAGCACTTCCCCTCTGTCTTTCATTGTGCCATTAAACTAGCCCTCAAAGTCTTTCTATGTTTTGGATATGCACCCCTGTAGAAGGATCCACAAAATTATAACTATGATTAACTTTATAATGTTCAAATCTTGCGTTTCTTAATTCATCAGTTTTATAGGCCTTCCAACAGTCAGAACAAATTGTTGATCCTTGTGCTGTATTTTGTTGAATGGCATCAAGTAGAATGGATGCTGTCCGACATGGAACAATGACAATAAAACATTCTTTGGTTTCTCTTTATAAACCACCGAATATCCACTCTCTTTCATTGTAGCCATTAAACTAGTCCTCAAAGTCTTTGTGTTTTGGATCTGCGCCCCAGTAGAAGGATCCACAAAATTATAACTATGATTAACTTTATAATATTCAAATCTTGCGTTTCTTAATTCATCAGTTTTATAGGCCTTCCAACAATCAGAATAAATTGTTGATCCTTGTGCTATATTTTGCTGAATGGCATCAAATAGAATGGATGCTGTTCGACATGGAACAATGACAATAAAACACTCTTTGGTTTCTCTCCATAAACCACCAAATAACCACTGTTGCAGGAGTATTCTCTCTTGTTGGTTCTTTTGTTTTGTAAAGAGAATTTCATCGACTTCTACAATTTTTCCAGGTCCTCCAATTTTGACGATGGCCGAATCAATGAACTTTTTTTGCATACTTCTCTTATATAACTGTTCCAAGAACTGATAGTGTCTGCACACATCTAATGCATGTTTTATACATTCAATTGTCATGGTATCTCTACTCCAATAATAAATAAATTGGACAGCTGTTAGAAAAGTTATTTTAGAGCCTTCAAAGCATGTCTTTACGTGGCGTTGGCAGACATAAATTACATCGCCATTCCAGGATTCGGACAAAGTACAATTTCATATCATGGCTATTGCCATAGACTTTTTGAGAGGATAGGATACGGTTTCTTCGGAAAAATTCCACTTCCTCATGTTCTGTGACTGATAGATCACAAATTTCTCATCGTCTTGAGCACAAAAAGACAATCAATGCCGCTTTTGATTTTAGCGAGCAAGTAATCACATATATGTGAAATGCATTCTGATTCGCCATAGCATATCATTTTGTCGTACTTTTATACAGTAAATTTAAAAATTTCACACGTCACAACTATATGGTTTATTTACTTTCATTAAACATTAGTCCCTGCAACTGTATAATTATCTCCGACTATTGGAAATAAGTGCCCTTAAGTGGTGGCTGGGGCAAAATCGGAAAGTACCCTTATTTCAATTATTGTCAAAATTTAAAATTTTACACATTTGACCACATAAATAAGGCTTGACAATCATCGAGCTCAGCCATAAGGTTATAATATATATAGGAACAATGCATAACGCTAGCTGAAATTTATATAAAATGTTTGAAACACCCCGTAGCTATATTGTTTCAACCACACATCCCTTTTAAATATAGCTATGAGGCATTCAAATATATATATAGAAACAAGTCTTGCAAAACATTGATTGAGTTCTCATCAAGCATAAATTTTTATAAATTATTATAAAGGGAATAAGTAAAATAATGCTAATGTATAACAGTGTTTAATTAATTAATATTTACATTTATAAATATTTATTTAAAGCAGGATTATTTAAAAATGGGATAGGTTTTAAGTTCTGCCATGTCAATTAACATTAACCCAGTACAGAAAAGGTTTTAATTAAATTTCCATTAAAATTCACATTCAAACTTTAATAACAAATTGAGCATTGTGAGCTTATTTAATAAAAATTGACTTGCTGTGATTGATTGTTGATGACGTCATGTTTAAACTACTAAACATTACACAATGACTATTTCTTATGCTTCCTCAAACTGTTAAAACAGGCAAAACTCTCCATACAATAGTGCCATTCAATGGCTATGATTATTAAAGAAGCAAAGACACCAAAATGTATGAGTACTGAACTGAATTTAGACCTATATGATTATATAAGCTAATGAGCTTGGATTGAAAATACTATGTTTTCAGTTTAGGCTTGTAGTTTTGTAAAATAGAGATAAAAGGTGACTGCTGGAGGGTTACATTAGATTGTAAGATCCAGGTGCGGTGCTCTCAGATCCAAGGCTCCTCACTGATGAAAGCCACAAGCTAGAAACTAGTCTGGGGATATTGAATGAGCAGGCACTAGATAGGGATTTTATGCCCAATCTTCTGCCATCGGTTTACTCTAGCTTGCACTGAGTGGCACTACTGTATGGAGAGTTTTGACATGTTTCATTAACAGAAATATATGTTCTGCAAGCAATTAGTTGATTTTTCATCAAATGTTCTAGACTGTAAATTACTATAGAGGGAATAAATAAAATAACTTGAATATATATATATATGAATAATTGCAAAATATTTTAAAAGTAAAAGAAATTAATGTTGGTTAAATTAACTACATAACTACATGGATATATAGATACTGTTTATGCATACGAAAAAGTTAATTTCTTTTATTCGTAAGAGTTTACAAATATTTTTTTAGAATAAATGAAAAATATAACTTAGTAAAATACATCTTTCCTTAATTTGAATATAAAAAAATTAATAGTGAATATACACTATTCTGGAAAGAATATTATTTTTAAGATCTGGTTGAAAGCAATGCTTAGAAATAATATTTTATTAAATTTATAATCTTTCCAGAATAATGTACCTTTATTATTATTTTTTATATTCATGCTACTGACAAGAAAATTAATTTTTGCTGGACTATGAAATAGAATTTATTCCAACATCATTTTCAATCATTATTAATCTACTGCAGGATGATGATCTCTCCAAGTTTAATCCACTTTTTCTAATCATTAGCCTCCCTTCTTTATAATGCATCAGCAAATTTTCTTATTTCAACCATACATTTGATATGTGGTCTTTTTCCAAGTCTATCACAATCTCTTGAGATCAAATTTAAAGCTTCAACTGTCCATTTATTACTATTTCTTTTAGCAATATATCTGACCCACTTCTTTTTTAGTCTTAATTCTTTCAATGTCAGTGGTATTTGTTCTCTTATTCATGTATTTTATTTTCATTCTTTTGTTAATTTTAAAATACATCTCCATATTTCATTGAATAGTCTGAAATTTCTCTATTATTTTTCTGTCAAGTGACTAAATCTCTGATCCATAATTAAGGACTAATAAAACACCTATTAAAAACCTTTGATTTCAAACACATTTCCTTTTAATATTAAAGTATTTTTAAACAAAAGCATTTCACTGAAGTTAAATTGTGTGATTAATTTCATCCATTATGGTTTCCTCTATTAATAATCTGACTAAAATATTTGTACTTGTTAATTTCTTCTAGTTTATTAATATCAATTCTTATTTTTTTTCCTTGTGAGAAAATCCATTAAACATTATGTTAGTCTTTTTTAAAATTTATCTTCAGTCCTATTTTCTTAATTTCTTCTGATAATTCTTGCAACATTTTCTGAAGCTCTAAAGCATCATCTCCAAAATCTAGATAGCTTAAAATAATTTCTGTTTATTTTTATTCACTTAGCTTTCCATCCCACAAAATACTGTTTAAACTGAGAGAGTGCAAACTTCTCAAGTGCTTATGGCTATCAACAGCCGATCAGATCAAGCACTGAGACAGAGAATTTAACAAGAAAAGGGTGGTTCCACCCTCTTCTTTACTTGTTTATGTGAATATATTTAAGATTCACACTTTCAGATCTAAGTACTTTAAAGTGGCTTGGATATATAGAAAGACAAGATAAAAAAGAGGGTGGAACCACCCTTTTCTTGTTAAATTCTCTATCTTAATGCTTGATCTGATTGGCTGTTGATAGTCATAAGCTCTTGAGAAGTTTGCACTCTCTCAGTTTAATCAATACCGTTTGCACTTTATAAAATAAATATTAAAATACTGTTTATAAAATTGCTGTGAACGATTTTGGAGATATGGAATCATCCTGATGTATTTTGATAAATATTTTTTAGAACATGACAATATCTCAGCTCTATATCTTAATGATCAAATGCATTTATCATTGTAGAAATGCTTATAAAATCAAATCCCTTTTTATATTTACAAATCCAAAGTATAATAACAATCTGTATTCATTGGTTCTTTATATAATTCTCTCAATACTTGGATATCTACTTTGCTAATATCAATCTTCATTCTAACTTGTTCTTTTGGTTCGTTAAAATCCAAAGTTCACTGTAGACAAGTTGCAATTTTTTTATGAAAGATTTTGTATAAAACTGATAGAAATTTGATAGGTCTGTAATTTCTATCATCTTTCTTAAATGTCAATAGTGTGACTGCATTTTTCCAGTCATTCAATATATATTTATCATTTATTTAGCATTTAGCTTTGCCATTGAATTCTCTATTTTTGCCCTCTTTTTTTTAAAAATGTCAATAACAATTTCAATATTTCCTGGAGCTTTTCCTTTATTTGTAGATGTAATTGCATTTCTTACTTTATATAAAATATTGGGGCAATGCAAATTTGTACCTTCATGGGGTGCTTTGCTCTTTATTACTATATAATTTATTATAGACTGCTTCTACATATTTTATGTTATCTTTTTTTTAATAATAGTTCTGACTTTTCTTTTTATTGCTCAAACAAATTACTTTTGAGATATATGTTTTTCTATGTAATTCCTTGTTAATCAGAATTATTCTTTTTTATATAATTTTTTTTTTTCATAATATTTCGCAAAACTTTAGATATTCAATTTTTTTTAATAGATAGTTTTTAAATGTTTTCATATATCTTCTTTGTGTATTGTCTTATCTCAATATACAATTTATTGGTTGATAGCTACTTTCTTTGTACTAGATAGTTGCACTTCTAAGTAGTATCATTAATCTTACTGATTTCAGTCAATTCAGAACCATCTTCAAAGTCTTCTAAAATTTTTAAATGATTTTCAGATTTTAATTAAAATCATATTTCTGAAGTTTGGAATATAATTTATTAATACTGAATTTTTCAATAGATTTCATCTCTAGATTTGCATTAACACGTATCTTACATTTCATTAATTGATGATCACTTTCTGTGTTAAATCTATTAAGAACATTGCAATTCTGATGTTTATATTTTTTGTTAGAGAAAATATAATCCAGTTATGCTGTAGCTTCATTTGAATGCTTCCATATCCATTTCTGTTTAGCATTTTTCATGAAGAAAGAATTCATAATACACAGTTTTTTTCTCAAATGACTCACAAGTATGTGTTCTCTTTATTATTATAACCAAATTTACCTATGGTATTTTCATCTTTCAAACATTTACAATTCTAACATTAAAGTCTTCATTGACAATTTTAAAATGTTATTTGGACTGATCCAAGCCTTTATACATCCATGTCAAAATCCTCTATTACAATAAGAACTTATCAGGAATATAAATCTGAATTATTTGCATTTAATATCTTTCATTAATATGAATAACTTTATCTTGCCTCTTTTTGTGTTATACCATCATTCTCCATAATTTTGTTCTTTCACTATTTATGATAAATCCTATTCCACTCAGCTTTCAATATTTGGCATTATGGTAAAATACATGACCACTTTTGAAATAAATTGTCTTCACTTTTTCATCTAGCCTCACAAAGTCTGACAATGTTTTAGTTAATAATAACAGTTCTTCTTCCAATTTGCCCAATCTTCCTTGATTTCAAAGTATTATGAAGTTGAAGATATTGGAATTAAAAATTGTTATTGAATGTCTGTCTTAGACCATAATCAGAGGAATCTTAGCAGTCTACCAACCCTTAATTTGGCTGGGGTTTTTATAGCCTCCTAGCAATCTGAGCCAAAATTTAGTTTTGTCTGTCAAGATTGTAAAATATGTATTACAAAATATATAAATTCCTTCACAATCCTCCCTTTAAGAAAGATCATGGTGTTTTGATGTTAAGCTCAGAAATTAAAAGACAATATTAAGAACAGCTTATCTATGTACAGTTACTATATGAGAAATCAAATATGTTTTATTAAGGCCTCAAAGAGAAATCACAGACTTCATTTTAGTTAACAGTAAGTAAATTCTTTTCTGCTGTATTTCAGAAATTCATGAGATTCGAAAATATACTTGAAACTTTTTAATTATCTTTGAAAACTGAAATCAATACTGACTTGTTATTTTCCTTTAATGATTCAGAATATATTTGTATTTTTTAAATTTTTCCTTGCAATATTTTTTTGCTTATCTAAAGCTTTGTGATAATAGCATTTTACTTTTAGTTAAACACTAGATTTTTTTTATCATCTACTTGGATTATTGAATGTTTTTTTTTTAAATCACTTTTTTTATGCCTTTCCAAATATGTTTAACTATTAATAATAAGAAACACAATATTTTTCTTTTTTCAAGTATTTTTGGTCTAGCTAATATGAAGTATAGCACAGGAATTGAAATGGTAACCAGGTGGTGCTTTTACCCAGAGGTTGGCATTTGGCAGCTCATGGGCCGCATATCTTTTTATTATGATAAATGTAAAGACATTTTTTTAAAAAAATTTTATTAGTAATTTGTAAATATTTTTATGATTAGTACAAGAAAAATGTACTTTTCCACCTTACTCCTTAGATTCATCCTTATTATAAAATAATAATTAGTGTGTATCATGAATGTTTAAATAATAAAAACTTGTGAATAAATCAATCTATCAATGTAATTTTTTATTTAAGAGAATTAATTATATATAGATTAATTTTGTTATGTTTTATTACTAAAATACAATCATAATTCAGAAATTTATATTTTTCATGAATCTATTTTTTTACTTTCTCCCTTATAAGCTCTTAATTTTTGTTTGGGATGTTTAAACAAAATGTCTCTTTATGTTAAAAAGATTGTTGTTTCCTGCTCTAACCAAATAGGCTAATCTGCTCTTAAGGTAAAAGCCAGCAGAAACTTAATACATATCTATGTGAATCCTTTTGCTTTCTTCATTTTTTTTAAGAGCATGATTAATGAATGATTTCCAAATATTATGCATTATCATAAGGGGATGATTTATAGTTAGTTATTATTGTCATGTTAATGTAATTGATTAGTAGATTTAGCGCAGTTTCAAAGTGTAATTCTCAACAGAAGGTAATCTACTCTTAACACATACACTGTACTGTTATATTAAGTTAATGTTTTTTTTGAATGTGAGAAAACTTGTTTCAAGACCCAAGATAAAGACTTTGAAAAGATAGAAGGCAGTTATAATCTTTTCAAAGTCTCTATCATGTGCCTTTTATTTAGAGTTTCCTCACATTTAACAAAAACAATGTTGATTTAATGTAACAGTATAGTGCATGTGTAAAGAATTAATTATCTTGTGTTTAGAATTATTGTCATGTTAGCAATTTTTTTATTTTTTATTTTATGTTTGCTTTTTCTTCTTTGCTTAATATTGTGCTTTCCAATTAAATTTTAAGTTCATAGGTATATGGATTGATGCTATTTTAAACGTTTCCTTTCCTTTTATTGTTTTAAGTTTTTTAATCATTAGCAGCTAGATTCACT
Organism: Epiperipatus broadwayi; assembly: GCA_028023455.1. Classification (NCBI taxonomy): domain Eukaryota; kingdom Metazoa; phylum Onychophora; class Udeonychophora; order Euonychophora; family Peripatidae; genus Epiperipatus; species Epiperipatus broadwayi. The sequence continues at coordinate 553,148 of JAQFVV010006544.1, forward strand.
TATATGTATCTTTCCACATTTACATAGATTTCAGATACAATTCTTGGTTTTCAGCAGTTCAGGTTTAGACTTTGTAGAAGTTAGTATTTCTTCCAACATATCATGTGTATAGAAACTGTTTTGATATTCTGTTAGTTGTAGATTTTTTTTAATTTGTCTAGAATTTAATATTCTACTAGATAATGGAAATAAGTAAAAGTGAAAGTCCTTGATATGGATCTGGTATGAAATTCAATTTCTGATATAAAAATTAGTCTAAAACTGGCCAAAGATGGAAAACAATTTTCCTATGCAAATGTAAATCTGAAGTCATTATCTCTAAAAACTTTCAACTAAAACCTCCCATATTCTAAAAAGATAACAAAATTACCCAGAAAGCTAGTGATGTTCCATTAAGAGAAAAAATAAATGTACAAAGATTTTTAAATGTTGAACCTCGTGTTCCATTAGTGCATATAAATAATATTGATTCAAAACTAAACATAATGATGAAAATTTCATAAGATGTTTTCAATCAGATTGGACAACTCATAGACTTAGACTTAATGGAAGAAACATAATAGCTTTTTAAATTTTCAAACATTCGTTGATAAAAAACTGAAAAAAAAAAAAAGAAGAAATTTGTAAACTTACATGGGTATATCAAATCTCCTTGTTAATTATATCAAATAAAAATCTTAGTACTAAACATTTAACTATATTGAAATATATGTGCTAAAAAAGATATAAACTTTGCCATCACAAAGTCTTAATTTTCCATTTTTGGATATAATAGCAGTAAATTACTCATAAATTACCTCCAGAAAAAGCATTAGAATTATAAAGGAAAATACAAAGGAATACTAGAGTGATGCCAGCTATTTGATGATGAGAAGGAAGCTATTAAATTTCTCCAACTAGATAAGTCTGAAATCATACTCTGTATTGACAAAAGTAATACTACAGTTATGATAGACCTTATTAATTATCAATAACAAAATAAGAAAGCTCCTCATAGTAGGTTAGAATAAAAAAATGGCAAAACATCCTATATCAGTTATAAAAATAAATCATCATTACTCCAAAATCATTGCAGATTACTGTCTCTGAAAGAATTACATATTTCAACAAATCCATAAGAATCATTTTTTCATTATTCAGCTATGTAATTCACTTTCCCAAAATTTGTTAAAATACAATTATTTGTCACAAACTCTAAGTACTTTGTGGAATTAATCAAGAATATGAAAATAGTAAGAATTATTATTTTAATAAATTTTGATTTGGAAAGAATGTATATTCACAAGTATACCTTTTGATGAACTATTGTTTATTGTAATGAAAAGATTAAATGAATATAATAGCATACAAACCCAAACAGTTTTTTTTTATTGATATTACCATAAGTCTGAATTCTGAATAATAACATCTTTTAATGTAATGCAGAATTGTTTGTTTCAAAAAATTCAAAGTATGACTATGAGTTCACCAGTGTAACTCCTGATTAGCAAACTTCACATGGAAGAGCTTCAAATCACAGTGATAAATACTATTCCATGTCTATTAAAATTCTAGTTTCATTGTGTTGATGACACTTGTATTTTATGACCACATCATGAAGCATTATTACAATCATTCTGGACATATATCAACATTTTTTTTAATTAAATAGACAATGGAATTAAAATAAGAACAGAAATTGGTATTCTTAAATATTTTTTGAAACAAAACTAAATCGTGGCAAAATCAGAATAATGGTTGACAAAAAATCCACACATGTTGAGAAATATTTAGCATATGCTATCACTCATGACAAAACACAAAAAGAGGAATTATACTTCACTATAGAACAGAGTTATTCAAAAGCCACTGATTTGAAAAATAAAATTCTACATCAACTTTCATTAAGAAAAACAATAGACTACAAAAAGAAACATAAAAAGAAAGAACAATGATAAGTATTGTAATGTATTCATAAATACTAGTTATTAGACAAACTATGGAAAATCTCCATTCACTACAGATCAGAACAGTTTTCCAAAGTTTTAACTTGAAATGGTGAAAAATATGAACCATATAAAGTCCATATGAACATGGAAGGAACACATTGGTGAAACTAGCCACCCTATTCAAAATTAAGTAAAAGAACCAGAACAATGATTAGGGGAAAAAGAGCAAATATATTTACATTAGTAGACTATGCTAGTACCCATAAATATAAATTTGATATCAGTAAATTGGAAACAGAGTTAAAAGCAAAATGAACAGAATTTAAAGAAATTGCATGCCTAACAATGGCAAAAAATTACATAAACCAACTCGGTGTTATAATCTGTGATGTTTGGAAACCACTCATTAATCTTACCCTCAAAATGGAGAAATCAGTAGGAGTCTCATACATAAGTATATTATTTCCATTGGCCGAATAGCTTAGTCAGTTGGAGCATTATTTTTAATATTCACAAATCTAAAACTTATAGTAGTACTATCATTGGTCAGACTAGCTGCACCTGAAGAAAAGAGCTTTCATAACATTGCAGTCTATACTAACCTGTTTTATTTACTAATAGTTAAATGTTAGAAGGTATAAAGTTTGAATTTTTCTAAAACATTTAACAATTCAATCAGATAATAGAAATGAAATAGTTCACCACATAACGAAAAGTAGATTAATTGGCAGTTGTTTACCCACAAATGTAAAAATAAATGTAAATCTTTCTTTTAGAAAATTCAGATTTATAATAAAAGTGCTAAAAAAAATTTAAATTTATAAATCTAACAAAATTTATTGATGAAAAACATATATATATATTGTACCCTGGTAAAAAGGGAAAGCTAAATGAACATCAGTTAAATCAAGATTTAAGCCCTACAACCAATCGGTATGATACAGATTGGTTAAATATAAATTAAATTCTATGACTAAATCTCGGGAGATATAACTGTTACTACAATAATCTATGCCGAGAACACTGAGAATTACAATAATAATAAACATTATAAAATATTATTAACTAAAAATTAAGAGGAGAAACCTCTGCTCACTCTTGCAACACTTTAACGACCTCACTATTCCCTACATAAATCAGTAATAGGTACAATTAATTTCTTTCTAATAATATTTTTTCCCACTATCCCTTCTTCAATACACTCATATCTTTGACTACTTCTCCATCATATTGTCATGATCAAACCTACATTTACAGTTTTATAAATCTTATCAATTCATCATGCTACGTTATATTTCTTCAGTAATAAATGTATGAGTTCTTATTTTAAAATTATAATATGATGATCTCAGGGTTCTTGTAATGAATATAAACTTTTCAATAGCTCTTATTTTATGAATACGCTGTTGATAAATGAATGATATCCTAGCAATAATTTGAGCAGACATACACTTAATTTATGAGCTAATGTCTACTTCTTATTAAAGAATAATAATAGCAATAATAATTTAATAAATTCATAAATAGTTTAACTAAGACCAAAATATATTAACTCTAAATTTTGAATATTATCGTCGACTAGGAGAACATTTGAATACCCCGAGGGTTAAAGGGATTTTATGTCCACTCAAGATATTCATCAACAACGAATAAATAATAATTTTAAAGCAGTTTTTTTTTCAATATATTTGCAGTTTTAATTATAGTGATCAATAAGAAAATTATTCATATTTATTTGTATGCATTTCCCAAAACTATTGGTTTAATAGTTAAACATTTAATTACATATCTGTACTTGCAAGAACATTGAAAATATTTGCATCATACAAATTTTTAATGAGTACCAAGAACATTAAGACACTACATCAAATTTAAATAACATTTATTAACAAAGAACAGATTTAATATAATATATGAAAGTGTTAAGAAAATAAATAAAAATTACAGTAAGTTTCTGCAATCGTTTACAGAGAATACAATTTTAACTTTCATTACATTAAAACCTTACATCAATGAATTACATATCCATATCATACGGTAATCTTACATGGACATAATATTTGAATAGTTCAAATTATTATGCAAATTTACCTTTTAAATCAAATACCTATTTCACTAATATTACAAATAATTGTTCTATGCAATCTTAAGAAAAATAATCTAATAAAATTCTCAATGCTTTTTATAAACTCATAATTATAGCTTTACAATTTACATATGAATTATTTATTTTATAAAACTTTAATAATAAAATCTTATTGACTAATTATTATTTATTGAATGTTATGGCTTTTATTATCACAGTTTATTAACTATACCTGGTTTATTAACTTTACAGTTTTAACTTTCAAGCTCTTACAAAACTTTAAATCATTTCAGAGGCCACATTTAAACATCCATGCACACTCGGTGCTATATATGTCCCAACCATGAGTAAAATAAATAATATTTATTCTTATCATTCCAGCGGTGACTTGTTTCTGTACACTGATGATCATAATGTATACCGCTTATTTAAGCTAATAATGATAATTTAAAATTTGGAATAAATAATTATTGGTTTTATTAATGATCCACAAAATACATTATACAACAAATATTAAACCTATACTTAGGTGTTAAAAAGTGTTCCTGAAGTGGGTGACACACTTCAAATAGTAAACTCATCGATGACCAACATACTAAATTAACAACACCTTATGCGGTGGTAAAATATTACAAACGAAGATATTTCCAAGAGGAAGAAAAACTACAAAAGCAATACACGTGACATGAACCTGGAGAACGCTCCTATTATCTGAGGGCAATAAAATGTTAAGACTTAACTCTCTACAGATATGTAACACGTGAATGTACCAATCACCATTACAACTACAAATCTAAGAAAATATCTCGAGGAAAACATCAACTATGGAGAGAGTGACCCTCAATCTACTCATAATACTAGCTAAATTATTTAATATTATCAATAATGAGAGAGCTATGCTCGATCTCCAACCCTCAAGGTAGGACTAGCTTCTCATACCTTGGAACACACAATGGTCATATAGTAAATATCATTTATTCTAGAGATGTCTTAGTTTTACACTCTCATTAAATATAATAGACCTTGATGTGTAAAACTGATAAATAACAATAATGATCAAATATGACTGAATAAAATATTTAGCCCTGCGTGTCTTATTTGATTGGTCGAAATATTGTTTTCTTTTTTTAATGATGTAAAAATTATAAGCATGACATCAACCGAAATAAGGGCATTTGGTACATCTGGAACGTAGCTTTCTAATGATGTCTTTAAAAAAAATCCAATGAAATTTGAATTTTTTATTAATTTTTTTCGTAGCAGGCGTATTTTGTTTTATTTTTTTGTTTGATCAATTTTCTAATTTCCATGAAGCAATAAAGACAGAAAACTTTTATCGGCCTCATGAGTTTAAAAAAACGGATTAAAAATATGCAGATCATTCACAAACAAGGCCTTCCATGGAGTCTAAACGTAATTGCAGAATATCAGGCTCTTAAGTATACATTTTTAATTTTTTTAATACTTTAATTTTTTTTTTAATTATTTGAAAAATGATTTAATTTTTATTTTGTGTGTTCTAATCCAAGTTTGAGGCAAACTTATCAATAATTTATTATTATGGTTATATGGTGTGTTTGTGTTTACTCTTGCGTGTTGTATAACAAGTAATGATTTGCAGAACTAATAATCAAATGTACAGAAAGATAGCATATGCAGGAAAAGAATCAAATTCTGATTCTTGCCTATGCCTTGATACTCATGCTGTGGAGTCATTAGTTTTGCCATGTCTTTCATCACATTATTTTCAAGTCTATAGCTAACAAGTGGACTATATGCAAATAAATTATATTTATGTGATACAATAAATATAACAAGATAACATCACTGGTGTGCATGAAGAATATAAACGTCACTAGTGTGCATAAAGAATATAAATATTACTGGTGTGCATAAAAGAATATAAACATCACTGATGTACACACAAAAAATATAAAATGAAGAGATGAAACTCATTTTATCAGTGATACAGACAGTAGCCTACAATTTCTAGTTTTAGATAGATAAGAAGTCAATCACTATGATGACAAATGCATATCTATCTTCTAGAAATGATTTGTTTTGTATCTTTTATTAGGATGAATCTTTTTCTTATAGATGCCTTTGAGATTTGGTAACTTTTGGGGTACAAGATAAAAATGAAGAATTCTTATGTGAATACTTTTGGAGATTCTGAAGCTATGGATTATCTCAAGTAAAACATTATATATGGTTTGAAAGATAATTTTGTAAGGGATACAAAGAAATTATCACTGAAGATGTAATTTAAACTTAGTTAATGGTGAATTAGAAATTATGAACAAACAATAAAGTAATAATTATGTCGGATGTTGAAATTTCTTTTTTTTTCTTATTTTTTAAATGGTAACCACTATTTGTCTTAGCCTTATTGTTTTCCTTAATTTTTCTAGTTTCTATCAATGTAAAGTTTTTTGCTCTAACGTTATTAAAACTGAAGTTATTGTGAAAATTGTGTCTCAGGTCAGTTTTTTTAAAAAATTCATTATTGCGCCTGGAGAATCAAGCAGTTAAAATGAAATAAAGCAAAAAAAAAAAAAAAATTATACTCAACTTCTTAATCAGCAAAGTTCATAGTCCATCATCAAGTAATCCAATACATCACAATGATCTCCGCACACAGTTAATACAATATGAATAATTGCATTGACAGGTTTTCTGCACACACCCATAATCAACGTCAACACATGAAAATGAATGAATGGCCATTATTTTGCAAACTGTTTTTAAACATATATAAAACAAATTAGTTCATATTTTTTCACATTACATTAATCCAATTGGTTTTAAGATGTCATATCACTCTATTTATCACTTCATAATGATTTTTTAATTCATGCAGTTTTCTCAACACTATTCATAATTAGTTTTCAATATTTTTCTTAAATTGCACAGAATTCTCACATATTTATCACTACAGTATACAATAACTTTGATGAATAACAATTTGAATACACAATATTACTTTTTTAATTATTTTACGTAGCAGTTAAAATAAAACTTTATAATTTCAGGTATATTCAGTATTTCTTATGTACTGTCATGTATAGAAAATAATGTTAATCTTTTAACGCTCTCATAGACATAATGTTACATTGATAATCCTTCAGCTTAAGAATATTAATTCATGACTAAGTTTCAATCACTTTATTCATTAAATTTTCATTTTCCATGCAACACATTATTTATTATTCTAATAAATTTATCATTCAGTAAAACAGTTTCTCTTTCATTGTTAGTTGTCCTTTAAGAATTTCTTTGGTTATAAATGATAATAAACATTTAACAGTTTGAGAGTCATCTTTTATAAATAGATAAGGATCAAAATTACAGCTAGCACTAAGTTTTAAATCTTTTTTTTTTCTTCCAAACTAGGCATCTAAACAATTTGTATTGAATAACAGTTCTAGATAAATTGGATATTTTAAGAATCCAAGCTTAGGCAGCAGAGGATTCATTCCAGACGTATCATCAATTTACATATTGCTAATAAATTTTTTATCATTGGATCCAAATATTTTGATTAATGTCAGGATGAGAACTGAGTGACTGATATTAAAAATTAATTAGATAGACATTTTAATTTTAAAAAAATATATTAAAATTTTATGCTTCTTGAATTTCAAACTTTAAGATTGTTTACAATTTTATTTAATTTACATCCTTCTAGTGCACATTCAATACCAGCTTTTCGCCTACAATTCCCTCTTCACTATTCAATTCCCCTAAACATGTGTGTGTATGTCTTTATATAACATCCTATTGTCAATCACTTTGTTGAACAAGAAACATACTTCCTCTTACTTGCTCTTCCTTTGAATCGATATTTTATTGGGTTTTAATTGTCTCACATTAATTATTCACAAATAACCAGACACGTGATATTTTGAAATCCCCAAAATTTTAAGCTATATAATTGAAATGTAATAATAAAAAAAATGACAAAATGAAACTAATAATACATATTAAATAAATGATTTACACTTAATTATAAAATTTATGAATGGATAATATTAGAAATTTCTTTAATTTTGACTAAAAAAAGTTTAACCAAATAAAATGCTTTCAAATAAAAATTTAACACTTTTCCCAATAAATAAAATTTTACATGTATTCTTGTAAACAAACTCACACACACACTTAAAAATCACTCTCTTCTAACTATTAAATTGACAGTACTTTTAAACAGCAATAAACATATTTGATTGTTTCTAATTTAAACTAATTTAATATACTTTCTGTTTCAAACCTAATAATCCCATTTAATAAATTGTCTGATTAATTTTTAGAACTGATTTTAAATTAAATGCTCTATTAAACTTACAATAACTATTTCTTAAAATTTTAACACATTACTTAATTTAGTTAATATTTGCTAAATACTTAATTTAGTTAATATTTGCTACTTACTTTAGCACTCAATCTTTTAAATTTAGATCACTAATCTCAACACAATCAGCCATATTTAGATTTACTGATTAATATAGGCTTTAAACTATATTTAAATATTTCATTAAAACTATGAATTTAATTCTGATATTATATATTCTTAACATAAATATTTTGATTATTAGTTAATTAAAGTTATATAAACTAAGGTCATTTACAGATATGTTTAATTTACTAAATCTAAGAAAAAAATTTTTTTTCTTATTAGTTAATGGTACATTCACAATTAAAACAGCTAGCTCTCTTTGGCTAAGCCAAAGATCACAATATATAGATCATTTAATGTAAAAATATGAAACTGATATTTATAAACATTTTAATAATAATATATATAACAGCATTATCTAATTCTGAAATATTTGTTTACCAATCTAATTCTTGTAAAAATAATGCTAAATATTAATTACTTTTTCTATTAAACTTAATAAAAAAAAAATTTTTTTTTTTTTGGAGATTTAGGATAATGCAGTAAACACCATTACACTAGATTGACATTAATTGTAGGCTTTGAAATATATACATTTTTAGACAAACAAATTAAAATTCAGAAAACAATAGAAGTTAATTAACATGATGTAAAAATTTTGAATAAACCTTTCTATTCATTGTTATTCATATATAGATGGTATAATGATATTAATAATAGCAATTAAGTATTGTTACTTATTAAACAGCATTTTTATAATCATTTTAATAAGTTAAACTAGATTACTACAGCCATCTTATATATATATATATGCCTTTCGATAATTTTACTTAGTGTTTTTAACCATTATTGATCCACTACAAAATAAAATCTTTTTGAATTCATTCTATTCATACCATTTTTTCTTTTTACATGCATTTTTTTTTTTAAATAGTTATTAATTTTGGCATGACAGGTATGTAGATTGCTGCATCCACTTAGTTTGAATATGTTTCTATAATAATTCACAAAACAGATTGCCAAATGGTTATTTTCCAGGAAACTTGTAAATAATGCCCAATTTGTTATATCAGTGTTAATCTATTGGTCAGACAAAAAATGAAATATCTTTTTTTCTGACTAATAGTTTGATATTTATATAAAATAGTGGAATTAAAAGTTTATTAAAAAATAATTATTTGGGAATCTAACTTGTGGATTTTAATAGTAGTGTATTTGAATTTAGTTTGCATTAATTCACAAAATTTCCACATCACTCCAGCAAACTTAAACTTTCGTCTTAAATGTAACTTTTTTTTAAACATTTTATTTAATGCTATTTTATTCTTTTGACGATGTTAATGATATCTGTTTATATTTTGCCTTTGATCCATTTTTTGATAATCTTTATTAATGTTTTTATACTTCATTGTATAGTTTTTACCCTATACTGCACTTATTTTAAATGTCTAAGTTTCCGATCTGTAAGTAAACACTGACAGAATTTTTTTTTTTTTTTATTTTCAGGCTCATTCTAACAAAAATTCTATACCCAAATTAATGTAGTAATTAATTTTGTGCATTAGATTGAGGCTTTTTTTTTAAAAAAAAATCTTTTGTGTATTCTCTTAGTTTTTTAATATTTGTCTTTAGATTTACTTTTTTGGTATCATCTGATACCTCATCACATTTTCTGAAACTTTCAAGTATTTGGAAAAAAGACAGTGCCATCTACAAAACCCAGTAATTTAATGCCCATTTCTTTTTTATTCTTCTTATTTTCTATTTTAAACTATAATTTACTTATCAGAAAACTACTTTAAATTATTTTTAAAGTTACTTAGCCTATTAATTTTCAAAGCATCTGGCACGTTGGTTCTCTGATTAATGATTTTACTTAAGTGAATATGTAATCATTTTTAATACACTTCTTATTTCTTAAAAATTTAAGTAAATATTAAATAATTTAATATCCACATTTATATGACTATTTAAATGTAAAAGTTTGTTTGGGATTATAATTCAACAAATATTACACCAATCGTGAAGAATCTTGCATGATTTTCTTTATTTGTATAGAATTTTACTAGCATATAAATTTTTGCTTTAGTTGTATTTGAAAAAAATTGTAATTTGCAATATTAAAATGAATGGAAAATATATAATTGTTTTCCAATGATATCATAAAAAACCAAAAGTGGGCAATACTGATTCAAAGATTACAGAGTTGGAAAAAAGCAAGGTAAAATTTGATCTTGTAAATATATTTTAAATTAATTGGGTTTATAACACATTTAATTTCTCATTTGAATAATAACAGTTTAGATTAGTTATAATTAATTTGATAAACTTTTAGGATTTCAGTGTTAATATATATGTAGTACATGTTAAAGTAAAAATTAAAATGGAACCGATACAACAAGAAAAATACTGAATTTGATAAACTTTTACCATTTCACTTTAAATATATTCTCACATGATAAAGTAAAATGTGGCTTGCACATAAATGAAGAGATATTAGTTTTTGATAGTCCAGATAAAATTGTATTGAATAAATATATTTTAAATTATTTAAACTTCATTTGGACCACATATTTAATTTCTAGCTTGCATGTATTGTGATGCCAATAAAATGTTATAGCCATTTTAAAAATTAACACATGAGAAATATAAGTTACAGTTAATTGTATTTAATAAAAGTTATATTTTTTGTAATACTGTTGTTAATAATTATTTCATGTAAATATATTTGAATTATCAAATTTTCTACTAATGCAGAGGGATAGTTAGAGAAATGGAGAGTATTAGTGAGTAAAAAATTTATTTTGTATTCAATACATCGAAAAAATAATAATAATAATACATACATAAATATTTTAATTATCAAACTTCTACTAATGTAAGAATACAGCCAAAGTTTGAAAGTGGAATATGTAAATATATTTTAATTATTAAACTTTCTAATAACAGCAATGGGGCAGCTAGAAAAATGAAGAGAATTAGTGAGGGAAATTTATATAATAAAACATTAAAAAATATTTATTGCTCAGAATATATCCTTATATATAAAATTAGAAATATATTGTAGTAATGAACTGCATTATAATCTTTATTTATTTATTTAGTATTCTATTAACATGTGCAAAACCATGGATCGGCTTTGCTTGCATTAATAAAATAAAAACAATTTAATGTTGTTGAGAATTAAAATATATGTAAAGAATATTTACATGAAATAATACAAGTTATCAACAGCAGTTAAAAATTACCTACAACAATGTTTATAAAAAATGTGCCACAGTAGTTATCTTTACGTGCTGTTGATAATTTGTGTATTATTATTTCATGTAAATATTATTTAAATATATTTTAATTATCAACTAGATTACATTATTTTAATCTAACAATGTAAGCAAAGCTGTTGGTACAGCTAGTTATTCAATATATTCTACATATTTTAGGTTTAATTAAAGATATAAAAGCATTTAAAATTTTTTTTTGTTACTGTCCCATTAAATTGTATGGTACTTGAGTATTGAAGCTGCAACACAGAGTATGTATTAGACCTATTGCGCCTGTTCACATTCATATCAATCCGCTGATAACTTTGTAATCTGACCAAAATAACATGTACACGGATCTTGTACGTGGTATTTTGACAAGAATTACAAAGTTATTGGGAAGTTTATATAAATGTTAACAGGTACAGTAGGTCTAATACATGCTCCGTGTTGCAGGACTAAAAATAAGTAAAAGTAAAAAAATAGTAAAACTTACAACATTAACAAACAACTTTTAAGAACGACGTTTAAAATAAAATTTTACCATTAACAAGTTTCATCACATGATCACTATTTCTAAAAAAAAAAAAAAATGTGACTCACAAACATGTACAACTTTCAGCATTAACAAAAAAAAAAAAAAAGTGACTTAAAAAAAAGATGGGACTTTAAAAAACTAGCAACTTTTAAGAATGACATTTAAAATAAAAAATAAAATGTGATATTACAATAATGGTACCATTAATCAAAAAAGTAGTTAATTTAAATATATACCAAACAAATAGTAAATGATTTTGATTTTTAAGTAATTTGGATAAAAATACATTAACTATATTCCTACGACACTGACCATGTAATATATAGCAGGAATTAATGCGTTAGATGTGCAATAAAAATTTTCGCTCCTAAAATGAAACCATGTGATTGCAAAGTATACTGGGATTTTCATAAAACTGCTAATAAATGTCTTTTTTTTTAATATAAAGAAATTAAACCAAAAACTACAAAAAAAAAAGCTGTCTTACTGTCCCTCATTGGATCTTGGTCCTGTCTTCGATTTTCATAATAAAACATTCGTCTGTTTCTCTACATAAGCCACCAAACATCCACGTTCCCTTGCTAATGCCGATTGTAGTGATGCAAACTCGGACATTACATCACCATTGCTTGTCACTGCGGCAGAATGCCTTGTTGGAAATAGAGCACTACATCCATTTCAGTACTTGGTAATTTCCAAAACGAAAAATAAGTGAAAATGTCAAACTATTAAAAAAAAAAAACATCGCGTTGGGAAAAAAAAATCTTGTTGCTAAAAAAGTTTTTGCGTATACTCGCAGGGATTATTTTCTTTCAATTTGCCGTCATCGCGACATTACACATTAATTGTGGGTGTGAAAAGGCTTTCTATCTTCCCTATGTTGCAGCTTTAATACTCAAGTATTGTAATATTTATTATAATTCGTTCTAACACCCCATTCATGTTGTATACAACAACAGCTCACTTTTTTTTTTTAAGCTTTGACTACAAATATCTATTATTTGCTGCATTTTTAATTCTACAATTCTTTTCAACATGAACATTATAATATAAAAAAAATTTATAAACCAATAGTAATAATAATAAATTAAGAGATTGTGTGTTAACTCATTAGCATTAACTTAAAACATAAATAACATAGAAGTTACGTGACCATATCTTTCTGATGCAATACAGTAATGTCTATTAGAAACATTTTACCATTTTCTATTCATACATTGCCTTACTAAAAGATTACTTTTTAACATGGTTAATCATTTCAAAACCACAAACAACAATCGCTCAAATATGCTTTTCTTTCTTCATTACTATTTAATAAGTGATTCATTTTTAAAAATACAGACTCTTTGTAAACATGATTTTTTAATTCATTACATTTGTTAACTTTAATTTTATTGGTTATTAAGGAAAGTTAGAATTCTTTTAAATTATGCTTCAAAAACATTTTATTAAATAAAGTATTGTACAACAAGCTTTTAGACGAAAAATGCCTGTATTTTTAACTTATTTAAAACAAAAAAAAAGCATTAAAATTATGTTAGAAAGCTTGGGAAACGTGATTGTTTGTAATAAATACTCATAAAATTTACTAAATTTATGAATTTTAATGTATTTTTTGTTGTTTACTTAAATTTTTTTGGGATAATAATTGAAGTAATGTATTCTGATACAGCATATATCACAACCACACTGTAAATATTTATTAATATATTCTGCTTTATTAAATAGAAATATTAAGTAATAATAATATTATAATTGTTATAATTTTAATTTATTAAACAATTTTATAATACTGAAAAAGTTAAACATTTATCAAAAAGTTTTCTTTTATTTTTACAATGCGGATCAGCTTAATTAGCAATTTTTTTTCTTTCTGCTTATATACATTGGTGGAGCTACAATACCGCTATATTTTGTTTCAAGCTTCCTTCATTTACATCCGACTTTGTATGGAATAGCTCATGTTTTGGTTATAAGCTTTGATTACAATATTTACTGTTTATTGAATTGCAAGTATACATTATTTTTCAGTATGCACATGTATATAAAAGACTATTTTTACCTACATAACATGCATATATAAATTAAGATTATAATATAAATAAAATTAAGAAATTATATTTAATGTAGTTATTAATAATAAACCGAGGGAGCACATTTATATAAATATTTACAATCTGTATGGTCACTCATTCACGATCATTCAAAAAATAATAAAAACTTAGTTTGCCATATTATTTTAATTTAGATATAAAACTGAAAAAATAAAATGAATAGCCAAATGTCAAAGTTATGTTGCAATTAGATATGTTCTGAATGTTAGCTTTTTTTTTTCAATATCTTTTTTGCCTAAAGAAATGTTAATAGCAGTCTCATTATCAGCTGTTGTTTTAATGTTTTTTAGTCTGTTTTGGCTTCAGAATTTCTCCTACTTACCATTAATCGTTTTACATTCCAAGTTTGACTTTAAACTTTCTGACACAATAGTAAAAATGTTTGCACATTTTATGATTTGTCATTACTTTTGTTATTGCTTAAAAACAATACTTCACAAATTTTATTAAATTTCTTAACACTTTAGCTAGCTTTGTATACATAGTGAAGAATAAAATATATGTTTTTAGTTTAGCCCAAAGAAGCATTAATAAATGTGATTGTACATGATATTCTGAAGCGGAAAAATGACTTAGCATATTGTAAAATTTATTTAATTTATGAATTTTAATATTTTTATTTCATTTTTTTTCGATTGCATATAATTGAAATAGTATGTAATGATACAGTGTATATCATGGTTTCATTGTAATAATCAGAAGATTTAGCATGTCTTTTTTTTTTTTTTAAATGCCAATTTAAAAAAATATTTTTTTAAATGCCAATTTAAAAAAATATTTTTTTAAAATCTTAATATTAAAGTTAGAGAACAATTAAAATCACACATTAAATTTCGATATAAAACTGAAATAGAATGAAACAACAGTTAGTATTATTTATGCTTACTACTTTGTAAGTAATCATTGAACTTCCTTTTTTTTTAAAAAATATATATATTTTTTCAAATTTGTATATATATTAACAAATTGTATTCTTTTTTTAGATGAACAAGTATTCAAGATTAAATTTTAAAATGCTATATAATTAAATTATAATTCTTGTTTAATTAAAATCTGATTGATCTTTTGTAAGTTTGTATGGATTTTAGAAAGCTTTTAGATTTTTAGCAACTGATTACTCCCATTGTAATTGTGCTGATGCAATTGATTTGTATTTTTCAGTTGTTGATATTTTCATTTTTTATCATAATATTCCAGTGCTTTAGGCTTTAGACATGTTTGTAGAATTTCATATTTTTTTCATAGTCTATACATCTAGTGCAAAAGAACCCTCCCCCCCTTATTTAAAATGTTATTTTTTTATTAATTCAGTTTTTTTGTCAAAAGTTTTTTATATATAATTTGTGATAAGTAAATATTTATAACAGAAAGTAATCCCATATTTCTGTGGTTAGTATATTGCCTACCACGCCGATGACTTAGAGATAAATTTCAAACTGAATAATTTCAAAAAAGTTTTCAGAATGTAAACAGACAGGTTTAAGATTTTTTTTTTAGGTAATCGGAAAATAGATATTCAATGATTCTATCAGTGATCTTTTTAAATGCTGTTTTATTTACATAGCAGGAAGAAATTTTAGCTCTGTAATTTCTAATATATTTTTAAATACCAATATCATTATTGCATTTGCTATCATCATGTGAGTTGAATAACTAATTTTATTATTCTGATATTAATCTCCACAATGTTGTTTTTCCAGTTTTTATTTCCGTACTTACTTATCATTTCTTTGCTCTCTTCGCTGGGTGTTTTTGGTTAATTATCCATTTTCAGAAGCATCAAAGTATTTTGTTTGTTTTTCTCAAAATTATTTTATTGAGCATATATTACTTGTTAAGTTTAAAAAATATTAAGAAATCAAATATAAATTCGTGTTAACCTTAAAAAATAATATTTTTTTTTATAAATGCCATTGCCAACATTTAATGTATTATTTTTTTTACATATGTTATAATATACAAACAGTTAACAAATTGCGGTGATTTTTTTTTTTATGTTTACGGTAGCAAACGTTCAAACTGTTGGTTAATTATTTTTCCTAACGTTTTGCAAAAATGATTAAAATTTGGGAATCTACCAGTGACATAAAATGACAAAGTGAAATATTTTCAGTGTTGCAGAATAGTGCCTGCGCGAAAAATATGTACTAATGGTCATGATATGAAACTTTATGGGTGAATGGAGATAATGGTAGTGTAATCTCAAAATGTGTTTGTAGCGAGTATTCTTTTATCATGTTTTTTATTTTGTTTATTACAGTTATATTAAATTTTATTTAATTACAAGTGTTTAGGATTTTGTATAATTTATTGTGTTTTGATAATCATCTTAAAAAAAAAAAAATTCAATGAAATATTTAATATGATATTTATCTTTAAAAAAACAAAACAGCCATATTATTTAAAATGTCATACCCCTAATAATGGATAATTAAACAAAAAAAATATCAGGCAAAGAGAGTGAAGTATGTATTCATTTTTTCATATGAATCACACAGACTGCCTTTATTCATTTACATTTGCAGTTGTTAATAATCAAATGTAAGTTCATCCTTGAATGTTAAAGTCTAAAACTTAGAAATTCTCAGCACCATCAGTCTTCTTAAATGATGATTTTACATCTTAAGAGAATGGGGGTTTTAACTGTTGTAAGTAAAAAGAAATGTTCTCATACTTGTACATATTTACTTTAATTTTGTCTTGGAACTATTAAGTTTCTGAAAAGAAGGGCACAGTATTTTTTTTTAAACAAGTAAATTTTCTATATTGGTTGTATATGCTAGTAAGTAGTGTGACCATGTTGCTTAAATACAGAACAGATATTTGAAATTTGTCTGCTCTATTCTCTTATCCTTCAATGAAGAATCAAAAGATTTTCTTCCAATTTATAGTAAACTTATTATTTACATCCTATCCTAGATAGAGAACAACCATTAGATGCCTCAACGCATATGAGTCCACATTCTCCTCTTGATATATTGACCTAATCTAAGAGCTAATATTTTAATCTGTACATTTTTTGCATTCAATGTAGCATTGATTAATTAATTTTATATATATAACGGGATAAAACAGATTTTAATTAAGTAGCTCACTGGGGGACAAAAATCTTTTTAATAATACCTATATTCATATATTTTGTTAAGAGTAATTCCTCCTATATACACTTTAATGCAAAAAAATTTTTTATATAATTTCTTTATTTTCCTGACAGTTTCGACTGTCCTGCATTCTTTTTCAGAGCTACAATATTGAATGATAGAAACATATAACCATTACTTCGTATACATATAAAAATATACATACAAAACCTACATATACATGTATATACACATATACAAAATCCATTTGTATATATATACATCCACACACACGTATAACCTACATATATATATATATACAAAAAGACATATCAAGTACACAATTTTTATATTATTATTTTAAAAAACCTATTTTATTTTTAATTTTTTTAAAAACTAACCTTTATTACTTTATCAATTTTAATTTATTTTCTACTTTTTATCCTTTATCTTTTCTTCTATCTCATTTTTTTATCATCTTTTATTTTTATTTTAATACCTATAAATTTAACTTTAATCATTTTATTTTTATTTCTAATCTTATTCTTTATTAATAATTTTTATTTTATTCTCTTTAATAATTCCCCTTTTCATTTTAACTTACTGTTCTTAATCTCCTCTACCCTTTAAAATAACTGACTGAAATCAAGTTTCTTATCATCTTTTTATATAGATTCCTTTAATACAACTCCCTCTATTATCAGCTTCCTTAACTTATAATTATATTTTGAAAATTTAATATTACAAACCTTTATATATATACAAGTTTTTATCAATACCCACATATTAAATCTTTTATAATCCTATAAACTAATACTATTTTAAACTTTTATTTTATATTCAAACCTCTACTCATACACCTATATAATCCCTATCCATACATATATATACTTATTTTTTATTACTAGTAATACTCCTATAAAAATAATATCCCCCCCCCTTCCAATCCATCCCTATTCAAATTTGGCTTTATTTTCTTAATTAATATTGTCAGAAAAATAAAGAAATTATGTTAAAAAATTTTTTGCATTAAAGTGTATATGAGGGGAGTTATTGTAAGTAATATATATGATTATATGAAGAAAGTAAAGGAGAAGAATAAGAATATACTTCTAATAATATCTCTTAGATGAACAGTGTGATGAGGTATTACTCACTAGACATGTCAATTGTCAGATGAAGAGCTTGGATGATTTTCCATTCTTAGGTTTCTTTTTTAATTTCCCAACTAAGAATACCATAGATAATTAATTACTGACTAATATTACATAGCTGTTTTGATTGTGATTCACTACCTAAAAAAATATTAACTTTTACCTGACTAATATTTGAACTCAGATTATATGCTTGGAAAAAGGATGTAATACTATTACATTGTAAAGTCTTTAATTGTTCAACATCTGTGTATTAACTAAATTAATTCTATAATGGCTTGTCATCATTTATATTTTTTGACTGATTACTGATTGTGTTTTACTGTAGGTTATACATATTTACCCATAGTTCATCTTTAAAAAAAAATTTGGTTCAATAACTTTTTATTTCTATAAATCAGAATCTAGTTTAAAAAATAAAAATAACTTAGTTATATGAATTCTATGTTTAGATTTTTAAAATGGATTCTTATTAAATAAGTGGATCGTTGATTGCTAAATTGTTGTTTATTGTGAAATGAGTAATTCATTGCATTAAATTAGTATGAGGCATTAGATGTATTGCATATAATTATTTTATATATATATATATTGCACATGAGAATAATCTAAATATTAAAAAAAAAAAAAGTCATTTTAAAATAGTTGATAGAAATAGAATAAAGTAAATGTCTTAATGTAATTCAAGCTAACAGAATAAGAAATTAGAATTTAGTTAAATTTATTATGTTAAACATTCAGAAAGAAGATTATATTAAATTGATGATGGAATGAATTTAATAATAAATAATTGTTTATATCTTTAAAACCCTTTATTCTCCTGAATAAAAAAATGTCTGAAAATAATCTCTTAATAAGCAAACATCTAGTAAATAAATTATTAGATTGAAATGAGATTTGTTTTCAATAGACATATGTGGAATACAGAAATGAATATTCACTAGTACTTAATATACCTTAAATTGTAAACAAACACAAGTTCATTGTTATGATTTTCAATGCTGCATACTTTATAAAACAATTAAATGCTTAGTATTTTTTACAAACAAATCATTGATGATGTCAACATAATCTACAATGTTTATATTTGTAATAATTTTTAAAATATATCTTCTTCCCAAAAACAGATGAATTAATTGGAGAACAGAATACAGTAACCAAATTATTATTAGTGATGATTTACTATTTTTTTTTATCTTCATAATACTTTATTTTATCATTGATTTCAAAACTGCATCACAAACTGTAATAAACTTTTTATAAAATATATGATGCTAAATCACTAATCATGTGATGTTTCCTAGACTTACACAAACTGTTAAAACAGGCAAAACTCTTTACACAGTAGTACAAGTAAATGAACTTGAATTAAAAACATTATTGTGTTTTTATTTTGGACTCGTAGCTTTATAGTTAACTAAGTAGGTAAAAGGTGGTTGCTGGAGAGTTGCATTAGATCCTATGATTTAGGTGAAGTGCTCTCAGATCCTCAATGATGAAAGCCACAAGCTAGAAACTAGTCTGGGAATATTGGATGTATAGGTACTTGATAAGGATTTTATGCACAAATCTTGTATCTGTTGATTAATCTGGTCTGCACTGAGTATCACTACTGTATAGAGAGTCTTGCCCAGTGCACAACAACCATTTAGTCTTTTTCTATCATATATTACATCCTTTATCAGGTTCTTATTTTTACTTTAATTCTAGTATTTGTTGAATTTGAATTTTCTTTCTCTTTACTTTTCTCCATTCTTGCCTTCTTTTTAGATTATCTACTATAGTTTAAAGACCTCCAGCAATCTCGAGAAATAGTAACCCAATGTTTCTTTTTATCTTTAATGATGAACTCTCCCTATACAAATGAGAGGAGAGGAGGTGGGAGGACACCATTTTTCATATTCAAACAAATTGACAATACAATTTTGGTAAATGATATCAATAGAAAATGATTATAATTTTCTAAACAATATTTAATAGTTGAAAATTTAAATCTGATTGCTAATTCAAAATTTTTAATTAGGCATGTGAATGCATATATAGATCTTCAAATGTTTGTGTGAATATATAATTTTATAGTTATTTCATCTTATGATAAAGCTACTGAAAAAAGACTTATTGTTTCATTGTATTCATTTTGAAATTGTAATTCCTTTTTTTTTAAAAAAAAAATTAAAATAAATTTATATACTTATTAATTAATTTTTAAGAAAATATTTGATTGTAATCCCCTATACAATACTTGGCTTTTTTTTTTTCCCAAATTATACATATGATTAAATTTCAAATTGATTTTAGAACGTTTAGGATAATTTAAAAGGTTGTCTGATGAAATTCAAATTATAATCAGAAAAAAAAGTATTTTTAATAACTTTGTGAAAACTCAATCTGAAAGCTGTTGCTAAGTTTTCAGTTTTTCCCCTAGTAATTTTCATTGTCGTCATCACATCTGGAATTGAAAGATGATCTTTTTGAAGCACTATAGTGTTAACTAGGAAATCAGCAAAAGGTAATTTAAATCAAAACATTCTGTCAGCCATTAACTTTTCTGATGTTTGTAATACATCAGTTAATATTATTAATAATTAGAATGATAATTTTTTTTTTTAATATTTAGCATTATTCTATGTTTAATTTATCAATATTGTATTTTCTTCACATTAAAAAATTTTTAGGAGGAAAAATATACTTAACTTAAATTTTTTATAAATTAGTATTAGATTGATATCTATATTATCTTTTAATAAAAATATTTTAGTATTTCTTTGTTTTTGTAATTTATTTTTCTTCAGATAAATACCCCCCCCCCCTTTCCAAGAATATGCTTATTATTTTTTAACTTTTTTTAGTTGTAGGGTAGTCACTACTATAAACTTTTCAGGCATTAATTTTTATAGTAAATTAGATATTGTTTATTTGCATAATGTTCTTTTAAAATATCAATTATTGTAATTTACATTTAAACTTATATTAGATTTTATAAGTTTCTTTTAATAACCAAAAAAAAAAAAAAAACATATTCAATTTAAACAATCGTTTAACTTCTCAACTATATATTTATTGGTTTAAATTATATATAAAGTTTATTTATATATTGATAAAATATATCTTTGTTTTAGATACTCTAAAGTACTGTCTTCAAATATATGTAGAATATAAAAAAATATGTCAGAATAATTCAGAACAATTCCAGCAGCAAGTTGCATTGTTTTGTTTGAAATTTTTGCATGGGCATTAGCCAGGGGTCCCCAACCTGGCGCCCGCAGACCATTTTACGTGTGCCCGCTGCTATCCGAACACGATAAAAAATTATTTATCTGATACAAATAAATTTAATTTTTAAAATTTGTTATAAATTATTGTATTATATTGTAATCAAATTGTAGGGCATACTATACTTTTACAGCGCAAAAAACGTTAATTATATGTTAAAATTTTATTTTTGGAATAAATATTTTTTTGTACATTATGTGTATTATTAACAATATCCAGCTATAAATTTACATTGAAAAAATAAATAGTGCCCACCATCTGGTTGAAAAAAATAAATGGTGCCCGCCACCTGGTCGATATTATAGAATGTGCTCTTAAGCGCAAAAAGGTTGGGGACCACTGGCATAAACAATTCTGGAAATGATTTTTCTTCTACTTTTTAAAAAACAACAACAACTTACATCATCCATTAAAAAATTATGAAAGCAGATAATAATCTCTAAATGGAAAATGAATGACTGCTTCTAAAAACCAGACTTTAAGATGTCTCAATATCAATCAGTTATCATTCTAGTTTATTTTTCTTTTGCATAGCTAATTTTTTAATTTGTCCTTCACTCTAATCATTTTAATTTTCTAATGGATGCTTTTTTACTGTTATCCAAATAAATTTAAAGTACAATATTAACCTTTTCAATCTTACTAAGTGTTACTTGAGATGCTAGGTGTAGAGCAACAATGTAGACCATGATGCAGGCTTGAATAATAAAATTATCATTCTTCAAGCTAAGGCCATGCAGCAGAAATTAATTCAAAATAACAATTACTTTTAGCACAAGTGCTAAATTTCTCATTTTACAGAAAGTACTATCAATTTTTCAATTGATCCTCTTAAATTTTTAGAATTAGGAAATGATATTCATAAAAATAGATTGTTTGTTTTCTGTTAGTGTTTAAATTATTATTATTATTATTTATTGTGTTATAATTGTAGTGCTTTGTTTTTTAACTTTTTTTTTTTTTTTTTAAATACATGATTAAATAATTAAAATTATTTTTCATTTTGGAAATTTCTGTCTATACTTGTTTACAAACTGATCATCTACAACTTTATATTGGACACATGTCACTGTTGCTTTTTAATACAGTGATTCTTATTGAAGGATGTCAGTATGATTGCAATAATACCATATTTTTTATAATGTGATAATAATTAATAAATGCAGCCTACCATAGATTATTTTTTATATTATACAGATTTTTTGATCTTTATATTTCAGAAATTAAGCAATAGTTTTTAGAATTAAAAATAATTTTTACCATGAACAGAATTTTTTTAAATGGATACTGTAATAAATAAAATTATTTCAGTCATTATCGAAGCATTATGTATCTATATATTAATATGAGAGGGATGGACTGAATTAATAGCTGTAACCTATTTCCAAGACAATATGTAATTAGCTTATTTATTCAGTGTACTGAATGTTTCTTATATAAACAAATAAAGAGATTTGAATTTAGGATTTTTCAGTCTATATTCATCATCCATGCCATCTCACATAACTGACGTACCTGACCACATACATTGGGAATCATTTATCTTTTCCACTTGTATATGGTCATGTGTGTTGGTTATTAGAGATGGAGTGGATGATGAATAAAGACTGAAAAATCCTAAATTCAAATCCCTATATTTACTTATATATGAAATATTCAGTACACGGAATGAATAAGCTAATTACATATTGCCTTAGAAATAGGTTATATCTGTTAGTTCAGCCCATCCCTCTTCTATTAGTATATAGAAATGTAATGGTCTGATAATAGGAGAGGGTTAGATTGACTTAATGTCAACATGAGTATAATCACAATTTTCAAATCCATCAAAGGCTTTGAATGTTTCATCATTGGTTTTTCAATGAAATGGATGGTTGAATAATTAGTTGGAAATGTGAGAAGATTGAAGCCTGCCCATTAAAGTTTAAAGAATTGCTATCTTAATATAAGTCAAGCACTGATTGTATATATGTGTGGGAGATTATGATCTGGTTCAACTGATGAGGGGTGTTTCTACACAAAATATTTATATTGGGTATGTTGTCATGTATGTCAGTTATTAGATGGAGTGGATAACCAAGTAGACTGAAAAAGCCTAAGTTCAAATCCCTCTATTTAAAAAATAGTTAAGTAATTGATTGTTTTTAACTGGACAATAAAGTCTATAGTCTAATCTAGATTTCTGATTACATAATTATGCTATGATACCGATTAACTTTATTTCTATAAAAATGTCATATTCATTCACAAATTCTTTTATCATGTTATTCTTCTAGAAAATAATTGTCTTGGTGAATATGGTTTTTTTATATGCCTTTTTTTAGCATTTTTACTGAAATAATTGTTTTATTTTACTATCCCTAATTTAGATTGTATATTGTAGAAGCTATTTGATCATTACAACTTTTAAATTCAAAGTAATGTAAAAACTTTCAAAATCATTATAATATGGATTGTATAGAAAAATTTCTATATAATGCATTTAAAATAAAAAGAAAATAAATAAACTGTGTTTTTGTTATCAAAAAAAGGATTCAAAAATATGGCTGACAAATATTTCAAAAACTAGCAGTACATTTTTATAATTGCTAAATCATTTATAATTGATCCACACTGCATCAATCAGTCTTCTTTATATATACAAGATAAACTCTATTTTTACATATATATTTTTTTTGTTAATTTGATTTTTTTTAAATATTTGACATATCATATTCAAGAAATTGTAAATGTTTTTAAAACTATATGTATTATGCATACCCTTCATTAGTTTAAAGTAATTTATCTTCATCATTAACTGCCATTCATATTTAAAAAAAAAAAATTTCAATTTTTAAGAGATGAGTTTGTTAAACCTAAATAATATATGCTCTTTAATCTGATTCTTTGATATCTTATAATGATTTTAATTTTTGCAGTGGAACTTTATTCTTTAAAATACTTGAACATCTTATATAATTATAAATCTCCATTGTATTCTGTCATATATTCTCAATGAAAGTAATCATTTTTGAACTTCTTTATATTATATTTAATAAGATAATCATTATAACATAAGTGGTATTTGCATCTTCTATGAAAATTGTGCTCATATACAGTATAAAATAATTTTTTAATATCTGTTAGTTTTTTTTTTTGCTTCGTATGCTTATCAGACTTAACATTAATAGCTTTGATAGTATCACATCCAACAAGCTGAAGATTAATGATTGAACCTATTTCCATCCAATGAAGTGGGCATAGTGATAGCTCTATGTACAAATAGTTTAATAACAGTAATTATATTGCTATCATGAAATGCTTACCTTTTAATTTGTTATCTGCATGCATCTCAACATTAAAATTTGACTTTCTACTTTAAAAAACTATTAGGATATTTAAATTGGCTCTCTTTCTTAAGTTGATAAAGGATTTTAGTTTTTTTTTGAAAATTAGTAAGTAAAGTCTTCATTTGTTGCATAGATAATATTTTGATTCAGCAAGAAAATGAATAGCATAATCTAGGAGCCAAGAAGTTGAATTTTTTTGTTTTGATTCAAATTGAAAACTTTAAACCTTTATTGTACCTTGATGCATGTTTCATAAATTTGTTTACAAAGTTCAATGTGGAAATTAATTTGAGCTAAAATATATCTTTGTTTAATATCAATTTTCTTTATAAATATCTTAGATTTTCTACAATTAGTAATGTTTCATTGTTATTCCATCATGTAAAGTACAAATAAATTTTGTTGGACATTCACTTAGTTTCAAACATTGCTATTAATTTTTTTGAATGATAAGTTAAATGTCTGACCAAATGAATAAAAGCATCATATAAATTGAATCTTTGGTAACATTTTTTATGCTTGGATACAGTTTAAACAACAAAATCCTTGAAAATGTCTTTGTTGTGGATAAATAATCTTATTTCATAATTATTGCAGGTGGTATAATTTCATCGATCCATATTTTAAAACTTCTGATATCTTAGCAGAATTTAAGCTCTATTTTAAGTTTAGAAAGAGGTATTTTAACTTCACAAATCTATATTTTTTTAAATTATATAAATAGGTAGGATGAATGCATACTCCATCTATTTGAAAAGTTATCATTATCATATAAAAGAGTGTTACGTGTGGACTTAATTGGATTATGATATTATTTCCAGATAATGTTATTTACTTTCAATATATCAAAATAATTTAAAGTGATCATAATCAATAAATGACTGATTTTTCCTTGAAGTTTCAAATCAAGCAATTCAAAAAATTAAAATATTTAGATATATTACTGCCACAATCTTCTGCTTTGCTATCATTAATATTACTGATCTTGCAATTGTTTGTATCATTTTAGTGAATGATCCTTTGTTTTCTGAGAAAAGTCATTTTTGAATTGTAACTAAATCCCTTCTGCTTCCATGCAAGGCAGAAAGTTGCTATGTATTATTGCCTAATCATTACAATCTTTTCTGAATTAAAGCTCTTGTTACAAATCAGTTTCATAGCAAGTAACTATTGATTTTATAAAAGTCACAATTAAGGTCTCACATTCTATTAAATATATATCCATCTCTGCTTTTTCAACACTGAGAACTTATAAAGAAAAAGTGAGTGGAAAAGAGTTGTAGTCAGAATTTCTGTGTATGTAATTAAAGAATGGAAAAATGTGGTTTTGCAAACATTCCATTGCTTAAGTTCACAATCCTCAGCTCCTATACTAGTTTAAGTAACTGAAGACAATGTTGTAAAAGAACACAGAAACAAGATAGGTAAGTGTTTGAATTAGAAACAATATCTAGCTTTTGACTAATTTTTTATTCTAGAAGACAACTATTGATTATTCACAATTATTTTATCTAAAAATAATTCCGCTGCCTATAAATATCAGGTAACCTGAATAAAGTACTTGATAAAAATATATATTAAATAATTGCATGCTGTCTGTTTCAGTTTTACTGTTAATTTTTTTTCTTTTGATGACTGTAACTTATTATCTAATTAGCTATCTTCACTTTCTTCCTTGATCATTTGTATTTTAACCAAAAATTCAGGATAATCTGATCAAATATCCATTTTTCCTTGCTGTCCATAGAGTTCTGTTTTCGATAGTATCACAGTTCAAAAACTATTATTATTTTCAATGTTGAAATTTCATAACTATAAAGATATCATAGCTTGAACAATTTTGATCTTCATTTTTTTTTTTAAACGTGTATCTTACATCTAAAAATTTCTTTTAAGTTTTTTTATTATAGATGTGCTGAATCCTAGGTAAGAGTTATCTTTTGACTCCTGGCTTTTTCTTCTTATTAATCAAAGGAACTATAAATCATCAATACCAATCACCTTTGTATCCATTATCAAATTTTGAAATTATATGCTTATTTTATGCAAATTTTTCATTTATATTTACTTGTAATTTTTTATCTTGAACTATAAATTTATGTCTTGAGATCTTTTTAACTTTCAACCATAAGTTTAGTGTCATCAGCATAGCTAAGGGATGATATTTTTGCCACAAATCTTGAACCCATATTTATTTTCACTTAATCTAGCTTTCCTCATTATTTATTTCTAAATGTAAAACCACTATATCACCCTAGTTTCTTTTAAGTGAAACTAAATTTTTCATTAGAAGAATGAAAGTTCTGGAACACTTCCTTTCCTAAAAAATTGTTCATTTAAATAAGAGATCTAACCGTATCATTTATCCAATGAATCATCTATAATGTCTGTAGTTTCTCTTTCTTAAAATTAGCTCATACATTTGGCAATTCTCATGTGTTATATGATTTTTAGAATAATCTTATTTGCATAAGATATGAGATATGATCTTCTAATTTTTATACTCCATCAAAATTATTTTCTTTAGCTTAGAGAAAGAACAAAAAAACTTTTGATCGTTTTCCAAATTTCTTATTATAATTTGGTTAGTACTTTTAGTTTCCTACAAAATTTTCAATATAATGTCACAATTTCAGTAGCTTTTTTTGATATTCATTTTAAAACTAATTGACCTTGTCTTTCATTACTGAAGGTTTTCAATGTAAGGTATTTCCTCTAATATGTCTTGGTTGATTGATATCTTTAGGGTATAGCTTTTTTGAATATTCCTTCCAGAGATGAGTGGAGTATTCAACAGACTGGAGAATGAAAAAGGCATCAAATATTTTTATAAAAACATTGGAATCATTATAATGATTCAGAACTCATATATAGTATTTTTATATTTATGTTTGTTTGCAAATATATTACGACCTGTATATTAAAAAAACTAAATGTATGTGAGAAATTATCTTACAATGTGAGTAATTAATTAAAGCATTCCATATTAAATAATTAATGATTCAAGTCATTAGCTTTCTAGTCCTCTCTCTTTTTTTTTTTTTATCTTTTAATAGAATCAACCTCCTGAAGTTAGGTATAGAAATCAACTAGATCAGTTAGCAGCAATGGGATTTGTCAATAGAGAAGCAAATTTGCAAGGTAATTATTTTTTTTTTTAACTATTATTTATTAATAATTATGTGTTTCTTAGTTTTGTCAATATATATATATGACATATGTTGGAAAATTAATATTGTATCATAAACTATTTTAAATACAAGTAAACAAAAAAGTAAAATTAAAATAACCATTGCTTAATATTGATATATTCATTTATCAATCATGGTGGCTTAGCAGTTAGTTTTTTTTTTGCCTAACATTTCTGTCACAATTAGTATTATAACAGTCGAGGAATATGGTATTGGATCTTACCGTATCTGCCGTACAAGAGCACCACCCCACCATTCAAACCTGGAAAATTTATATAGTAGGCAGATACTTACTGTTAAGCTCCAAATTTTATTTTATATTGACCGTTAGCCCATGCCACTAGCTCCAGGAGACGCAGAGATTTATAATAAGTACTTCTTAAGCATTTGAATAAAGAAAAATATTTAAATTCTGCCACTAGCTCAAGGAGACGCAGAGATTTATAATAAGTACTTCTTAAGCATTTGAATAAAGAAAAATATTTAAATTCTAAAAATATATTTTTAATATTAAAAATAAAATAAGCCACTGCCAGTAATAACACACAAAAAAACATTTATTAACGCACATATATAAATATTTAAAATTGAAGAATAAAATTTATACTTTACTATTAATTTTAAATTATTATTTTAGACAGTCCACACAGATGGGCAGTTTATAAAAGTTTGTTTTATAATGTTGAGTACAGATAAGCTACATAGATTACTCATTTAAAAACTTTTTCAAAAAAAACAAAACAAATGTTCAACCTCAGACTAAAAGTTTGTAGCCAACTCAACGCCTGCTTCCTGATATACAGATGCAACCAATGCAATATGAAAATGCTAACATAAAACCATGTTGTCAGGAATGTGCATCTGCAGCGTGATATTATTTGAAGGACACCTCGTCCAGTACAGGAATGTCTGTCTGTCTGGCGGAGAAATCATGTAATAAAATATTTAAAGAGAAATGCTACGTATGGGGGGAGAGCGGTCTATCTGCAGACTTATAGTCCCTATCCATAGAACTAAAGAAAGTCAATGTCGCAGGAAATACATCTGCGTACATTGCAACACAATGACTACATCTTTGGGGTCATGCATTCAGTTGGACAAGTTTGCCCTGTATACTAACAAGCTTCACATTGCATTAATATAAACACCCATATATCTTTCTACCAGCATTGATTCAACCACGAGACAAATAGTCTGAAATTAAAGCCCTTCAAAATAAACATAAACGATTAAAATATAAAGTTATTGTTGGAATTGCAGAGGGAAATTTACAATAAACCCAATGGCATTCATCGTAAGATGCCGCATTGATTCAACCACGAGACAAATAGCTTGAAATTAAAGCCCTTCAAAATAAACATAAATGATTAAAATATAAAGTTATTGATGGAATTGCAGAGGAAAATTTACAATAAACCCAATGGCATTCATCATAAGATGCCGCATTGACACGAATAACTTGAAAGATATACGAATAAATACGTTTGGACACTCAGCATAAGGTGTCATATTTACCCATACACCTGGGTCTCATTTTATGCGGTAGATAGATTCCTCAGAAAACGCGCACAAAAGAAATCGCACAAAAATAGGCTTAACTTACCTTGAAAAATGAGGGTACTGTAATTTTCCAAAAATTGCAGAAAAGCAAAGCAACAACGTAAAATTACTTTTAAAATTCGCATAAAAAATAAAATAAAATATGGCTAATAAAAAATTTCAAATTTGAAAAAAATTGATACAAGACAAACTTTTTTTATTAACTACAGTATTTAATTTTATTCAAAACAATATATTTTTATGCGTAATTTACATTTTTTTTATACATGTACGGTATTTTAATCATTATCGCTATTTGAGACATCAGATTCGTCGTGATGTGATGTGAGGTATTGTAGCTTCTCCTTAAATGAAGTCAAGAGGAAATACAACTAAAACGTTTTCCAATCGCTGTTGATCCTTCCCATTTCACTAAGCGATCTTAAATTGAAATTTTTGTTTCCAAAGAAATTCATTTTCTTGGGCATTTTTTTCTCTCCATTAGAGTAAACTAAAAGTTTAAAATAAAAATAAGAACTTAGACTTACGATAATAAAAAGACACCGACTCACCACTGTTGGGAAAAATTTAATTAAAACTGACAATTAAATTCTTATTTTTGTCTTTAATTTTTTAATTTTCAATTCCGTTTAAAAATCAAATTTCATCGTTACACATCACCTTAATTTCAGATCACATTACGTAATTTTTAAATTGTTAATTACTATTAAAAATCAGATTTTAATTGTCTAATTTAATTGTGCTCACTGCTGTTACTCACCTTTTAAAAATAAACTTTCGAACACTAAATGATTAATTGATTACGTACTCTTTTTATAAAAAGCAAAAATAGAATGTGATTTAAAATGCAAAAACAACAACATACATAGTATTTTTCATCTATGATGTTTGAACAGATTTACATTATAATCTTGTAAAATTTAATGTGTGTATATAAAATGGGGAAATTCTGATTTTAAGTGAATTATGAGGTTCTTTATTGCATAAAATCTATTACACCTATTATTATAAAGCGCTGAAAATATTGAAATTATTAGATGGAAGTCGAACTCTGATAATACGCTTTTACTTTAAATATGACGTGAGTGCATGAAATTTATAATATTTAAAGTAATAGCACATTATCGGAGCTCGACTTCTGATCTAATAAGTTTTATCGCATAAAAGAAAACCGCATACAAAGATATTAAGAAGAAACATGAATCGTATAACTTCAAAATCGCATTAAATAAATCTGCATAAAACGAGACCCTGGTGTATATCCATTTCACGCATATGAAAATCTTAAAAAAAAAGCCTAACATAAACGTTAACAAATCTATGCAGCTATCTACACCCAACTTAAATTTAATACATTTAAATAATTTAGTCAATAAATATTAATAAAGAAACTCAAATATATAAAATTAAACATTAATAATTGATTTTGAAATCTTAATAAGTCAGATAAAAGTTCATTTTAAAAGTTATGCTTAGCTGGTTATTAAGAGCTTGTTAAATATTGACGAGCACCCGGTTCCTAGTGCTAATTCCCGCAAAGTCTTTATTAGTCATACTTTCATGGAACATCGGTCTGTTGTTCATACCATAGTTATCAATTCGGAGGCTGCCTTAGCTGGTTCGATCCTGGAACTATTTTATTGTAGAACCCTATGATTCGGGGTCTACAATAGTGCCATTCATATTTCAACGGTAAGAGGGTGTGTCTTTTCAGCCTCCTCAAAAATCAAGCTAGAAGTAAGTTTGATTGGAAATTTTTTTCTTTTTATCCTAATCCTCCGGATTCACTGAACATGGTTTCCTGTTCCAATGATTTTCATTAGGATCCGAGCATTGGTTGCTACTTCTATTGGACATTCTGCTTCAGAACGGGAAGCAATCCTTAAATTTTATCTATATCTCCTATCTGACTTTTTAATTATATAAGAGCCCCAATGGCTAGTTTGCTTTTCATTTAATTAATAAAACAATCATTTCCATTTACTGAGATTACATAGGAATCTTAAAATAGAAATTAACATTTATTTATATTTTCATTTATGTTACTTTTTAACAAAAATATTTTATCTTTAGATCTTTACTTTTTTTATAAAAAAGTACTTTCAAATACTTTTTTTTATTTTATTTATTTAAAAAAAAAATACTTTTAAAGTTTTCCATCTGTGCGATATATATATGTTAAACATAACTCTTTTTAATTTGACTTTTAGTTTTTAATAAATGATTTTATTTAAGATTATTTTCCCCATTATTTTTAAATTTTAAAATAATGTAACTGCATATGTCTACCTTTACAGTATATATATATGTTAAATTAGACAGCATTATTAAAAAAAAATACAAATCAAACTAGGCATCACATGAAACTGTTTTCTTTTTACTTTTGTTAATAAATTCTCTAGGCAATGATTTAGCTGTAACTACTGATTTTCAATCGGACTTTATTCAAATAGAATGAAGGTTGCATTGTATTCAATCGGGATCCACTTTCTTTATAATATTTTTTTGAAGGCTAAAATTAAATGAATTTTAATATATTTTCATCAAAGAAATTTTCAGTGTGTATGTGTAAAATGGTTTTATTAACAATCAGTAATAATGTTGGCCTGTTGAGGTCTTCGGATGCAAACTCACCCAGGACAATAACAAATTCTAGAAAGATGTAAAGATAGTGATAAATAAAATAGTTGAAAAAAGAAATAGGAAATTTTAAATATTATAGATATATATATTATTGTTTCAAGTTGAGAGTTTTATGTTTCTTATTACACAAATTATTAAAAAATGAAAGTCATACTCGTAGCAAAGAATGTATGTTCTTTAGCAGGATATCAAGTCAAACCATTTTTTTTAAGTATACATAATGCTGATATAACAGTTAGAATACTATACTGTTCACACAAATCAAAGTGAACACATTCTTATCTCACTTTTTTGATTTTTCTCATTGTTCTGAAAAAGGAAGGAGGTTTTAGTAGAATTAAAATTTTAAAGTACCTAATTCATTTTTATATATAGGATAATATCCTAATTAAACTGATTTTAAAATTTTTATTGTATGATACATTGTGTAATGATCATTCCTTTGGTTTTTTTTTTTTTTTAATAAATGTTACATAGACATTAACTAAGACATGGAAGATCTGCAAACTTTGTTAAAGATTGTTGAGTATTTAAACTTCATATTTCTGATGAAGAAAAGAGCTAATTCTTTATATCTATTTTGCAGGCAAAAAATGGTAAATATGATCCAAAACTTTGAATACTAATCGTAACAAATTTGTGCATACATTAAATAACATTGGAGTAACTAAACCAGGGGATTAAATACATTTTAGTAGAAGCAGTAAGGACTAATGGAATTAATTGGAAAGCTTTGAGATATTATAGATTAAGGAATTTTCATTGTTCTGCAAATAAACTTAAACATTTTAAAGATGATAAATCGTGATAATTGAAAAGCTTTTTAAATAGAAATTTGTTTTATGATTCATTGGATTTAGAATTGAAAACTTTCTAAATGTTATGTTTGGAGTCTAGCTTTGTATGAAAATTTGAGAATTATGAAAGGAGAGGAAAGATAATTAAAAGCATTTGGGTTGCAGGTGAAAATGGAATGGATTAACAGAATAAAGCAGTTGAGAAATTATTATATCTATTTTAGGAAAAACAGATTGAAAAGATTGTGATAATTAAACAGCTTTTTTAAAAAAAAGTTATCTTGTGTTCATTGGATTTGAAATTGAGAATTTCTTAAATGTTTTGTTCATAGCCTAAAAGTTGTTGAGAAAATGGAATTGATTAATCAAATGAAGCAATTTTAAGAAAAACAGATTGGCAAAAGAAAATGAGGTTAAGGATGGAAAAATAATAATTCAGTGATTTATATCTCGGAAGTTCATAAGTTTAAGCCCTTGAAATGATAACTAGAAGCTGCAATCCATAGATCTTTAGCTGTAGCATTCATCACTTTACCATTGCTTTAAACCATATGAGAAATCATAAAATGAGGAAATACATATGCAGTAAGCCTGCCACATTTTCACACTCAAAAAAATCTTTCACTAACTTGTTTATTTAAAAATAATAATAAATAGAAAATTAAAAAATTGTAGTGGCAGTCGATTTTTTTGTTTTTGCGCATTCAGTCAATCATGTTTGTGATTACAACCTTTCGCATATTTACATGTTATTGCAGTGATTAAAAAATTAATAATTTCATTTAAACAATCCCAAAATGCAAAATTAACTTTGCCAATCTAAGAGAAACTTCAAAATGAAAATAATTAATTAAGCTTTGAAATAAAAAAGGTATTTATTGAAACTGGTTGAATAATCAGTAGAATGAACCAGCATTTTGGAAAATAGTAAGAAAAAAATAAGAAAATTTATGCTCATATTATCTATACTTCTAAAACTGCTAAAGTTTATTATCTGCAATATAAGTACTTAGTAAAAACTGAAAAAACATTAAAAAGTGATATATTGTGTTAAAAATTAGCATTGTGTCTTTATAAAAGACCAACAGAAACAATATTTTGATAAATAGTATTGTATATAAGAATTTTAGCAAATGATCTGAAAAAAAATAGACATCAAGCCATTTATTTACTGCAGTGATTTCATTAGTATGTATAATTTTTAAATGTATTATCCTCTATATCAGTTGTTTGGGTTCAAGATTACTAATGAATAATTGGAATGCTATGCATACAATATCATGTACCGTTATGTCCTATACCAGAGGTGGCCAAGACGTTGACCGCAAGGTCTAGGGATGTCTACCATGAAGCTGACGTGAACATTGTCAAATTATAGTGATAAATTCAGAGTTGGTTGGAATATAAAAAATAATAAGAAATAAAAATTCAAAATTATTTTAATTTAAAAATAGTTAAATTTAAAATAACACCTATTGTTTATTGTCGAGTTCAAAAATAAACCCAAGTTGAAAGAAAACTGAAAAGAATTAAATTATTTTTGTGCAACACTAGAGCTAAAATTCTTAGAAATATTTAATTGCCATTTTCCCAAGGAAACATGAAAATAACTTGTCCCGGAGA
The DNA here is from genome assembly GCA_028023455.1 of Epiperipatus broadwayi. Taxonomy (NCBI): domain Eukaryota; kingdom Metazoa; phylum Onychophora; class Udeonychophora; order Euonychophora; family Peripatidae; genus Epiperipatus; species Epiperipatus broadwayi. The sequence goes on from JAQFVV010006544.1 coordinate 588,117, forward strand.
AACAAGGATTTTAATGGACTGATTTCAAAACAAAGAAGTTGTGAACTTTTTAAAACACTTCATATCATAATTTAATAATTGTAATTTAAACTTTACTTCATTCAAAATATCTATTGGTTGAGTGAATTAAACTTCTAAATTTTTGATTGGTCTAATTACAGAATCAGCAGTAAAAAAATATATTTAATCTTTTAAAATTGTATTCATTTTAGTTTCTAAAAAGCAAATTAATAAATAATTTGTCAGACTATTAAAGTAAACTAAAGTTTTTTCAAAAATAAATTTCTATTTATAATTGATAAAAATAATATATAGAGGACAACATAAAACATACATTTTCGTAACCTACTACCTAATGCAGCCTATGTCATTGATTTTTTTCTCGATTTACTTTTGTCTAAAAGTAAATGATTTTTACTAAAATCTGAACTATTCTTGTAAAATAATTATATCTTCACACATATTTTATGAAAATAATAATAAATATATAAAATAATACTCTAAAACATATTTTCATTTTGAAAATTGTTAACAAGCATTCTTTTTTGTAGAGAATGTAAAACAACCAATTAGCTCCTTGGAAAGCAGGCCTTATCTCATTACTATAACTTTAAATATTATTGATTTTTTAGTTATAAAATAATTATAAAGAACGGCAACATCATATGGTACGTTTTTCTTGATAAAATGACTGTAAAATCGGCGAAATATCGTAAAATTAGTGGTTTGAGAGTGAGTTAAAGCTGCATACATGTATCCTCATGGAGAATAGTCCATTAATAAGTATTTAAAAAGCAAGAAGGACAAATTGTAATACTAGAGGAAGCTGAGGACATAAAATGCCTTCAGTTTGTTTCATTTTGACAAAAAAATTCATCAGTTCGTATCTTTTAAAAATATCAACAATATTTCTGAGTACCTAAAAAGCTATTAAAATACACTAATTCGTAAAGTACATTCTAAAAAAACCAGGACCTCGAACCATTATTTTTTCGTTCTGGTAAATAACATTTTTTTGTCTAATTTCCGGTTTGAAGCCCTGAAAAAAATGTAGTCGCCCTCAGGCATTCTTTTATCAAAAAAAGTCGCCCCCAACGTCTAAAGGTTTTGTTACCCCTGTCCTATGCAATACTTTTTAATAAATGTATATATCAAACGCATGTTTTTTAATACTTAAATGCATATATTTATGATGTAACTTAATTTAAAAATTATAATACATTGTAACAGGAACTGGATTTTTATTTAAATGAACCTCATGTTGCAGCACTAAATGCAATTGGAACTGGGTTAATGATTGTTATTTGGACTGAATATCCTAACTAACTGAAGAGCAAACAAGGTATCCAGCCATATTTCCTCACTATCATTCCCATAGAACAGGTTCAAGTAAAGAGAAGCTCTATCCCTTGTCACTATAGATATTATTTGTTTATAATATATCTGTCATAGTATAGATTAGGGTGTCATCTCTATAAAGAAAGACATTTATTGGTCAGCTTTAAACTCCTTCCTGGCTTTTTTGTTATTGAATCCTTCCGTTAATCTAGAATTGGCTATGTCAGACATGGTTTTGCTTTATAGGATAATCACTTTACTTAATATAGCAAACATGAATAGTTTATCTTTAATCAAAGTAATAATTATAAAAGACTGATGCGAGAACATCATGGAAAATGGGTTAGCAAAACTATTTTAATGAATTAGTTAATCAAATTTATTTAATTATCATGAAATTATTAAAGCGGAAGTCAACCTCCGATAATGCGCTATGTTTTAAATATAAATCTCCGCACACTCGCTCACCAGTAAGAGTTTTAAAAACTTAAGTGAATCACTTAAGTTTTAGAGTGCATTTGTAAATACATCAATTCTCACTGACCATATTTAAATCAGAGCTTGAGTCTATTGTGTGCGTGATGTTATAATCAAATATTGAATTGCACAAATTTAGTTAACCTATTGCAGGAGAAAGACAGTTTGTCATTTTTAACCATCTATGATAATACTTATACGACTTATAGAGGTTGACTTCTGCTTTAATAATTTCAAAATTTTCAATGCTATATATTAATAGATTTAACTATCTTGATTAGATTAGTCCTGAATATTTACATATATTTATGTTAAACAATAATTCAACCCCAGATTTAATAAATAATAATAATACAAAAAAAAAAAAAATTAATAATATTAATTGATATGCACTCTTGAAATATATGAGAGGAAAAAAATATTTATTACAGAAGTATACTATCATCATATTCCATTTTAGTGATTTATTTTAGGCCTATTAATAAAATAGAATACTAAAATCTAACTCTTATTTATTATTTTGTGATCACATTTTGGTATTGTTTGATTCCTTACTTTGAGCTCTTATGTTGGAAACTTGGTTTCATGCGGATTTAACTTTTATGAGATTGTTTAGTCAGCTAGTTCTTGGTTAACTTTTATTCATACATGTATTCAGAAAAGTATAGTTACAACCAGCTAAATAAATTCATGTAGCTTCCACTGGTATTATTTAACTTGCTCTGCTCCTAACCATTAAGCATCACATGATCACATTTCCTATACTAGCACATTAATTGTTGATAAACAGAGCAAAACATTCCATACAGTATTGCCACCTGTGCTAAACAGAGTAATCAATGGATGCCAGAAGGCTTGTGCATAAAATCCCTATCTAATGCCTACTCATCCAATATCCCCAGACTAGTTTCTGGCTTGTGGCCTTCATCAGTGAGGAGCTCCTAAGATCTAGATGCAGTGCTCTCAGATCCAAAGCTCCTCACTGACGAAGGCCACAAGTCAGAAACTAGTCTGGGGATATTGGATGAGTAGGCATTAGATAGGGATTTTATGCACAAGCCTTCTGGCATCCATTGATTACTCTGTTTAGCACAGATGGCAATACTGTATGGAGAGTTTTGCTCTGTTGTTCTGCTCCTGTTCCATCTTCTGTTTATATATATTAAATCAGTGGTCTTCAACCCTTGGTGCGCGGACCGGTGCCAATCTGCGCTAGACTGGCAGGAATGTTTGTAATAACAAAATAATACAATTTAAACTTTTAATTAATATAAAAAAAAATTTTTTTATTTTTTCATCGCAATTGCTTAAATAAAATTAATTATAAATCAAAATTTTATTTTAATTATTAGATAATATTATAATTACTAAATAATAATCAAAGAATTTTATCTGAAAATGCAATCTTTAAAAAAACAAAGCGTTAATTTCATGATAATTGTACCACTCCTTACATGTCAGTTTCTATACCTAGTAGGCATTTCTGTATTGCGTCAGCTCATTTATTGCATTTGTATCATCTTTTTATTTTGTATGTGACATTTCTTTTTGAAATTGTAAACTTCACAAAATAGAGACAGATGATTTCTCTTCATCGAGAACGTAAATCTATTATCTTTCTTTTTTTTAGCAAAATGACATCTTTATAATGATAGTTTTATTTCTATGTGACGCTTTACCAAAACAATTTTCGTTCTGTTTTTTTTTTTAATCGGGTAAAAATGAGATTAAAATAACATCAGATTCAAAATTTAAAAAAAAAAAATTTTATTATACAAACTCTCTCTCTCTATATATATATATATAAAACTTCATCTTTGTATATTTAACATTAAATACAGATATTACATTTATCATAATCATTGTCATATAATTACACTAGCTGTGATATTTCCCAACATTCAGGTGAATAACATTTTATTTTTGCATGTTTTAACAATGAAATAATAAACGTAGCAATGCAGGCACATTAATGAGAACGTACTGTTTTCTGTAGCAGTATGACTGTGCAATTCGAGAAAGTGTGTTCAGCATGTGAAGATAAGCACCATTACAATACACAGTAACTAGTATGTTGTTTTGGTCAGTTATAACAATTATGCTCGTCTAAGGCTAAGCAGTTTAAATCTTAAGAAAATTTATCTGTAGATTTCTGCCGGTCCGCTACATCTTATCTTTATTTTTGCCGGTCCACAGATGTGAAAAGGTTGAAGACCACTGCATTAGATGATTTAATGGTTAAAACTGGATTGATTTTTATATAAAGTTTCAATATCAGCTGGTTAGAGATCCAACAGTATTCTCTTGTTTCTTGTTTTACAATTTTATATATTTTCTTTTATCTTGTTTTAGCAAATGAGCTTTTGGTAGATGGATATCTCAGATAATAGCAAATATCTTTCAAAAATCATTGGTTTATTTTAAACTTTGGTTTAAGGCATTTTCTTTATGATTAGTAATTACATCTTGACAAGATTAAAACATAATCACTGGTGAGTTAGCTAGCCATTACAAAAATATCTATATAGATTATATTTATCCTTTTTATGAAATATTATTGTTCTTTGCTGGCTATTATATCAGCACTACATCTGGTGTTTCAACAATTTTTTTTTGTCACTTTCCATCAGCATGAAGAGAATATGGCACTTATAAGCAAGGCAACACCAAAAAAGACAAATTAAAATATGTTTTTATATAAAAGATTTTTAATTCTTTTTTTATTTTTTTCTCTTCACTGGTTTTTTGGAAGGTATTCTCTAATCCAATATCTGTCCAGCACATAAATTTTCAACTTAACTATTTTTCTTTTTACTTTATTTAATTAGTTATAGTCTAAAGTAAGTTGTTAATTACTTTGGTATTTATTAATCATATCTAAAATTTGTATTCAATCATATTTTATTAAATAGCAAATATTTAAGACTAATTAAATACTTTATATATTTCATTTATTTAATGAATTAAATCTATAGCTTAAATTAAATTAAATAATCTAAATAAGATTGAAATAAATAACTAATAATACGTAATTATATTTTAGTATTTATTGAACTGGCTTTCATCTCCATTGAGACCATCTCAAAGATATTTAATTATACAAATCACGTGATGTGAAGCACTGTGACTTTTTATATGAAGTCAGGAATCTCTCAGCCACTATGCCAGAGAAACCTGTTAGCCACTTTACCGTCCCTTTCCATTCCCTGTCCTAAGTTTTCCCAAATTCTTCTCTATCCTGCTCCATCGCATTTCCACAACATAATCTTTGTCAACTTCATAGCCTTTATATCTAAATCCCTCTTTTCTTTTCCCAAACCCAGCATAAAAACCAATAACCCAATTTCTGTATAATCACTGTTTATATTTATTCTTCTACAACTTCATTATTTATATCCTTTCTGCTTTCAGGTATTTACATTCAATTAACAGATGTTTAATATTTTCTATGCCTTCCTTACATAACTTACAGACTAAATCACCAACATTTTCCCATTTATGTGTATATTCTTTTGTTGTTAAAGAGCCTGATCGAGCCTTAAACAGTAAACTGCTTTCCTTGCTATTATCATAAATTAATTTGCACCCCAATATTCCGTTTATTTCTATATATACTTAAACTCTTTTTGCTCTCTATACTAGTTCTCTATCTCTCCAACTGCTTATTCTTTATTAATGCATCTATTCTTCTATTCCATTCCTTACCACTATAACACTCAACAATTCTCCTAACACAATCACCTCACCTTTTGTATAAGTATACTGGCATAAATTCTTTATCCAAATCTGCATATCATACTACCTTCCTCACCCATCCTGTTGCTTGCCCTTTACTCATAACCCAATTAAATACTATTTTGTCTATTCTCTTATTATCCATAAACTGCAATCTATCAAACATTTTTATTTTGCTTTTTTGCATTTCTCATATAAAAACTTGACCATCCTATTTCTCCTTGAATTCCCTCCTTTGCTGTTCACACATTTGAATCTAATGCACATCTTCCTACTTATCTACGTACTTTTTCTAAGTTATCTAATACCCCTTTACTAACACATAACACATCATTACCAATGTTAATCATACTACTGCCACTCTTTTCCATATAATTCTAGCTATGAAAACACTGTTAATTTCTTTTATCAATCTCTTTTTTTTGCCTCATTTATCAATTTTTTCTCGCATTCATCCACAGTCTCTCTGATTACTTAAGAAGATTCCCAAATAGTTAAACCTATTCACCACATTTAATTTTATATCCCCCAATAAAAATTCTTTCGCTTCTCTTTCCCCAGAATTTATCATCATTACTTTTGATTTTTCATCACTAAATTTAATCCCCATCTCTTTATCCACCCTTGCACATGTCCTCAGCATAGCTTCCATATCTTCCCTTTTTTTTGTGCCCAAAAAGTCATCATCTGCAAATAAAAGACCCGATAATGTATACATTCTCTTTCCATCTATTAATGATATGTATACTCCTCTTCCTAGTATATCTATTGCTCTCTCCATTTCTCTCAAATAGAACAAAAACAAAATAGGTATCCTAGGACATCCCTTGCCTTAGTCCCATCCCATTTTTAACTTTGACAGATTCTATATTTCCTAATTGATATGTATAGTAATTATTTTCATATAATCTCTTAATAATATCCACTAAAGCTCCATCCATTCCCAAATTTACTAAACTTATTAATAAAAACCATAAATAACTGTATCTGTATTTCAAGCTGTGTAACTATAAATCTCCTATACACCTATCCGATCAAAAACCTCCCTGCATTTCTCCCACTATATTATTTTCTTCCATTCATTTTGTGACCCAGCCACCATATATGCGAAAACCTTACAAAACCCTGACATTATCGCTATCGGTCTATAATTGTTTAACTTTCTACGATCCTTACCATTTCCTTTAAATAGTAGCCTTACTCTTGTATTACTCCAACTACCTGGAAAATCTCTCTTCTGTGCCATCTTATTAAAACATGGTAATACTTTTAATTTTGCCTTATGTCCTAAATTCATTACCATCTCCGCTGCCCATCCATCCAAACCTTTTATCTTTCCATTTTTCAATTTCTTTTCTGCCTCAGTCAGTTCATTTTTTGTAATCCTAATATTTCCATTACTATATGCTTTCATGTTTGTTATGACTCTATCCTTCACATCTAACATCTTTTCTATATCCATTACATATTTATTTAAGATTGTGTCTATTTTTTCTCTAGAGCTATACTCTCATCATCTAGTAATACTATTTCTCTCTCCCCTACATTTCTTCCTTTAAAGTATTTCCACAATTTTTTACTCCCACCTCTTCCACTTTTATTATTATCCTCCAACAATTTACTATTCAATTTGATTCTCTCTCTATAATTACCTATTTTAGCCAACTTTTTTTTTTTTAAATACTTTTCCCCAGTTAACATTAACATTTTTTCACTTTCTTTATTTTTAATAGCATACTTATATTCTCTGCATGCTTTTTTCCTATCTTTTACACTTTTACTAACGCTCACTTTCCAATTACTTTTCTTTTTTCTGAATATTCTCACCTAAAATCCTATTTCCCACTTTTTCTATTTCACCACACCAGTCCTTATATTCACCCCAACCAACTTTTCCATGTTTTTTTCAATTTTTATTTTATATTTTTCTAACTTATTCTTATTATTCACTCACCATCCAGATCTTTCACTATCTTTTCTACTTTTATTACTATTTTTCATCACATTACTAACCATTTCTATTATAAAAAAATTATGATTATTATTACATACTGACTCTTCATTATCAAATAATTTAATTTTTCGTATTTTATTCATTTCCTCTTTCTCTACTAATACATAATCTATTGTGTGAAATTATTATTTCTAGACCATGTGTATTGTCTCTCATAAATATTTGACAAATTTTCAAATTCAATCTGACAAAAATTCTTCAAAAGCTATCCATTCTTGTTATCTACATCATCAATTTCTTCAATATGCCCATTCATATTCCCTATAATTATTATTCTTTTCTCATTTTCTTTAAAACTTTGTATATCCTTAACTAGGATCATATGTGCTACTGTTTCACTCCATTATAGTTTGATTATCTTCAGTGGCTATATACACTACAGCCACCATCCACTCCTGTCTTCCTAACCTTATCTCAAACCACAAACAGTATTTAAATATTTTTTTGACATAACTCCTATACCATGACCCTTTCTTTTTTTGTTTTTTTTTTATTTACACCCTGCCATACCAAGTCTTCCAGTATAGGTTCTTCTTCTTTTCTTAGATGTGTTTCTACTACTGCTGGTACCTCAAACTCTTCATTTTAAACTGCTTTGTTTAATTCCAGCCACTTTTCTGGTCTCCTGCCACCTGCATATTCAGATATCCAATTTTTAACAATTTCTTCTTTCCTAACTACTCTTTTATAAATTCGTTTGACTCTTCTCACATAATCAATTATTTATATCCACTCATCTACTGTATATTATTTACATTAAATTGTACTTTAAATCATATACTCATACCTTATAATCATATAAATAAATTAATTAAACAACTTAAAAAATATAAAAACAAATATTTTATTTTTATAAATACAATATATTTACATATTTGCATTAATTTTATATATCTTTTAATTATTTAATAAGGCCCATATTCCTCCTAATTTTGCTGGACCTTTAACCATATTTACACATTTATCCAAATTTTCCTGAATATATAATGTTTTATAATATATCCTCTTACGGTAATCTTTTATATATATAGCCATTATATTTTCTTCACATTTCATTTTATGCCCTGTATCTAAATATTGCAAATATGGTCCTGATTTCATATATTTTCTATTAATAGCTGTTTCATTTTTTTTGCCTAACTCAATTGCTGTTCTTCCCATTTGGCCTATATATACATCTTATTGCCCTTTCTGCATCAAATTCTATAAACTATCCCACCTTACTATTAATATCATTTAACTTCTTTGCATTATATAACCACTTACCCAACGACCTATTATTTCTCCAAGCTATTTTTGCATTATTTGGTAATCTTTCTTTCATTAATCTTTCATATACTTTCTCTGAATATGGAATAGACATCCATTTACTATCTTTATACTTATTCCTACTATTATCATTATTCCTATCTATCTTATCACAGAAATTAAAGGTGGAAAATGATTATGTAGAAATAGTTAATAAAAGGGAAGCCTATTATTTCTCCAAGTTATTTTTACATTATATGGTAATCATTTTTTCATTAATCTTTTATATACTTTCTCTGACTATGGAATAGATATCGATTTGCTGTCTTTACACTTATTCCTACTGTTATCATTTTTCTATTTATTTTATTATTAAAAATCTTTCTAATTGCTTTCCTTTTATTATCTATTTCTACATAATCATTTTCCATCTTTAATTTCTGTGATAATAAGATAGATAGGAAAAATGATAACAGTAGGAATAAGTATAAAGATAGTCAATGGATATCTATTCCATATTCAGAGAAAGTATATAAAAGATTAATAAAAAAAAGATTACCAAATAATGTAAAAATAGCTTGGAGAAATAATAGGTGTTTGTAAAAATGGTTATATAATGCAAAGAAGTTAAATGGTATAAAAATGTTATAAAATTTGATGTGAAAAATGCAGTGAGATATATATAGGACAATAGAGCTACTAATAGAAAAGATATGAGATCAGGAACATATATACACTATTTAGATACAGGGCCTAATAAAAGCTATAACGTATGTAAAAGATTTCCGTAAGAAGATATATTATAAAACATTATATATTCAAGAAAATTTGGATAAATGTCTAATTATGGTTAAAGGTCCAGCAAAATTAGGAAAGTGAGCTTTGTTAAATAATTGGAAGATATATAAAATTAATGTAAATATGTAATAGTATTTATAAAGATAAAATATTTATTGTTTTTATATTTTTTAAGTTGTTTAATTATATAGTGTAAATTATATGTATGTATAAGATGTTAAAGTTTGTTAAATATATTTATTTGATTATATGGTTTGAATATATGATTTAAAGAACAATTTAATGTAAATAATCCAGTAGATGGAGTGGATATAATTAATTGATCATGTGATTTGTATAATTAAATATCTTGAGGAAAGTCTCAATAGAGATGAAAGCTAGTTTGATTAATCTTAAAATATAATTATCATTTGTTGTTTATTTCGATCTTATTTAGATTGATTATTTAATTTATATATATATGTATTACAACATTATGGACAAATAAGTTATATTGGATATTTGACCATTATAGTTAAATCTATAGCTTCCTAGTTTGATTTTTGATTTTATTGATATATGGAAGAATTTATTTTATACAAGTTTTTTTTTTTTTTATGTATTTCATCAACATTTGTGATCACATGTAGCATACATCACAATATATACCAATTAAGATTATCACTAAAGATAATTTTTTAAAAAGGCAGTAGAATAATAAATTGAGAGAGCACACATTTATATGTATTGGTGTGTGTATATGTTCATTCTATCACACTATCTTTTATTTTTGTTAAGAAAATGGATTGTGTTGGAAGTATCACAATATTTATTTATCTTTAGATGACACTGGTGGGTCAAAACATTCATTTATTTTGATATTTTTTTAAAATTCTTCAAGAAACATAATAATAGTCTTGTCATCAGCAGATGTACCTAAATCACTGAATCTACAATAATCTTTTACTTGCTGTGAATGACTAGTCATTACTTTCAGTTGATCATTGGCTAATCAATTCATACTTACTTAAGGCTTTATGATATAATATGATGCCATCTACTGGAATATTCTACTGATTTTTATTTTCCAACACAAGTTTAATGCCTTATCTGTTTGAACCAAAACTTATCATGTGAATGAAACTTTAGCTTTTCATGAGCAGAAGCACTAGTAACACTTATTATTTTTTTTTTCTTTTCAATTTTTTATAAATAGGATAATTTTTTAATCATATGGCCAACTTCAGAATATGTCTTCTTTTTTTTTTTACAGATAAATTAAATGATTTTCATTTTATCTATTAAAGGAAGCACTTTTCAAATAAAGTTTTAAGTTAAAATAATTGAAATAGTTGGGAACTTTAAAATAAGATACTAAAAGACAATAAAATAGCTGCTGCCGTCATACTGGGGAATTACATATATGTGCAAAATTTACATTTTTCTAATTAATTTATGAATTTTAATATATTTATTTTGGGGGAAAGTATGTAAATGAAACGTGTGTATTTTTTTAATGTATTAAAAATGTCAGATTGTGTTTCTATCTTGGATTTTTAGTATCTGTGCAAAGACTTAGAATAAATAGTACAGCTATATTTTATTTGAAGAATGAAACAAGAAAAAATGGGGAAAGAATTTTAGAAATGGTTATATAAGAGAACCATGTTTTACTAAATAATTGATAATATACATGAGTTTGTTTTATAAACGTAAATTAAATTTTATTTTTTCAAAGTGGCCTAAAAAATAAAAAAATTGTTTATCTTTATAAATCTCTTGCACACGAAGATATAAAACTAGACAAATATGCAGAGACTGGAAGAAACTTCATTAATTTATATAAAGTAAGATATTCTAACAAAATGACATTATATATATATAAAACACTTTACATGCTCACTGTCAATGAAGAATACTTACATAGGTTGATTTTTTATAAATGTTTTGTAACATGAATAGCTAAAGGGAAAAATGTTAGTCAATTACAAAGGATATTTTGACATATACTATTACATTTCAAAAGTTTTCCAGTAAAAACTTAATTTTGATTTACGTAAGATTATGTTTGAACAGAGAAATAATATTTTCATTATTTATTATACATATTTAAAGTAGATTCTGATATATTATATTTTTCTCTTTTTTAGCATTGATAGCCACATTTGGAGATGTAAATGCAGCTGTAGAACGGTTACTTCAAGCTCCTCGGTAGTGGTTTAGTGGCCTGCTCCATTGTGTGGGAACTATTAGATAATTCTGGACTTTGTTTTTATATATATACATATATATATA